>CABPRJ010000978.1:96233-587259 GCA_902439185.1 Cinara cedri | reverse complement strand
AAAAAAAAAAAAAAAAAAAAATGAAGAAAAAACCGAATATTATATAAATTAGTATTCGAGAAGTCTTCAAACGGTTTTCCGTGTATAATAATATCTCGTACGCGGTATTGTATACACGTTGTATACCTATACATACATAATAATATGTCGTCTGCCGTCATCTGTTTTAAACGCGTATACGAGATTGAGAGTACCGTATACACACACACACGAAACGGACGAGGGAGAAATGCGGCGGAAGGGTGGAAGGGTTCGACGGGGGGGGGGACGTAAAAGAATACGCGCTATAATATATGTTAATAAAAATATTGTATACACGTATATAGTATAGTATACGTACGTTTTATTATTATTATAATATC
Source organism: Cinara cedri (assembly GCA_902439185.1). Taxonomy (NCBI): domain Eukaryota; kingdom Metazoa; phylum Arthropoda; class Insecta; order Hemiptera; family Aphididae; genus Cinara; species Cinara cedri. Next base: position 586,897 of record CABPRJ010000978.1, on the reverse strand, counting down.
GTATGAATATACATTTTTTTTATTTTTTTTCCCCGGTACGCGTGCGCTGAAAAACAAACGTATTATAATGTTATAAACGCGCGGGGATACGTATACGTATATATATATATATATACGTACACACAGATAATACACCTGTACGTGTATACAGAGATAGAACGAATACGACAATTTCACAATACCGCCTCGTATATATTATTATTAAAAAATAATACGAGAAAAAAAAAAAAAAAAAAACAGAAAACTCGGAAAAATTTAACAACGATTACCGGAGTATTGTACACATCGCGTACAATACGCGCACACGTACAGAATGTTTTTCTCGGTGTGCGCGCGCGCGTCTCTCTGTCCCTCCCGCGCACTCGAATGCCCCGTATACGGGAAACTACGTCGCGTGCGTACATACACGACGTGTATGGGGGTGGGTACGGGGCGAACGTATTTAATGTGTACGTTATACGCGCGTGCACACGCATACATCAAAAAGGAAAGAAATAACGCCGCGAGGCTTTCGAAAGGATTCCGCGTACATGTGCGCCCGCTCTCTCAGAGACCGACGGTTTCGCGGGCTCGGCTCGGGTCCGGTGCGGCGCAATTATAATCCCGGTGCGAGACCGTGCGCGCAGCACCCCGCGTTTCGGGCGCCCCCCCCCACCACCACCACCACTCCACACCCACTCGTCCATCCGGTCGGTTCGCCGACAAACGCGACGTCGTGAATTAGTAACGATGTCCCGTTAGCAAACGCCCGTCGCCAGCGCGTGTGTGCGCGTGACACGCGCACCTATAGGTACGGGTGTAGTAATCGGGTCCCGTAGCCGTTCGCCAATTGTTTTACGCGGGACGCGCACGGGGACGGAAATCCAGTAAGAAAACCAATGGGCGAGCGAGGCTTCGAATTCGTTTTTGCGCGTCGGGGACTCCGCGAGCGCGAAATTTCGCGCTGCCGAGCGTACGGTCCGTTCGGCGTTCGGAGCGTTCGAGGTTTGCAGCGTTCGTTTCGCACCGCTGACGGGCACAGTTATTATCAGGGATGGGCGTCGGCACGGGCCCGTGTCCGATACCGGCAATATCGGAAAATCGGTTATCAGGGGGTTTTTTTTATTTTATTTTTTTCCCCAACCGATATCGGACCCGAAATTTTTCGCAAAAAAAAGGTGTTCAGTTCAATAAACACGTTACTGACTTCATATAATACGTTGTGTGTGTCGGCGAAAATCGGAAATCGGTTTTTTCATAATAATTTTAATATCGGCTAGTGATTTCGAAATAAAAAAAAATCGGATCGGTCATCGGTTTTATACCGTGGACAGCGAATATCGAAATATATTGGATATCGTGAGTGATATCGGCTCACAACCACCACTAACAAAACAAATTATACGACGATTCGTTTCGCGCAGTTTTTCATAAGCGGTTAGTAGATGAATCTGTCACATTCGTGCGAACCCGTAAGAAAAATATCCGAACGGTACAGAAAACAGTAATGAATAAAACCCGTATAATGCACGTACAGTACAAAACTTACTTGTTTTATACGTTTTATAATATACTGTAAACAAATTTTTTTTTGTTTTTTACATCTACACGGAACAGCAATTGTCTGGTATAATAATATCACTGTCAATCGACATTGATAAATGGTAACCGCAGACATTTAATCGTCATTATATATATATATATATATTATATATTACTATATTATTATATTAACTATCTGAGATATAAATATATGATAATTTGTTGTATATTAATTACCGAGGTCGTCATTATTCTCCATTAATAAATATAATTATAATAGAAAAAAAAAACTAATTTGTTTTGTTTTTGTTTTATTCCGAATTAAACGAATTCACCGAGTCGATGCCGATTTGTAAATTTGTTATATTAATTTATAATTATTCAAATGTATTTAATGTACAGTATTATCACTATTATAATAGTTATAAATTTCAAAGAAAACAATGTTTAATTCCTTGTGTCTTAGTCGTTATAAAGTTTTTATACGTTTTATACGCGTATATTACCAAACCTAAAAAATACCCGTCGTTTTCGTTTCGTATTATAATGTAATCTGTTTTTAAGTATCCCTGTACATTTACCCATCGGACAGTATACCAGGTGATCCATTTAAGTGCGCGCACTCATTATCTCGGAAAGTATTAACTTTTTTCGGAATTTGTTTTCTAGAACATTAAAAAAACAAGCTGCTCTATAATTTTATGTTTATGTTATTTTTTGTCACCCTTATTTTTGGGAGTAAAACCACTAAAACCACTACCTACTTTTCATTTTCAAATGGCAACCTACATTAAAAATTCCATAAATAAATGGAGTATTAGTTAAAACAAATTTTAGTGTTAAAGTTATTGATTCCCGTTAATCCGTTGACGAGATATTCCACTTTTAAATTTGAGTTGGAGAAAAATAGCATGGAGTATCATTTGTACGGCGGCACGGCATGCGGCGTGTTAATAATGCACCACTTTGGACGGATTATGGATTATGGATGGACTTTTTACTGTAGGTTTCCGTTTAAAAATCAAAAGTAGGAGGTAGTGGTTTTGCCCCCAAAACCTAGGGTAACTAAAAAAAAACATAAACATAAAATTGTAGAGCTGCTTGTTTTTTAAATGATCTAGAAAAAAAATTCCGAAAAAAGTTAATACTTTCCGAGATAATGAGTGCACCGACTTAAATGGATCACCTGGTATATTTACGTCTTCTTATCGGTAGTATTTCTAAATGTAAAACAAATGTTTAAAAAAAATGAATGCGTTTTCTATTTTGCTATTTTACATGTTTTCATTGTAGCGCTTATTTTTAACATTTTTTAGGCCATATTATTATTTCAGTTATTTTAAGCGCTGTATAATCCGATCCCGGGTAATAAACACATATAGTTCGTGCCGTTTCGTGCCGGAAAAACGCCCGGATTTCGACCGAACGTGACTATATATTTTAAGTGAAACGTTTTTTTTTCAAATCGTATATTTGCTCGGTTATACGATTTGTATAATACTAATGTTTTAATTGCACGCAGCTGAATTCATACTGAAACGGCTGACGATTTCCGTACACACGTTATTAGTATTTATAGTATTAAATTACCGTATATTTGTTGAATCTCGAATGACGAACGTGACGGACTTCAAACAAATTATTATCAAAACATAAGGCGACAGTGGTCGTCCTATATATCATAATGGCATTGTTGTACAGTAATTTACAGCAAAATGTTAACAAACAGATTAAATAAAAAATAGCTAATACTACATACGGCTGACGGTCGGGCCGCACGCGGTTTTTGGTGGGAAGTCGGGAAGATAGTGGGATACATTGAGCATTATGTAATTTATACGCGTGTTTTGTTACTACCGATACAATATTATGAAGTATGTATTTTATTTGTTTATGAATTTTCGAAATCGTAAAAGTTTTGGCATTGTTATTTTAGACAGACGAAACGAAATATTTACCAACGTACTTTTTGTTTTGCAGTAACAAATACATTTCAGAACTCGACAATACGATTATAGCCAACTGATGAACACTATGAACACTGGGCGCCCGGAGAAAGCGGCGCGAGCTTGGGAACTTGCCACCCTTGACTTTTCAGAAAATATACATTAAATATATTAAACATCGACAATGATATTGTATACGAAACGGGAGGAAGAGCTATTGAGAATTTCGAATAAAGTACTTTCGAGCGGAAATCCCGCGTCTTTTAAGGTAACTACTGCGTGAAAAAACTTAGCGGAAGTGTTTTCCGAGGAAAATAAAATACATCTTAGTAAAACTAATAGCTTTTTTGCTACATTCAGAGAAAAACAAAAAAAAAAGAAGCCGATACTGCTGATGGGTGTGCCGCTGTTTTTGTATTGAAGTAATGAGTGTCCACCTACCATTAAACCTTAAAAAAAAAAATCGAAAAGCAATCGTTTCTCAAAGACCGCGTTCGTTCGCTATACTTGGTGGGAAGTAGGGATGGTAGTATATATAGAGTAGTTTAATTTATATCTGTGCGCATACGATAAATCATTTTGAACGAAATTCGATTAAACATGTATTGCAATAACGTATTTTTTACGGTTAATTAAAATTTGAACTTAAAAACACTCATAAAAAATGACTACACTATGTTCAATTAAAAAAAACTTGGAAATTACAAATGACTAGAAATAAATAGAAAATAAATAGACAAATAAATAGAAAAAAATTACCAGAATTTATTTAAAATTTATTAAATTTTTGGTGAAAATTTCAGGTTTCTACGATTATTTTAAACTGATATATGAAAAAAGAATCGAAAATAATAGAAACTGTTATTGTGTACGTTTTAAGAAAACTACAATGAAAATAAAAAAGAATTACCTACTCAACGCAATACTAATACTAAACTAAATTTGCTACCGGATACCACACCTTAAGGTAATTGGCCGGAGCAAGATTTCTGGTAGAAAAGTTGTGTAGACAGTAAAAAAAAAAAAACACGACTGTGTAGACACTGTACACATTTTTCGATTGAAGTGGGCGATGGTTGTAAAAAAATGATTCGCATCTATATTATTTAAAGTTCGCGACACCACTGGACTAGAACCTATGATATTCCTCGCTGTACGCTCAGAATTCAAAAAAATAGAACAATCAAATTATAACATTTATCATGTATCTCATTATTCATTTCTAACTCGATGTACGTTATAATGTATTGTTTTATTGCGTAAGATATGACTCGCTCATCCCCTAGACAAATTTCTGCGGGCGTATAATTGTACAGTAATTGAACAATTATTATTCGGATGACGGGAGAGGGGGATGGGGTGGTAATACAAACGAATTATACGGGTAGGAACGAGAATATAATATTGTGCTTGCACTAACAAATCGAAAAACAGTTGTTGTAAGTTTTGTGTATGGTATACTCGCGTTTCGGTAAAACGTTCTAGGCAATTGTTTCTCGGCACGAACCGTTGCCGTGTGGCGGTAAGAGAAAATACGGGCAATTATTCACGACAATGATTATCAGTACTAATTGTTAAGTAATTACTATTGTAGTTCGTACATGAAATACGTTAATAAAATAAAAATTAAATTGCGCGGTACTTAGTAACAATTTCGAATGATGTCTGTGGAACGGCGATAGCAATTTATTCAAAAAAACTTGTGCTAGGATAATGGGAAAGAGTTCAGCCACTATTGTATGTGGAAAGTTGGGAAGGTAGGGTACAGAAGAGAATTTAATGTACATCTGCACACAACGATTAACCAAACGAAGAAACGATTCTGAGCGGAGTTCGGTTAATAGTGTTACTTTGTCAACAATATATATTATGGTAAAATTATTACATATGAATTAAAGATTGTTTTTAATTATATTTGTTTAATATTGTACTTATTTTCCTACATTTTTCCCGTTTTCCCCATTTATTGGAAAATTCCATGGAAATCAAAAATAATGACTTCGCTAAAGTAACTTCCCATTTAAATTTAGTTTAGAAAAAGTACTGTTAGAAAAGTGGTAAAAAGGAAAAAAAATAAATCAACAACATTGTAAAACCAATACATTCCTCACTCCACTCAGAATCTAAAATATATATTTATTAATTATACGCAATTTTTGTATTTATGTTATTTGAACGTTTCGAACAAAAAAATGTATACGAAACGTTTCTGAAACGAATTAGACGCGTATATAATATTTTTCGATTGAATATTGTAGTAAATTATCATTTACTACAATATTAATAATAACACGGACTAACGTCCAATACCTATAATATGGTCCAATTGCATGTAAAAAAAAAACCATTATAATCAATTAGTTTCCAAGTAATCGAATAGTAAAATGCCGTGAATTTTTCGAAATTTATGAAAATGATGTCAAACGTATTTCACGAAATCGATGGATTGAGGCATAATATGAGTCATCGATATCAATCATCTCAAAAACTTACTAGGTAGTGTAATATGTTAGGTTTTCCAGTCACATCAATCATGTTAGAAACATGCCACTCATATAAAAAAACACGGAATAAAAAAAAAACCCAAAAATAATGGAAATATTATAATGAAAAATAACATTCGTTTTGTACGTGAGTTGAACGAAAAAAACAAAAAACACGAACAACGAAAGGCTACATTTAAATTATTAACATATGGTACATGTTTTTTTTATTGTCACCATCATGTTCTAAAATATTTCTAATTAAACGATTTTTTTTTTCAACTTAAATTAAATTCCCATCGCCGCGGAACGATTCCCAAGAGAATTCAACAGAGGAACACTGGTAATCTATACACTATTTTCTATATACGATTTTTCTTTATTTTAAACTACGGCAACCACAAAATAACTTGGCGAGATAAACGTTATTTTATTATTAATAGTTATTATAAATCAATTACAAGAAGCGCGCAAACTATTCGGTTTATACCACTCGTATAGATATGTATATTTGTACAGACAAAACAGTTTTAGACAATTATCTATTAGCAGTTAGCACTCAAGTCAAGAATTTATATCGCCGCACATATATTATTAAGATAGTCGAAAAGTATTTCCCATTTGTTACGTGTGTTTAATCGTGCGCAATTTTCGTTACGAGTGTATGATTAAAATAAGAACTAACGATTCGTAACGGAAAACTTCTGGGGAACGAGTAGTCGCGCAGTGCATGCACGAACGCCTAGTAAAAAGTTTCAAACATTTTAAGAAAAAATTGTTATCCAGTGGTTTCACGATGAAAATATCCATAACCGGAATTTATTATGACAGAGGAGTAGGGAAGTTTCGTTTGGATTTTCGAGGTCGAAGTTATGATGTATACGTTTTAATCGCGTATCGTACTCGCGTCATAAACGTTTTCACTATAAAATCGGTATATTATTAATATTTTTTTATGTTTTCCGCTAATTACGTATAAACACGAAACGCCATCAAACAAAATTACATAACGTTTAAATAATCCATTCGCAGCGGGTCGCAAATATATCGATGTAAGAGATAATTAAAAAACAAATACATGTCGGTATATTGTGCAGAGAAAAAGTTCATATCACACGTATACCTATACATTTCGATGACAGCGACGCGCGTCCTTCGGGAAATCAATACAAAGTCGCGGGACATTTAAAAATTCCGGGTTAAACCTGCTATATAATACGGGTTATTTTATTGTCCAATAAAAAACAATCAAATATAATTTCGAAGCGTTTTTGTTGTATATATATATACCTTACGGAATCGACGAGAAAATACAATTATTTGATCGTAAAAACGTAATAATTTTACTCCATGTCGATCTACTCTCCCACCCCCTTCATCCCCCTCAGCAAACCTCAGCGACCTTTCGGTTTACGTTTTTGTTTTTTTTTTTTTTTTTAATATTCAATTTCCGTTCGGCTCGTCCGTACGCACGTCGACTTTTACGACGTAAATTACAATTTATTGCACACAGTTATGCTCGTAGTACTCCTCGTATAAGTGCTAATTTTCAATTTAGTTCGACGAATTTCGACGAAAATTAGTGTATAATCTTTGATCCGACAGCCGTTTCCGACCTCAGTTCGATGACCGACGACTACTGAATGCCCGGCACAAAACGTCAGTTATCGGCCAAGAAAACCGCCGGAACAACACCCAAGGACCGTTCGAGATAATCGTACAAATGAACGTCAAATCCGATTTGACGTGACGGTCAGTGAAATTCGCTACGAAAATTAAAAATTGTTACCAAAAGTTTTGCAGCAACCTGGCCCCCGCCACCCGACGACCACCGTCCACTATCCAACTACTTCGGTGATCCTGCGGATACGATATTTCAGTTTTCGGCTGTAAAACCGTCAAAATCCATCTTTCCATCCATCCGTTATTTTTTCTTTCTTATTAGATGGTTGATCGTTTTCAGGATTAATGAGCACGTGTATTCAAAAAAAAAGAGCACAACAATATACATTCCGACATCATATCGTTAATGAAATTTGCTTTTCCAATTTTTAGTCATCAATTCGATTCGTTTACGGGGTTAGACAATTTCAGAACAAAAAAACGCCATAGGCCCAGTCATACTTATCCGAGTATTTCTCCGGATCGAAATCACATCCCCGGTCAGCCACTTAAGCGCAGTGAACAATGTAAAATGATTCAACAAAACGTGAAACAGAGCACGATGACGTGTCCTTCCGGCATTATAGATTTACTAAAATCTTGCAAACGAGTTTTATTATTATTATTTGTTATTTGATAACCGTAAACTGGTATCGAGTTGTATGACCCACCGTCGAACGATTTTATAATATAAAATTCACGTCTGTAAAGTAAGGTAAACTAACGTTTTTTTTTCCAAATTCGAATCGCAATATTCAATTTCACAATTAAAACAGATCAAAACCAATATATTGCCTCGGTAACATACCGCCGCGGATGTATTTATTGAACAAAATATTGAATTAGTAACAGCTTCAGTATTATAAAAAAACTATATTGATCCAATCGACAAAGTCTCGTGCGTACAATAATAACATACAGAGCAGATAAAAAATAAAAATATACGCGGGCGTATAAGAATGCATTGGTCGTTAAAATTTGAATTTTCAATAACATTGTGAATAACATTTTATAGATAACACGGTTAAAAAATAAAAAAACTTGCGATAACATGACAATTTGCATTTTAAACGAATCTCAAATATTATTAATATTCTAATTTAATGTACGCTTTTGAATACAATATTAAAGAAAACATTTTTTTTTTGTTTTATATTTAAATATTTCGATTATATTTCATATGCATATATTACATAGATCATACGATGTTTTCGATTTGAATTCTTTAAGAAAGAAAAAGCAATTTTATTTAGATTAGTTAACTATATATTATTATGTATCTACTTGGTGAACTTGTTTTTTTTTTTTTTAAACTGTATACATTACAATTTATTAAGTTAATCATGCTAATTATCCGCTTAGACAGCTGTATCCGAGTTCATTCCCAATATCCTTTTTTATACCGATTCCGTCCCGGTTAAAAAATGGATAAATCAATTAATTCCGTATATAATAAAAAAAATATTCACTACAATATTATATCAATTAACATCATCATTAAAAAGTTGTTTGCAAATAAGTTTCACTGGTTTATTACAATTATCATCAACAGCGTTATCTTTAAATGCACTTATTATTAAGTTTTTGGGGATTTAAATTATTTTCTTCGGTTTTATCGCGATAGTGGTTGAAATTTTCGAAGACGATTACTATATTTTTTCTCGATTTGAAAAAAATGTTCTACTTTATTGCCATTTAGATTTAAAATAGGTACCTATTTTGTTATACCTCATTATTAATACACAGCCCACCGTGAGATCTTGTAAATACACATAAAAAAAAAAAATTGTGAACCCCTCTTGGCAATCAACGTGTAAAAACTTTAATCTATAATATAATATTATACAAAATAACTGGTCCTGACTGACTGAAATTTGGTACACAGATAGGTATTACGACGTAGACAATATATGTTAAGAAATATTTTTTGAAAATTCGAGCCCCTATGGGGGTAAAATAGGAGTTTTTAAGTATTTATGTACGAATATCTAATTGCTTATTTATTTAATTTTGTTTATTCGTGGCGTGATAATACGGATGAAATAAAAAAAAAAATTTGATCCAACGATTCCAATGCCGGACGGAACAACTAGTATAATATATTATTCAGTATAACATTTAAAACATTAATATTGTTTTATAATTCTTTTAAAAATTAAAATTTATATTAATTTCTAACAATTCAAATTTTATCAATTTCACGGTGCATACTATATCCATTACAATGGTATAAATTATTTTTTTTCCTGCACGGACACGCCACAAATAACGGCTGAAGAGTTCCCGATATTGATATCGTCTGAATTTCTGAACAATACCCATATCGTTGTTGATATTGTTATCGTAGTCGGTACATTTTATATAAACCATCGTTTAAGGTTTAACCGAATAATTAAAGATTAAACTTACAAACTATGTTATGTTTTATAAATAACGCGAAGTATAAACGGAACGGTATCGATATGTCGTTTAAAAAAAACCCGGACGGAATCGGTAAACCTTTAAATTAAATTTGTATACTCGGGAGGGAACTCGGATGAAAAAGATAAACGTGCAGAAGTACCCGCCAATAACACACCTCGGCCCGACTGTATTAATTAAAGGTCCTCTCACATACACATCCGAACCGGGTCTAATCAGTCAGCACGCGGAAACACAAACTTGTTGTTTTTCGATGTATACAGAGTGATCAATCTGTCATAAGACACTCATTATCTCGGAAATTATCAACTTTTTTCGGAATCAGTTTTATAAAACACTCGAGAAACTAATAGCTCTAGAATTTTACATTTATGTTATTTATGGTCACCCTTATTTTCGGGGGTAAAACTACTACCCACTTTTGATTTTCAAATGGCAACCTATATTAAAAATTTCACAAACAGACGGAGTATTAGTCAAAATAAATGTAGGCGTTCAAATCTTTGGATTTCCTTCAATCCGTTGACGATATATTCCCCTTTCATGTTTAGGTCGACGGCGAGTAGGAGTAGGAATAGTGTGGCGCATTAACGAAACGCCGCGCACCGTGCCGTCACACAAACGATGCTCTACTACTCTCGCTGACCCTATAGATTGATCACCCTGTATATCCACACACACATCCGTTCCGAGCTTTCCGGGCTCTCTACGATCAAAACAATTTCGTCGCGCCGACCGATTTTCTGTCCGAGCTCGGACACGGTACGGTAAAAATCTAAAACACCGAATCGGATCAGACCAGTGAATACAATACTCGGGACGTCAAAAATCCGTTTCGATTTTTAACGTTCGGATTGTCGTATTCACATACAACCGATCCGGTTCAATTGTTTTTATATTGTAATCAAAAGCATTTCGTATCGCAAGGAACCTAACGTTCAAATTTGTGTTTTAAAATGTCAGTTTTTGAATAAACTTGGAATGAAAAGAAGAGAATACAAATTATGTGGGCATTTGTCAATTATTGCGTATCGTAAACTAATAATAGTAACGTACATATGAAACGCAATACATAAAAATACACCAAAATATTGAAAACAAAAATAAAATCGAACGCTTGTTTACATCTATCCAACCCGACATTGTTCCGTGTCCGAATTCGTTCGAAAAAAATCGGTCACTGACAATATTTTTTTGATCGGAGAGAGCTCGGAAGGCTCGGACCGGACTCGAATCGGATGTGTGTAAACAGGGACATAATTACGGAAGGGCGATATGGGGGATAGACCCCCCCCGTGAGCCGTATTTACATAGTATATTGTTATTTTATATACATTGATAGTTCAAATGCAAATTTTCAAAACTATTACGAAATTAAAAAATTATAAATGTTTAATTGTATTGGTAGTAACCAAAATATGTATAGTTTATTATTATTACAAGGCAAGCAATATTCTTAATAGTTTGTATTTTAGGACGTTGCGATTTTAAAAACGCAGACGTGCCATTTAATAGAAAACTTCTGAGCCCTGGCGATGAGTTATTAAATGTTAGTTAGGGACGTGGGGGGTTGTGTGTGACTAACCTCCCACGAGATTTCCATGAATATTTATTTCGAGTCGCCCCTCCCCCCCCCAAACATTCTCAATTACGCCACTGTGTGTGAATAAATGCATTGAAAAATGAGAAGTTCGTATTTCTGAGTACACGGATGCACGTGTGAAAAGATCTTTACAGTAAATACGGAAAGGAAACCGATAGTATTCCGGTGGTATTTACGACGATTCAAAACGGACATTTCGTTTCGCGTAATGTGCCGACGTTACGTGATTTATTAGTGACTAATTGTCATGGGGAAATTTCGTAATGACGTGCGTGACAAGAAAATGTCAACAGAATCTCTGCCGAGCGTGCTGCCGAAACGGATACGCGCCACGAGTAATTTTTCAAAACCGCGTCGAATTTTGAGGTCGTTATAATTATCGTTAGAATCGCGACAATATGATAACACGTTGTTTAACAATAACGAAATATTATAGTCAAACGCATAGGTAAATTTTTGTTTTTGTTTTTTTTTTTTTTTTTAAGATATTCTAAAATTATTCCGAATACTTGAAATTATTTATTTCATTTAAGCGAACGACGTGCCGACCTCGGGCGGTCAAATATTATTTGTTTGAACGTGTTTTCGTTCGTTTCGTTTTGCGGACAAAATAAGAGCTTTTTTCTTTTTTTTTTTTTTATCAAAAACCCTTGGTTAAAACACGATGATTCTCAAAAATTATCGGCGTCGTTATACACGTCAAACCCTGTCGAAAATCGGGATTCACTATCATTTACGATTGCTGCGAACGGTTACAACCGAACTCAAATATCCCGCCATCTCGAATTTTTCGAGGAAGCTTATTTACGATACCGACAGCTGATCATGTCGGACGGTTAAATTTTTACTACGACAAATAGGTATTGCGGGCGTTATAATAATACAATAAATATTAATGTTGACACCGTATTTACAATTACGTACGCCAATATATAAACAGAGTGATTCACTAATCACGTACTCGCCCCAGTTTTTTGGTTTAATTTCGCATATATTCACGAATTCCGATTTTTAGAGCCGATGTTTTCGAATACTTAGATTTTTCACAACATTTCGGTGGCGATAACAACTTTGGTTTTTCAAATGAAAACCTGTATTAAACAATACATCGATAGATGAAGTATTAGTTTAAATACCTACATTTTGATGTTGACAAATTTTATTTCCGTCAACCCGTTGACGAGATTTTATAAGTGTATAGGTAGGAGGAGAGTAGTGGAGCACTAATAAAAAACCGCGCGTCGTGTTGCCGCCACACAAATTGAACTCGAGTAATTTGCCCCGTAAACATTTATAACCCTTGTGTTGTTTACAGTTTTCCTACGTTTTCGAAATATCATAGGGTAACTCGTTGTGTTCTTACGAAGCTTTTCTAAATCAGTTTCCGAATCACTACTCATTATTTATTTCGAATGTTCCTTCTAAAACCGTATAGTCTTTACATTTTGTATTTATTACTCTGCCCCTACTTAAACTTAAATGTGAAATATCTCGTCGACGGATGGACGGAAATCAAAATTGTCAACACCAAAATGTATTAAAACTATCCATCTATTCGTGGATTTTTTAGTATAGATTCTCATATGAAAAACCAAAGTTGATATCGCCATAGGATACTCGTTAAATGTTATGAAAAATCTAAATATTCGAAAATATCGGCTTTAGCTACACTCAAAATGTCCAAATATCAGAATTTGAATACATGCAAAATATAACCAAGAAAATGATGTGAGCATGCTTAGTAAATCACCCTGTATATATAATTTACAAGTGAACTGCATAAGCGAAAAATAATTGTGTATCTACGTCTATATGATCAACGTCATTTTGGGTAAAATGTATTAATTTATTTATTAAAGACCTAGGTCCAATTACAAGAAATGCAATATTACATTTGAAATCGTATATAACTAAAGGACACAAGTTAAACAAATAAAAAAGATTGAACATAACATAGGGATTAACAAAAATGTATTAATAAGAAAAATAACAATAAATATAAGAGTAAAAAATACAAAATATAAAAGAGAGTTAATTAACAACAATAAGGTTTATGAAAAAAAAAAATCGAAACCAATAGGGACAGAGTTATCGTTAAGCTAAAATGTTATGTAAAAGGAGATTAGTTCGTTCTTATTGTACATTAGAATTTATCTGCTAGGTTGCATAAACTTATCGAAATTTAATCCCAAACCCATCAATCGTCTGCACGGCCAAACACGTGGCTCGTATGTTGCCGTATCTTATTGTTGAATCGCGCATTATTTACATATATTAATGAATTATGATAGTATTATTCATTTTTAATATACAAATTCTATTGGTAAATTTAAAGTGATATTATTATGTCATGCATTTTAAAACGATTTTTTGGCGGCTCCAAGACCATAGCGCTCTGTGCGTATGCTTCTCTTGTATCCCCCCCCCACTCTCTAGACGGAATATTCAATCAAAGACTAGGAGTTGTGGTCGGTCCGAACGGATCAAAAGAGGCACGCGACTAAGGGGTGGTCTACGATGGCTCGGCCACCCAAAATATTTACAGTCCACCGCATTATATGTATTGTTGAAGTACCCAAGGTTCAAATAATTGAATAAAAGAATTTAAACAAAATTTTAAAATTCGTTTTATGATATTTTGTTGTTATTGCATAATTGATCATCAAAAGTGACAGGCCGATATAAAACCTATAGTGTGGGAGAAAGCAAACTCGCATTCCGAGGACATTTAATTAAAACACTCCGTTTATCATCTCACACGTTACTGTCCTCGAAATAAAACTCCACACATCAAAACGTGTTTTTATGATGAATGTTCCGTCTAGATGTATCATGAATAATGACTAAAATATCTAGATCAAGTTAAATTACGGAACATGATAAAATTTTGATTCCAACGTCGATCCTTTGTTATCAAATACGATAGGTATCACGTGCATAAGAAATATCCATCGGAACAATCGGCAAAATGTGATTGTGGACCCGACGGACATGTCATCGGCAACGCTGAGTTTCGGACCGAGATCCGACAGCAAAATGTTTTCAAAACCGTTGAGTTTTGGAATGTATGCTATCATTTCAATTGAATATCGTGGAATTTCGGAAGACGACCATAACGAATTTTCTCAAAGGCGTACAAACTAAAGTGTATAATAATCACAGTCAGTGGCGCCTGGAAAGGAGGCGGCAATACGGGGCATCTATCCCCCCCTAGACTTTAAAGTTTCGAATATTGTTTAATTTTAAGTACTTATTGGTGTTTGATTTTATTGTGCGATAGTCTAAATGTTCAATGTGAGTAAATTAATAAAATTTGACTAGTTTTAGGCACTACCCCCGCAATCCACTTCGCACGATACCTATAGTAAACAACTACACATTTTATTTACAATTTTAGATTCTGAGTGGAGCGAATGTTTTTTTTTTTTTTGTTTTTTACGTGAACACTTTTGTGTTTAGGACCCTCTAGCACCCCCCCCCCACCACTACCACCAACACCATCACCAAGGCGCGCCTGTGGGCCTTTGGTGCGCCGGGCCCGACAACTTTCACACGGAACTATTGCCGTCGTATCATATTCGTTGCTGTATACACAATAGCTGACAATGTCGCGGCGACCGTGAATTATGACTCATCCCGGTGTTTAACGAAAACAATATTATACCCATTGTACGGCTACAAACTGTCGTCTTTATAAAGCAGATAAAACAAATCACACAAAAGATATCGGATACATTAATAATAATAAGATACCGCTGAGTGCCTCAACTTTTTTGCGATATTTAATGTTTAATGCGATAATTTATACTGAATACTATATACGCAATACACAATACGATACGTGCCCGTCTATTTATATTGCTATTGACGGCGACCGAGAACCGTTGACGCGCGTAGGGTTTACGGTTTTTCGCCGCCTACTCTTTCCGATACGTAAACCCGCCAATGATATCGTTTATAATATAAATACTTCAATAAAAACCTAACCGAACCCACCCGCTTACGTACAAATTACGCTCGCCCGTTCGGCGTCGTCGATTAAATTAGGTCTTGCCCTCTGTACGTCGTATTTTTTCCGTTTAATTGGCTGGTAAGGAGAAATAAAAAAAAAACAACGAAGCAAATTAACGATGACGACGACGGTTATTGTTGTTCGCCGAGTGCCTACCGCGCAAGAGCCTCGGTCCGACGTTACGAAAGCCGACGCACGATAAGACGCGTTACATAAGTAGGCCTATAGCAGGTAATATTATAGAGAAAAAAAAAAAATAACATTATATTGTTATATTACTACGATTATCGAGCGCATTGTGCGCGATAATTATTATCGTAAACAATAACCGCGGGCAATACCTACGCTCAACATTATTATTGTTTTATACTCTCTGGCGAACGATATTCCAACGGCTGCCGTCTCTGGTCCGACTCTCTACTCCCCCCCCCCCCNCCCCTCCCCCCCGGAGCTGGTACCCCGCGTTTTAGTAGCTTTACACATACAGCACGGGTCATTATCCGCCCGCCCCGACGAAAACGGCCGTATCTCGAGATATTTCCAAATTCTAATCTAATCTACATGCGGACGAATGGGGAGGGGAGTTACGGCGATACGGCGTTTTTCGTTGGAAACGGGGACATCCCGAAAAAGTTCGCGTCTTTTTATAATATTCGTCTTGTGGGCACGTCACTATGAATCGTACAATTTAGTCGGCACGGCGATGGCGTTGATGAATGAGTATTTTGGTTTTTTCCGTTCCCGCGCCCGGCAACTCAAGGTACTTTAATGTTCGCCCTGCGTACCCGCGGATCGGGCCGCCCGTCGAAAACGAGAACGAACGTTTTGTCGGTAATATTCCAAAAACTATACGCGGCTGGTCCGGGACGAGACGCGCTCGACGGGTGTGCGGCGAAAACGATAAATCGCACCGCGTCGCTTTTAAACGACATTATTGTCGAATATGAAATTACCTTGTTTCTGTGTCGTTGTATCAGTGGTCGCGTTCAACAAGTTCCGGGGAGCTGCTGCGGCCCGACGCACACCATCGGGACGGACGAACGTGTTCGGCGATTTTTCGCGCGCACGCGGATCGTATTCGCCGATCGACACTACAATATACCGCGACAGGTGACGCGTTACGATCGAAAAATACCTATCGTAGAGCAAACAAAAGCGGTAAAAAAAAAAAAAAAAAAATATACGATATATACGGTCGATAATTAACGAAGAAAAAAAATAAACACGAATATATCGGCGATGGACAATAAAGAATCGTAAACGGTAAAAACAAAAAAAAGAAAAAAATGTTAAAATATCGTACGGCAACGGCAATAGTAATGTCTGGGGGTATACGCGTTAAAATGCACTAGTAATAAATAATAATAGCACGAAATTCGATTAGCACTGCGCACTCTGTTTCTGACTCATTCGAACGTTTCGAACTGAACCGAATTGTACTGCAGCGGCCGGAACGCAACACGACGCGACGACAAACGCACGGACGACGCACGACTGACGCGACGCCCTTGAATGCCGTGTCGCCGCAACACATGTCGAGTGCCGTATTGCCGTACGTCTGCGGTGAGGGGGGGAGAGGGAAGTGGTTGCCAAACGAACCAGTTTGCGCGGCGGCGGTTCAACGGGTCTCCGGGCGATGTTGGTAGCCAATTGGAACCGGGCGCCCGTCCGGACGCCGCCGCGGTTTCCGCAAGTCGTCGACGAACGCCGCGCAATCGATGAGCGCCCGTTGATGTACGCCGGTCGACGGGTTCCTGTGCTGCAGCGAGTCCTGTGCGCGGGCACGCGGATTAGTCGGTATGACAAAATTAAAAAAAAAAAAAAACAAACACGCATAATTGAACGGTGATTAGGGCTCTGCATCTGCGCCCGACCGTAGGGAAAAACGATTCTGAGCGGAGGTCGGTCCAACCGTATGTGGGTTATACGCGTCCGTCGTCGTCGTAGGCGCGACTATAGACCACCAATCTTGGGAGTGCTAAAATTATAGACACATCACGGACCCTCTATGGCGATGTCCCCACAACACACTTTGCACGACACTTATATAATAAGCGATTACACATTTTATTTACAATTGTTCACGTAAAAATGTATCGAAACGTTTCAACTTGTGGTGCTAAAGACACTCTAGCACCCCCCCCCCTCTCCTAGTTACGCCTATGTGCGTCTAACCGCAAACGTTTACCCATTACGATTGTGTTACGAGAAAACTATGGGGAATATCGAAAAAAAAAAAAACAAATAATAACCCCCTCAATGTCGGAATCGGACATTTCGGCAATACGGTTTTGGCGCGGTGGTTTTATCAGTACATTTATTTATAATGAACTTAGTAATAGCCACCTAAATGCAGGAGTGTCATTTGAAGGATTCAGACAATAATACTTTAGCAGCCTTAGATTTTTAAATGGTTATTTGACCGACATCAAATGTTATAATTGCGCCTTTGTTCATAAATTTAAAAATGCAAAAAGGTAATCGGATTACTGCACTGGGCCACCTCTACAGAGGCCCGACCGTATGAGATGTTAGAGTGAGATACGGTGGATTTTTACCACGGTTAATTGTCAACTGTTAATTGTTATCATGGCTAAATAAACAGGCGTATAAGGAATATACACGTCAAAACTGACGTCACGTGGAATAAATCATGGCGTAACGGGTTAAATATTTCGTGAAAAATTAAATTATGGCCGTAATTTAGTACTAACGTTACTCTAATGTCAACAAACTTAGTATTTAAATATTAAAATGCAAAGCAGAAATACGAGTATAAGCGAACGAAACGGATGGAAATTTTTCAGCGAAATTGGCCGGGTTAAAATGTTTACATCCCTATTGAAAAACTGAAATAACGCCCTGCTTAAATGGACGTTTGCAATCCAACAATACTTAGCTTTCATTAACTATTGTTTGTGAAGAGTTCCAACAGGCCACGGTGTGTTTTTGGCTCAACTTATGGCTGGAGGGAGTCCTTCCGGAAAATAAAAAAAATATACAGAACTTGACAGCCGATTATATAAAATTGTGAGCTAATATAAAAATCGCAATTTAATCGATTGTTTAGAAGAGGGCCGCACATAATATTTCATTAAAATAAAACTACAGCGATCCATTGTTTTTCAAACTAATTCTTTAATTTTATAAATACCACAGTATTATATTATATTTGTAATTAATTTGTTTCGTAACGATACAGGAAATTAAACTACTATATTAGTATAATATCTTTTTAATAAATACATCAATGCGGCCATAAAAAGTAAAACACGCCGCGCCGAAACGGGCACGCCAAAACGGCCGTGCCGAATTGTCCTAAACCCCCTCAATATAGAAACCACCACACCGAATTCGATTATCGGAGCCCAATTTCTGGTCTAAAAGTTGTTTGCAGACATAGCATTTACAGTGAAACCAATAACAAACGTTCCTCGCTCCGCTCAAAATCTAAAACGGTTTAACCAATAGACTCATGGGCGCAACTAGAGGGGTGAGCTATTATTCCTGCATATTTTATATTGATAAAGTAATAAAATTACGAATCAATACTCAGTGAACTTGTTTTTGTATTGATATCACAACAGATTAAATTGTGTTACCACTTTCCAAAATTTATCGGCAAGTTATTACATCAATGTTTGAAATCAAAGATCTTGGTAATGGTAATGATTTTCTTCTGGCCACTTGGTAAAGACTATATGGATTACAACTTTTAAATATTGATCATTTTTCAAGTAATCTGTATTGTGACTTGTTCAGTGTGTGTGTACATCACTACTTTTTTTTTTTTTTACTGTGATGATGGTTTTAATATTGAATAATAATGGTATTTTTACCTTTTAGAATAGATAACGCTGATGTAATGACAACAATAAATAACTATAGTCTACAACATTGAGCATTTAATGATAACAAACTATTGATTACACTGACTCGGGGAATAAAATAAATACGAAATAAATTCTTAACGAGTTTACGATGACTAATCAAAAAATTAATTTTTTATACAAATTAAAGCAAAGAATGAATAATGTGTGTTTTATTTTTATCGAATTTTCCCCGTAAATAGAGACTATTGCACTGTATTGTATCTGTTATTTTATGCTACACTTTTAGCAGTTCCCTCTTATCGAAATGATCTCAAATTCAGGAATTGAAGTTTTTTTTATAGAAAGATTGAAATAATATCTTTTATAACTTGTATCGAATTCACTACAAATTTTACCATTTTATTGCGGGAAAGGGATATTTTTTAAGCTTTGTACATCCCTACAGAGCCTCAAATAAACCAGAGGGTTGAAATTTCGACTGATCCATGGTGCATCGGCGGTTTCAACTTGCAACCCTCTCCCCAACCAATCATCAACCATTTTGATGCTGAAATTTGAATTTTTTTTTTTTAGAAAATACCAGGTTTTAAAAACCTCTACAGACCCGTAAAATTAAGCAACTGAGTTCAAATTTATTTATTTAAATAGATCTATAATAAGGAAGATTTACGATTCTGGGATTCCAAAACAATTTTTACCCTAGTTGCGCCCATGACGATAGTATATTAATATTTAAACCGATACCATTTTTTTACCGTTATCCAATATTCCTATGTAGCATACTGCCGATATCGAGTATCGGCTTACGTATACTATTACAGTAGAAACCGTTTATAATGACGTTCAAGTGACTATAGTTAAAATTATTATTCATATAGTTATTATTTATAATAACCAATTGTCATTATAACCAAAATGATAAAATAAAACTTTAAAATTTAATTAATCATAAGTGTTTATACAAACATAATATTGTATTACAAGCAATATGATATGATATTTCTATCACTAAATCGTGACTTCAACGCATACAACAAAAATAAAATTAAAATAAAGTTCATAGTAATCGATACAAAATTAGTGCATCCTAATATAGGAGTTTTGCCGGGAACTTCAATCTAAATTTTAAAGTTACATTATATCCGATGAGTCACTACAACCGGTATCATTATAAACGTCATCTACTATACATATGTATACATATACTATACATATATATATATATATATATATATATATATAATGGAAGTCGAATTGGCTCCCAAAATCGGATGGTGCACGACGTAGGCCGTCAAACAGAACTCGTCTGGATAATGGACGCAAGGGGACAGAGTACTTCAACTCACTTTTCAGAAATTCTAACGTACCTCAACCATTTTTTTTAAGTGAAACACATGGGGTGGTACATAGTTTTGTATTTTCATTAAATATTGAACTTTAAACGACGCTCGTTAAAAAAAATGACTACATTATACGCTGAACTTTTTTTCTTTTTGACCACTAATCATGTTAATACACACTCAATATATACTAATTATATATTATCATGAACTTTGTGTTAAATTTTCGAGAGTTTTCACTGGGTCAAAACAGTTTTATCCACACAAAAATAAAAAGCTAGAAAATTTCAAATAGCTCATAATTTGCCACTATGTTTTGAAAATGGTTCCATATCTGGAAAGGGCTAATTTAAATATTCGGTAAAACTTCAGGTCACTGCGATTATTTTTCACTGAAATACAACTAAAAAAAAAAACTAGAATATAACAGAAACCGTAATTGTGTGAATATTTCAGTTTTTCTTTATACCCGTTATTAGGAAAACTACACAGTTCAAACCGTGAAAATCAAAAATGAACTCAATATACGAAATAAACAAATTTGTCTACTAGAAACCTACAGCAAAGTCGAAGCAAGATTTCTGATGGAAAAGTGGTTTACAGGCATAATAATCGGCGCAAGAAAAATTCAGAGGTAAAATCACCACAAATGAGGCTGAATAAAAAAATTGCAAGGGACGTTAATTTGTTTGTAAGTTTTATAGTACCTCTTATTTAATTTTTCTAATTCGAGCACTGTGACGCGAAATCGCTGAATTGGCTACCGAAAATCGTTTTCGTTATCGTTCGATTTTTCGAAACGCGGACACCTTATAGTAATAGTAACATAAATATCGCGTTAAATATTTGAGCAGCATTTCAAAATAAATCCAAATCTGTGGGGTTTTCGAACATTCTCGATAAAATAATATGTCAATACTGTTTTATACGGTGATTGACGATTATTACACCGTAATCATATATTCGTTAAAATATTTTCGTTCGTCAAAATATAATAATCAAAATACAAATAATGCAATTATTTCCATAATTCAATGGACCGTAAATATCACAGCAATCTGGTTATATAATGTAATTATATTGTGTACGATTAAAATCAAAATAAATAGAATTTAATATATCGGACAGTTTATTAATTGGTTATTTAGTAGGTACCTCTGGTATTCCAAGAAAGTGTTTAAAAAATTAATAAAATCACATTAATTTCGGTGACTCGCACATTTATGATATGATGCCTATACGTTCGTATGGGAGTATACAGTGTAGGGTATGCCTAAATTGTTAAGAGCCGACTAAATAGTAATTTTAAAAGGATAAAACGTTTGGTATATACTATAACCCGTCATAATATAGATTTGAGAGCCAATTCAATTGCTCCGGATTATATTTATATATAATAAGAATATCGCCGCGTAATGTCCTTCGAGTAAAAAGGGTATTTTATATATAGGTACGTACCTTCGACAGGCCCGATGATCCGGAAGTCGGGTCCGTAGTATAGTTCAAATAATTCAGCAAATCCATATAAGCCACTCGGTTTGTCTCCGGTCGAGTAAATCTAAAACACGAAATCGTTATTGTTGTAATATCAAGAGGATGTCGTACCAGCACGCTATTGTCCCGTCTCCAGGGGCGGAGTGGTCTGCCGGACAACCCGACAAATGCCCGGTGGCCTGGCTTACGAGTGAGTGGCCTGACGAGTTAAAAATGGAATATGTTATTTTATGTCATTTAAGAGCACACAGCGCCGAACCTATATAATAGGTGTGACAGGTGTCACGTCTAATTTAAGAAGTGGGTATACCCCTAGATTTGGTAGTTTAGTATAAAACATGGAACATTTTACAATTAATATAATGGGCGGTAGACATGATATTACAAATAACGCGATCTACAGTCTATTCCTAGACTGCCGTTGCGTGTACTATGTGATTCCATTAGTAAAAACAGATAAATATTTAACTATAACTATAACCATTTAATTGATAGTTTTACGATATATAACCTACGGTTCTTAATAAATTTCTAAACCTACATGTCGTGCCGTCGTCTGTTTTCGTAATTTTAATTTTTAAACGAAATATAAGTATTTATAAATCGTGGTATTTCACACTCACATTATTATTATTTCGTTTAAAAATGTGTTGTTATAAACATTAAGTTATAAGCATTTAAAAAAAATATTCATAATATTATAATGATACATTATCATAGATATAACATAATTCATACGTATCCGTATATTAAATGCAATTGTAGTATAATACCTTTACTGTAACATCCGTAACTCAAAATCGAATTTGCTTGTCTTTTAACTTAGCTCATCGATGTAAAACTCGAAAATTTAAAATGTCTATAAATAGCTGAAAAATAACTAGAACTTTTTTTGTAGTTGTTAGTGCATGAACTTTTGAGCCCTGAGTTTTACCAATTTAAAATTTAGACCGAAACCTTAGGGAATGATTATCATCATATGATAATAACATTTGAATATAGATGTGATCATATATGATAGGATTATCATATGGATAAATACTGGAAATTTTTTACCCTTCCTCACTCGTCCGCGATCTAAATTTTTAACAGTTATAACTCATACGCGGTACAGTATAGTAGCGTAAGGATGAGTAGAGATGAAAATTTGAAAATAATGTTAAAAAATAATTTAAACGGTTCCATTACGATTAGTGACGTTAAAGAAAAAACCAGAAATCTAATTCATTTCAAATCGACGGTTCGCCGTATAAAAGAATATCACACTGTATATAAAATCGGTTCTAATTTTAGGAGGACAGATCGTTTTTCTTGACGTTTTTTTTTTTTTTTTTGTTTATATTTAAAAAAAAATATATGTTATTATATTATATTTAACTCGGTGCTAAATATCAATTTGACGGGGGCCTTCGGTATAGGTACCGAACGGAAATTGCAAACACGGATCGCGCACGTGTATCTATATGCGAAACCAATCGATTTCAGCGGTTGCCAAAACTGTACCGTTCCCCGTAAACCTTAACGCCACCACCGCCACCCCCCCCCCCCCCCCNCCCTCCCCATCCACACACACACACACACACACACACACACACAAACACACACACACACAAACACACAAACACACACATACGCACTGCCGAATTGGAATATGACCTGCGCCGGTTTTTAGCGAAAAACGTAAACTCGCATACGTGTACCGTATGCGCGTGCACGACCGCGGTCGTCACGAACTATTGTCCCGTACCGAGCAGTAAAAACGAAAAAACGGGCGCGCGCGCGTTGGTTGTGTTTTAAAATTCGATTCGACATGATTTGTCATCCGATCTCGTCGGTGTCACAGTAATCGTGCGGGGCGAGCACTCCGGCACAGCCGTATCAAAATACACGCCGCACAGGGCCCCGGCGGCGATATTTCACTCCGCGTCACCGCACGCGCGAGACAACTGAGACCGGTACACCCGGCAAACGGACGCCTGTGCAAGTGGACAGCAGACGACAACAACAATCGCCGTTTCGGTGACCAAAACGTTAAAAGTCCGGCGAACACTTTACGACAGTGTAACGTTGTAACTCCGTTGCGTCGTACCCGCGCGCGGTCACAAAGTCGCGCGCTCCGGGCGTGCGTTTGTCGTGCGCCGTACGGTACCCGCGGCGTACCGCCGTAGCGAGCGCGGTTAAGTTTTTTTTTTTGTTTTTTTCCATACCTAATTAGACTTTCGAGTGAAAAAACGCGTTGACCGCGGGCGTGACGATTCCGTTTTCGTTTCGCGCGCACCGTCGCAACATGCACGACGCACGGACTACAAAACAACGCGTCGTCGTTTCCGATGATTATTTTTCTACTGTCGTGCCCGAATAACGTTGTTTCCGTGGAAAATGCCGCGGAACAATTAACACGGTTCCGCTTCTATCGCGTTCTGTCGACAATCGTTACGCACATTCGGAATTGAACAGCGCGACGCGATTCGCAGAGTGTCCGCAATTGTCGTGGGTATCGAACGTACGGAAAAATGAAAATAATAATAAGTAGTCGTACAGTGTTATTCGACATGATTTTCGAAATCAACCCGTACCGGCTACACCCGCGTATATTTTACATTATACACGGGTCTCGTCGCGCGAACAACAATTAATTCGCTTCGATCCGCGCAATGTGTTCCCGTTGAATTGTACGTGTGCGTACGTTGATTATGATGTCGAAGTTATGAATTAAAGACGAATCGCGACGATGCGTGTGTTCAATCAGTTTGCCGCGGAATCGTGCGCGTACCTGCCGTAATTAACAAAATATAACACTGACGTGTGTCGCGGATTGGCGGGACAATTGTCGTGAAATAGCAAAGTATGTGTCCGATTCCAGAGAAGTCGGAGGCGATGTCACGTAGAACGCGTCGATCGGCCCGAAGTATTGAAACCGATATGCGTATTATATTGTGACTGGATCGAGAATTCTATAATAAAACTGGCAGCTACTATTGTCCATGTCGTTTATTGTTGTTTTTCTCGTAGAGAGTTAGGAAACCAAACATCTGTGCCACGAAACGGCTACCGATTTACTGTAATCTAGTGTTGCTGTATAATATTTTAGAGAAGTCGTATATAATAATAATAAGGAAAACTCGGGAAACATGCAAAAAACGATTCGGAAAATATGCAGTTGCAGTCCCGTTTCCAAGATTGCTTTTACAACGGTGTTTATTTTTTATTTTTTCTGTAAACAACTATTCTAAATTTCTACCAGAAATTTTACACCGTTTTTCAAGTGTAGCACATTTTCCCGAAGGTAAATCTGACCGAGGTGGTGCTTTAAAAAGGTTATTTGTCGATTTTCCCGGGGGTTTTCATAATAAATGGGATAAACCGGGAAAAAAGTATGAAAAACGGGAAAATTTACGAAATGATTATTTTCAAATCGTAAATATTACGGCCTTCCAAATAATCGAACTCCGTTCAGAATTATTTTTCGTCAGCAATCTTAATGCACAGATGTACATTCAATTTTCCCTCTGCCTCCCTAACTTCTCTCCTACAACAGTGGCCCACCAATCGTACGAAGTATGTCCGGTTTTTTCTTTCAGCTTGAAGTATATTTGAAAAAAATGTATAAGTATACGTTGAAAACAGACGATTATCCGTAACAATAAATGGATAATCGATGGTGAAGCATTTACTAAAATACCTGATAACAATGAGTCGTAAAGTTTATAAATAAAAGTTGAAAAATATAATATACGTTTCTTAAACATTAGCAAAATGAATTTAAAACATTTTAAAGACTTGATTATTTTTCAACTTGATGATACATTTAAGTTATAATATATAGTATAATGCATGTCTTACCGGTCTAATAGCATGTTTATAATTTCGGTGGAAAACGGCAGTTTTGTGCTTTTCAGAGCTTTGAAAGCATCACTGCGTTCAAGATATCCGTCCTTCTTATCCAAGTTCCTTTGTTTAAAATTAATCTCGAGTCCGTCAAAACCTACAAACAATTCGCGCTTCAACTCGTCATGTAAAATGCTTTTGAATATAATGTCGGGGACTTCTTTGTAATTTTCGTGCTTTTTGTACTGTAGTGCCAAAACAAATACTCCGTGTAGACTTAACTTTGGTGTGTAATTAGACATTATTTCAATAAATTCTTGTCTTTCTATTTCATTTCTGCTTTGAAAGTATTTTTCGTTAAAAGTATCAACATCGTCGGCTTGTGTTATTATTTCTAATACTTGGTTCATAATGTAATTAACATCACTATGGGGAAACTGTTTGAAATACATAGGTATTTTAATGAGTTCTGAGAAGTGCTGAGCACCAAATCCGGATTGATCTGAATCGATCCAAATCCGGATTAAAACAAACGTTATAATCCGTCGAATCCGGATTATGATTATCAATCCGATCTATGAGTATCGATCCGGATTAAAAACGGATTAAACGGGTTGAATCTGAATCTGGATTACGTAATTTTAATCCGGATTCCGGATTGGTCAAAGTATTGCTCAACACTGATTCTAAGGTATAAGCTCTTCGTGGTTATACAATTTAAACTCACTTCTTTCGGATGGTCCATCATAAACCTTAACGTTCTGTCCTCAACGTCGACGAAAACAAATTTAAAACCGTCTATAGTCAATTCGACGCCAACGTATAATCTAAATATCACATTTGGTTCGTTAGGAGATTCTTTCGGAATTTTCCGTTTTGTACAAAACCTACAACCTAATGCGCCTAAAACATATTTTATGAATTAGTAGATACCAAGTCGGTTATATTTTTAAGTGTTGTAGTTAGAGATTTAAATGTGAACGATGCCTATAAACGTTATTATTATATTAAGTATAGGTAAAAGTATAGGTACATGAGTAAGTATGATATTATTTTCAATATGTTTTCCTCGTGTGCCGTGTTGAATATCAGCTCAAAAATATCATAATGGAATCTATATAAAACTTACCAGCGGTCTGAATTTTTGTTTCAGAAACTGAAAAACTTTGATCGCTCACAAAACACTTAACAATAAACTCTCTGTTTAGGTTGTCCGGTTCTTTGAGTGTGATTTTTGCTTTAAATACTAATGCTTCAATTGTTGAGTGTCTCAGTAGTTTGTTCAGAACGTTTTCATCACGACATACCGGTATATTATTTTTCATATTAAACTTTTCCTTATCTTCGTTGTCTTTTGGAATGTCAATAGACGGAACGTTGTCTAAAAAAAAATCCTAACTATATATTACCTACGTACACGTTCTACAATATTATGCATTGCAATGTGAAATTATCTTCTCGGCATACCAAAACCATTATCCAAATAATATTGCTTAGTAAATTCGTCACAATTAGTCAGAATTATTTTTCTGCTATACACGTCAAGTTCAGCTCCCACATACAGATTAGACCAATGGTAATAGGAGTCTTCTGCGGTGCTAACATTTGTCAAAGGATCAAAAGCGTACCATCGGTTCATGGGATTTACGCCCAATACGTTCAGTAAATCGCTTTGTTCTCTAAAACCTGGTGGTTTCACATAAATTCGATCCTAAAAAAAATAACAAAAATTATCGCTGGGTAAAAAGTTGTAATACAATAATAATAATTATTATTCTATATCCGTTTGGTAAATATAGGTACTTTTGGGATTTTCTGTCTCTTGACAAATGTCTTTAAACCTCCGTCTGCGTCGTTGTGTTCGATAATTTGTATCGTGTCGTCGGTCAAAAAATAACGAACTTCTAAAATATGCAATCTTCCATCAACACTGCGACGATCGTCCCAGTAACCTTTGAAATTTAAAATTCCTTCAAATCCTTGTATTTTCGTATACTTAGGAGTCGTCACTGCGACGTTCGGCGTAGATTTTCTATTCGGTGTCTATATTGTAATAAAATATTTAAATGCCCGTAAAACACATTTTATATGTAAATACAAAATAACGCGATACCCAGAGTGGCGTGATTATGATTTATTTTAGAGAGAATGAATAATTCACTAATTAAACTTTGTGTGGACCCCTCCCACACACCCTCCAAACAGATCTATTTTGTAGATTCTGAGTGAAATGAAGAAGCTATTAGTATTACTAAGATTGGTTTTTTTTTTTGTATGGCAAACACTTTTGTTAATACAAAATATTTTATGCTCCGCTTTAAAATATGCGGATTTTTCCACCATTAGTACTTCATTTGAAAACAATTTCTAGATTCCATAGTTTTTCTTCAAAATGTAAAAAACGACAACAAATATTAATAGGAACATATATGTTTTATTTCTGTTGATTTCTGCAGTGTTACCAATATCTGGGTCAATATTAGTTATTTACTAATAACACTCAGAATCGACTGTTCTTTTTTTTTTTTTTCTTTTTTTCACTGCAAACTGGGCTAGTAGATGGATATTTACTAAGGTACGTAACATCAAAAAATTAAACTCTGAGATATCTATCCCTATCACCGCCACCCCGTGGTTACGCCACTGATGACCATTTAAAAATTACAAATTTAACATAATAAGATCACATACTTTTTCTCTATTTATGAAATATGGGTCAATGGGCATTGGCATATTTTCCGGTACATCGATACCGGCTTTCTTTAAAAAATCTCTGGTAAAATTATCGGCGCCAATTATTTTCAAATGTTTACCGTAAAACTCTACTGTTACGCCAACATTCAAATCGGTTAGTTGATAATAATCATTATCGCCATAGTTATTTGGTAAAGGAATTTTGTGGCGTTTGATCAAACATCCTACGGACACGTTATATTTATATTATCCCATAAATAAAAATCTAAAATTTGGCTCAACGCAACAACAAGGCAGATCCACTTTATTTAAATCATTTTTTTATAGTTTCGAGTAAAACAATATATCATGATACGTAATTCGGTGCAATAATAACGCAAGTACGGAGAAAACGTTAGCGATACGGGCTTGTCTGGTCCGGCTAAATTCTGGACAAAATAAAGACCGTATTATTATATTAGCAATGGTTTTTTTGTCCATCTGCTGAAAAATTTCGCAATTTCGTCAACTTATCTTGTTGTTGCATTGAGCTCAACAAAATATTATACTTTACGGAAAAATAATTTATTTCGCGTAGGTACACTTAAAATACTCATGTACATATAGGTTAAAATAATTACACCTGGGTACCCAATCATTCCTTTAGTAAATAAACTATACATTAAAAAATGATTTATAAAATATGTGTAAACATTTTTTACAACAAACGACGTGTTAACATTCGATATCTACTCAACTAACATTATTGGATACACTTTAAATTAATGATTAATAATACGAAAATGTTGATTCATAAGTACGAAACGTTACAATACATACAGTCGTGAGTCATCTTGTATCATGATTCTTTTTATAGATAATCGCGAGCATATTATTTCAATATTAGTTCAACATTATAATATAACACATTTTACGACAAATTATTATAAAATCGCAATTTTTTTTCACAAGAGGTATTTTAATATTTTTATCTGAATAAATCAATATGACTGTGTAGATATTGACCCGCTAAGTACAAACACGCGATTATACAACAACGGTATACGTGTTTTACCATTTGTTCAGAAATATTTCAAATCTATACAGGTAGCAGTATTGGTCAAATAAAATAGCATGTTAATTTAATACGGTATAAAATAACTTCTTTTCTGTAATACAAATTATAAAATAACATATTGCACCAAGTCATGTACACGATTTTCCTGAACTAAATATAACCGAAATTAACTAGTAGTATAATTTAGTAAACCTTAGCTAAGCTTTCAATATTTAGATGCGAACCCGCGATATGTGTATGATTAATATTATATTTACTCGCGGTTTTTATAGCTAATTTTAGATTCTGAGCGAAGCGAAGCGGTTTTACAATGCTATTTTTTTTTTGTTTTTTTTTTTTTTTTATACTGTACAAAATTTCTACCAAATGTTCAAATGTAGCATCTTTTCTGAAAACATGTTATCTAATTGATACTTTGAGAAAATCATTTTTTGATTTTCCAAGCAGTTTCCATGACAATTGTGAATAACGTATAAAAAACGGGAAAATGTACGGAAATAATTTTGTTGTAAATTAATTCAAAATATTCGTAGAGACTTGAAATTTGAACAGAAAACTTAGATTAATATTTTATCCCAAACGTGGTAACATTTTCAAAACATTTAACGCGGTTTTGAGCTATTTATTTTAATTTTCCGAGTTGTTTACGTAATTTGTGTTCGGTAGGTAACTAATCTGTGGATAAAATTTGTAAGATCAAACAGAAATGCTATGGAAATTTAACAGGAGGTTCATTATAAGTTATGCTAAATTATGTTGTGGTCAACAAGAAAAAATTGAGTTTGATATAGTATTTTTTTATAAGAATTTTAATATCAAATTTTTACGAAAATCGTAAATATTACGACATTTTAAAACATGTATAACCGAACTTCGCTCAGAATTGCTTTTCGTTTGTAATGATTAATTGTTGCAGACAGTTATACATTAAACTCCCCTTTACATCGCATCTTTCCAACTTCTCATCTACAACAGTGGCCCACCCATCGTGCGAAGCATGTCCGTCTTTTTTTANAAACTCCCCTTTACATCGCATCTTTCCAACTTCTCATCTACAACTGTGGCCCACCCATCGTGCGAAGCATGTCCGTCTTTTTTTATAAATTACTACGTAAAAGAAAAATATTCGTAATGAAATCGTAACAATACCTTGTGGCAAACCACTATTGATCACGACGGGTTCGACTACTTTTATCGTATCGTCTTCAAGAAAATAAATTATTTTACATTTTCTTAAATTATAGCTACAACCAAAACTCTCGTTCACCGTACTTTTGAAATACGCGTCAAATGTCAGATTCTTAAACAAAAAAAAAAATGCTATCAATGCACATGTATGTTTAATGTTTAATTTTATGTACGCCTTTAATTGAAGTGACGCAACCAGGGAGGTGTTTCGGGTTTCTCGATACGTCCCTACATCCGCGTTTAAGTAATATAAATTTATTGGAACGGGGTTTTTTTTTTTTTTTCAAAAATATATGAACACGTGACACACCCCCTTTTAAAATATCCTGGCCGCGCCACTGTGCAATACTGGTTATACATTTAGATTGTATTTTCTAAAAGATCTATTAAAGTTCACCTGTTTGTCGAATACTAGCCAGGTAGGTTTGTTGTTTGATTCCTCGTAATTATTTGTGTACACATCCGCCACGGAATTGAAACCGGAATAGTTATTGTTACAAAACTTATTATCTTTTTTCACGTGTAACGATCTAATGATGTGAACGCCGTTCATTATATCCAAATCGGGTGTCTTCGGATACCTCATTTTTATCTCCTTGTACATACGCGTGTTTGAAATACAAAATCAAAGGTAAGTATAATTTGAATACTATAGCAAAACGTTGTTTTACTTGATTGTAATTTTGAAATCCCGGTATCATGGGCAATTTGAACGGCATACTGTTTGCGAATTATTTGTATTTAACCGCTGAGTAAAACTCCAGTAAATCGATACATCAACGTAATCGAACTGAAAAAAACAACAAAACTTTAAAACGTAAAGATACTGTCACGTGTATGATAACCGTACCGAAATATAATATTACAAAATACGGGCATCTAAACTGCAGCGCACCTCTATAGTATTGCAAACAAAATAATAATACAATTTAGCCTTTTTTTTATTTTTATTTTCGTTTCGGTCCTGCGTGTTTTGTCAATACTTACTATACTCGTTCACTGGGGGTGGGTAGTTGGTAATCGCGTTACGTATCGTGGAAACAATAATATAACAGTTTGCTTTGTTGTAGCAGCTATAATAGGTATTTACCGAGTATGTTGTGTGCGTTCAAACATAGGCGGATCCAGGGATTACTCGAGGTGGGGAGGGGAGGGGGGTGAATGGGTTATTGCGAGTTATCAAACACCGAATTTTGTGTTATTCCATGTGGGGCAGTGCCCATACTAATATATTTTTTTTTTTTTCGTAGCCATCGATTGTAATTCGACGGCCTCCGGGTAAAAGGGGTCAAGTCACATTTTAAACGTTACCGTAAAATTAAAATCAAAATTTTTAACAAACGGGTACAACCGGTTATCTTATATCGTTATTTCAGGCGTCGTTAAGACTTGAGAGAAAGATCATTTATGCGGTAAAACAAATATAATTGTGTATACCTAATGAGGTGAGTTGAGTTGTCCACTTTTCACCGTCGGTGTAACGTAAATCCGAACGCAACCCCTTTGATGCCCCGGATGCCGTCGAATTGCATTAATGCTTAGTAGGTATGTGTGTACATACATAGATATACCGACTTTAAATTGTTTTTATTTGGCACAATGCATTTCACAATACTTATAAGTATACGAGGTGTGGCTATTAAATAACGAGACTGCTCGTCTAGAAGGCTCCCTAGATGGGTAGTGAAAAAAACGAGTAATGCGTTGGGTATCTAGATGTCTTGTCTATGCACGTACCAAAACACGTTTTCATCACTGTTATAGTATTTGTGCAGTAGTGGTTTGAAACGAACGTGTTTTTTTCTCGTGCCGAAAACCATGTGTGACGAAAACCATGAGCAACGGATAAACGTAAAATTTTCCCGTTAAACTAAAAAAAACTCCAACTGAGTGCTACAAGTTGTTAAAAGAGGCCTATAGTGAGGATTCCCTATCTCGGGCGCGTGTTTTCGAGTGGCGTAAATTAATTTTTCTTAAGATCGAGAGTGCGCCGGAATCCAATTCAGTCGTAATCCAAATTCAAAACCGTTTTCTTCGATATCGACGGCATCGTGATCACCGAATGGGTTCCAGAGGGTCAAACTGTGAACCAACATTACTATTATTTGACAGTTTTGGCAACATTGCGCGAATGAGTTCGTAAGAAACGGTCGATATTGTGGAAAAACAAGTCGTGGATCTTGCACCAGGATAAAGCGTGAAGCGTTATTTGGCCGCTGGAGGCACTCCAGTACTCGAACACGCGTCTTACTCACCCGACTTGGCACCCTGCGACTTTTACTCGTTTCCGAAGATTAAGTCTGCCTTAAAAGGAGTCCGGTTTGAGTCGATGGGAGAGGTGGAACAAAAACCGGCGGAACTCCTGGAATGGTCTTACGAAAACAGACTTCCAGCACTGCCCCGAGCGACGGAAGAAACGAATGAAACGGTGCGTGGCCAGGGGAAGGGACTATATTGAAGGGGAGCATTTGAATGTAGAACGACATTTGTAACAAAACGTTTTTTCGTAACCAGTCTCGTTATTTAATGGCCACGCCTCGTATAAATACGAACGGCGAAATGCCGACGGGATACCGACAACAACAAAAGCATAAAGTCCAACGTTCCCGCTGCGCCGTTAGCGAAACCGCCAACGGGCCTCGATCGGGTGAAACCGCAATAGATCGGACGGCGTACCGTGCGTGTTCGCGTTACCGCCTTGCCGTGACGCGACGGCAACCGATACGCACGCGAGTGCAGACAATCCACGGTCTGTGTCGACGCACAACGGGTAAAATCGATAATTTGATGATGTTCGCGTTACACGGTCGGAGTGAACGATCGGGGCGCTCTGTATCGGAAAAACGGCGCCCGCGCACGTTCCGGACGACGCGCGAGAACCGTCGTTTTATAACGCCGCCGCAATCCCTCATGCAGCGGCCGCGCACGTGTCAAATTCTGTCGGGCTGTCGGCAAGCGCCCGTGCACGACAGCCGCAGCGACTGCGATCGGCCGACATTTATCGTTTGCCCGACGAACGGAGTCGCGGCCGACAACGGCGGCGCGCGTCTCGGCCGCGGCGGCGTCGTCGGATTTTCTCGTGGTTTCCGCGCGCGATTTCGGGGGTTGTTGACGTCGAAACGCGAAATGAGAGAACCGGCCGTTGTTATTAACCGGACATTTCGCGCGCACTGCGCGATTAGCCGGCGATCATACGCACGCGCGCAAACCGCCGCGACGCGTCGGACCTCGGCACTGTCGTCCGTTTTCCGGCCGATTTGTGAAATACCGCGGCCGATGCGCGTAACGACGTCGATAATTTGCATTAAACGTTAACGTGTAATAACGGAAAAACGACGATTGCGACGCTACGCGGTTCCGAATGCTGGTTAGTATTCCGACGGTTTTATCGCACGCCCACACTCCGGTTTTTAAATCCCGAGTGGAACGAACCGAATGCGTTGGTTTCACGACGGTTTTATAAAAAAAATTTTTTTTTTTTTACGCGAACGCTTTTTCTACCGGGAAACACAGTCCGGACGTCGAGCGTAACGTCTTTGCTGAAAGGAAATGTTCTCGGGGCGATACATTAGAGAAGTGATTTTTTTTTTTTTTTTTTTGAAATTCTCATTAATATTCGAGATACCGGGGAAAACCTGGGTCTTTAGGTCAAAAAAGATTTAAAGATAAAAAAAATAAGGCTGTCATCGGCAACCGTTTTTTATTTATTTTTTTTTTTAAACAATCATTGTTGTTCTGGGAATGCACACTGTCGTAATCATTTTACCATAATACACCATATAATGTACTGTCGACAAAGCAACACTATCCACCGAACTCCGATCGGAATCGTTTTTTTCGCTAGCAATGGTTTATCGTTGCTTACAGATGTACATTCAATTTCCGTCTGTGTCCCTATACTCCCAGCTTGCCGCCTACAACAGCGGCTGCGCCCACGTGCGAAGTACGTCGGTCAATTTTTTTTTTTTTTTCCATCGTTTGTTTATGTATTCTGAAAATCCGAACTATTATTATTTTCCGTCCAATTATTTTGCTATGTTTTTCATTCGTTTATTTTCTACGTCGATATTGTTTCCGGAAGCATCGGTAGGTTAGATTAGGTTAAGTTATTTGTCAGAGGTTTCGACGGAATCGTTTATTTTTCATTTTAACCGTCGATTCGATTTATCTAATGTTATCAGAAAAATACGGTTTATTTGACAATAGAAAAAAAAAAAAAAAAAAACATAATAAACACGACGGTTCCAGTTTCAAAGTTACGAAAGTTTTTGTACAATCGTCGCGTTTCCCAAACAGGACGGCGTACAAACAACAAATCCACGAGGTCCGCGTTAAATCGATATTTTCACATTTTGTTTGAAACGCAAAAATATTATAAAATAATAATTTTTATTTTTTTACGCGACAATATGACATACCCGCAACCTAGGTTATAGGTGCCGACACAGCGAGTTGACATACGTAGGTATGCGCGTTGCGCCTAAATTTACCGCGCGTATTAAAACAAAATTACCCGACCTAAATGTAAATCGTCCGGTTCGCGGGATAATCAATGCGTAGTACCCGGACGTTCTGTGAACCGTGGGCGCTCACAACTGGACGGCACCCCGGCGCGACCATTGATTTTTTATAACAACACACCGACGTATAATGTACGCATGTGTGTATGTGCACGTATTATAAAATCAACGGTACGAGTAATATTGGGCGCATTTAGAACGGGTAGGTAGGTACCTAGTAAATCGAAGCGGACTTCACTTTCGGCCGTACCCGTTTTTGAAATGTTTACCAACGCCGACGGAAAGTTAACAGACTCCTCCCTGCGGTGACGGTGCCCTGCGGTCTAAAACCCGAAAAAAACGAACGGGAACCGATCGGAAGACCACAGAACGGACGCCTTCTAGAATCTTCAAAACGACACCACCGCGCGCCGCGTAATATTTGACTGGAATCGATTTATTATCAACGGCCCAGTACAGTTCCGTATAATCGACTGATATCGACCGCGGCCGTGATACCAACGTTCTTCGGATAAAATAATATATGTTTTCATTTTTAATTATTTGAAAAACGAAAAAAAAATCAATTTCGCGCAGCGATGAGCAGATATCGGTGATAATAATTCATTGAATTGCAAAATTCATCCTAATCAATCGTATGAATTGAGTCCGGAACATGTGTAAACAAATTAATTTTGTCGTGTTATCACACGGAAAAGATTACGTAGCGGCCAGCAGTTTTTTATTATCACGTTTATTGTTGATTAACATTAATTTCATTGCAAAAACACCTAATTACGAGTACCTACTTTTACAGGTATATTTTGTGCCCATAATTTATTTAACAGCATGGATTTCCCCGTGCTCATGAACGATCGTATTTTACGAGCGGCCAGAGGAGAAGAAGTCGATCGCATTCCGGTTTGGATTATGCGTCAAGCCGGTCGGTATTTACCCGAATTTAGGGAATTGC
Source organism: Cinara cedri (assembly GCA_902439185.1). Taxonomy (NCBI): domain Eukaryota; kingdom Metazoa; phylum Arthropoda; class Insecta; order Hemiptera; family Aphididae; genus Cinara; species Cinara cedri. Next base: position 550,343 of record CABPRJ010000978.1, on the reverse strand, counting down.
GGTCGCGTTACGATTTTTTCACCATATGCCGGACTCCGAAATTGGCGTGCGAAGTAACGCTTCAACCTATTAATAGGTTCGATTTGGATGCTGCCATCATCTTTAGTGATATACTGGTGATTGTCCAAGCATTGGGTATGATTGTTGAAATGCAACCGAGTGTCGGACCTGTTATTCCGGATCCTCTCAAAGAGCCCGTTGATTTAGATAAACTGAATCAATGTGTCGACGTTGCACAAGAATTAGGATATGTTTTCGAAGCTATATCACTTACTAGGCATACGCTAAATGGCAAGGTAAAGTAAAAAGATTAATACAAAAATTTGTATCGACCAGTCAAAACCTTGGTTCTGTGTGGTATAATTTGTACTAAACGTGATAAAAGTTCTAATAAATAGTGAGTGTGTGCAAATAATGGTGTTGGGTTGTGAAATATTACTTGGCTTTTAAAATTCTACTTTAGCACCGCACGATAACTTCTAATACTATAATCCGTTATTTAATTAACAATGCTGTTTTACAGGTACCTCTAATAGGATTCACCGGTGCGCCCTGGACGCTCATGTGCTACATGATAGAAGGCGGTGGTTCGAAAACAATGTCTAAAGCTAAAAAATGGTTGTACAAATATCCAGAAGAAAGCAAAAAATTATTACAAATACTAGAAGATATTATAGTAAAATATTTAGTAGAACAGGTCAAAGCCGGTGCTCAAATGTTGCAAGTTTTTGAATCTAATGCCGAATACTTGAACTTGGAATTATTCAACAAGTATATAAACGATAATATTAACCCGTTGATGTTAAGAAAATTATTTTGATATTTTGTTTTAGGTTCAGTGGTCCTTATTTGTCGTCAATTTGCTCCCGTGTTAAAAACGAATTAAATGAAAAAAGTGTACCAATGGTAGTATTTGCCAAAGGCGGTCATTATGCATTGAAACAATTATCCAAATTTAGGTATGATATTATAGGTTTGGATTGGACAATTGATCCTGTTGAAGCCAGGGAAATAGTGGGTAAGAATATAACCTTGCAGGGGAATCTAGACCCTTGTGTATTGTATGCACATCCTGAACGAATCAAAGAAATGGTTAAAGAGATGAAATCCAAATTTACTAAAAGTAGATATATTGCAAATTTGGGTCATGGTATATATCCTGATGTTGATCCACAACATTTAGAAGTGCTCATCAATGCTGTACATGATAGTTAGGGGAAAAAATGTTATTTTTTTTTTTTTTTATTGTTTAGTTATTATTTGGTCATATGGAAAATATTTAATCTATATGTAATCTATACAATTATTTATTATTAAAAATTAAATTTTATTGAAAATATGCGTTAAAATAATATAAAGTTATTTAATAATAACGTGACAATACACATGCAATCATTGAGTAAAAATATGTCTAGAACTTAATTAAAAATGCAATTCTATGCCAAATATGAAGACTTGTATCCGAGATAGTATCATCCATCACGTCTACCAACAAGTAATGTACCTAAATAACTGCACAAACCTAAACTATTTTTAAACAAAGTACAATTATTTAAAAAAGTAAACCCTGAACTATAAAGCAGAGTCCCTCAAACTTTCCGTGTACTACACATGGATTATGGATTTGTCATACACCACTCGCTATTAAAAATTCAACTATTCATGTCTACACATTTATTTCAAAATAATAAGTGTATAAAATACTATTTTATAATTTATGTATAAATATAAAATAGTATTAGACCCATTTAAAACGTTTGTACAAATATGTATTAATTTATTGTCTATACTTCTACCACGTAGCCTACCCTATAATACAGTTTGAATGCTATGGAGTAGGATTTATAAATAAATAAGTCTAGTTAACTTGTACGTTAGATATTCATTAAAAATGCAACTTTAAGTGAAGTACCTATTATATAGTTAAATTAATAAACAACATTAGGCACGAAGAATAAAGAAAGGCCTCAAGACAATTGGGGCGGAGACCAAAGAGAAATTGTCAATGGAGATATTGCGGAAATATATCCGAGTGGTCATTATGATGCCCTAGAAAAACAAAAACTACAATTTTGTAATGCGCGTAACAATTTTAAGAAATTAAAATATTCATACAAAAGGACATGGTTATATTTATAAATTGGCTTGTTTAATTAGATATAAAATATAACTATAAAACGTCATCTGATGGTAAAACTATCATTATCAAACCATTTAAACAAGTGTTCTATTTCACTGGATACACTCATTATCTGAGTAGTGAAAAATCATGTTTAACAGCATAGCACAGGAGCATTTTGATAATGTAACACTACTCTCCCTCTTACCTAACTTAAAAGTAGAGTACCTCAAACAGATTGATGAAATCAAACATTTTGACTAATATTCTAAATTAATTTTTTAACATATGGTACTATTTGAAAATTCTAAGTAGGTAGTGGATTTACCCCCAAAAATAAGGATGTGAATAAATAACAAATGCAAAATTGTTAAGTTGCTTGTTTCATATACATTTCTTTAACTCCTAAATTCCACAAAAAATAATATATTCAGAGATAATGAGTGTTTTATATATATATGTTTAATCCTATTTTACTTATTGAATATTATTTGAATGCAAGTAAACCATTACAGCATAAATGTCATCAAACATTTTTTTCTTTTAAATCTACACAACACAATAGAACTTCAACAAGTCGAAATTCAAGAGAAATACAAATTTTTCGACTTACCAAAATTTTTTAGTCATTATATAGTTTATAATAATATATACATATAATTACAGTGTGTACTATTAGAAATGTTAAATTTTATTACTAAAAAATTACGAGGCATTTTAACATTCGCCACTGTACCCAAACAACTGATCAATCGCAACTGACAATACCCTAACATAGTGACAATAAACCAAATGAAAATTACAATTATAAACATAAAAAATCAAATTAACTCAATAGTCGATTTGGTTAAATTATGAGACGCACAAGCTGAATAGACAAATTAGAAAATTATATACCATTATCAATGTATATCAAAACACAAAAAAGTTCAAAGTAATCGAGGTTTTCGCAAAAGAACAGCATTTATTTCGACTTATCAACGTTCCACTGTATATATATACATTAAATATAATAGTTAAGACTGAGATAGCTAATAAGAATTTTTAGTATTAACCAAATCAGTTATTAATTTTTCAGTGCAATAATGTAAATTTATTTTTTCAAATATGAATGTAAAATGTATAAAATAAAAAAAAATGTTTTTAAAATAAAACTGATGATAATCAACTTTATTTAGAAACCATTTTAGCCCAACAATAGTTGGTTTGTTAAACATACATAAAAAAAAATGACTAAATTAAACACACTTCAATAAAGTTTTAAATGTTTCAAAAACTATTTTTGTGTGCACTTTCTATTTACAAAAAAAAAAACAAAACCCTACACATTTATATACAAAAATATGTTTTTCTTTTACTTAGATTAATATTTATCAATTATTTTTCCTTGATAAAGAAAAATTCTTACTAAAGTCCACAAATAATATATTTGCCAATGTTAACTAAATTTGTGTCCATTTTGTTTTCTTGAATAATGAAAAATTAATTTATTTCTATTTAATTAGTTGATTTTATGGAAACTTAATTAGTCATTGATCTAAATGTTAGATTGTTCAATATAGATTTGTAAATATTATTCTCAATAAATTCAGTGAACTACAATGTACTATTATAAAAACTATGATTACTATTATAGTCCTTGTTTTAAATTTATGATTAATATATATAAAAATATACATAGAAGTCTAATTTAATGGAATCAGTTCAGGAATAATAAAGAAATTTGTCCATCTAGTAATTAGTCACTCAAAATACGCAGTTAGACAAGAGATGTTACATCAAGCACGTATTTCATAACTGAAACAACAAAATAATAATTCTGTGTAGATCGAAATATCTTTCTTCTTTTTTTTTTTTCTATCAAATAAACAACAAGTAACACTAATAATGTTTGAGTATGTATGAGTGTACTAATGTATTAGTCAATAGAAAGCATTTAAATGAATTGAATAGTTTATTATTTTTGATTTTTTTTTTTAGAAAAAAAAAAAAAACCATGTTATAATAGGAAAGAAATACTGTATCCATATTGAATAAATATCTAATATTTTCACAAGTCATCAAAATTTTTTTTTGCTCGGTGTCTTATTACGGAATGAGTACAATTTGGTACTGTAAAATACATGGACTTAAAAAGTGATAGAACATTAATGTGAAGCACATTGCACGTTTCGAGTAGGTCCATCTTCATCATTATACGCTTCCCGTCTGTTTTGTCTTCTAGATTCATATTCTGGGTCCATCTCAATCAGCGATACTTCCTCAGAATTTTCCGGTATGACCTCAACTGGTCTGAAATTTAAAACAAATTATTTAAATTAAAATACAGTAAAAAATAATATTTTAGAAAATGGGGCAGATTTAAAACACCCAAGAGGCTACCAAGATACTATTATTTTAATTTTAGATTATCTAAAATTTTCAACAGAAATTAAGTTCTTTCTGAATATTCAAATTCTAAAATGAAACTATACTGTATCTATCAAACTATAAAAATTCTAACTAACCAAATTATAAAAAGCTGCCACACTCGCAATTACTGCTCAATCCAAGAGTAAAAACATTGCTCACACAAACCAAATAAAACTAGCTTAATTTTGGTTTTAGAGTAAAAGTACCAGTTATACAAATTTATAGAAAACAATACTTTGGAAACAATCTCATAAGCGTTTTTGGAATAATTAAATGAACTAAAATAGTGTTTGCTTTTTGTGTTTAGAATTATACAAAAATCCGTTGAGGTACCATCCAAAAATATGTAATATTTTTCGCAGAAATTTCAGATTAGTACTTTTCTTCTATAATCAAAATTAAGCTGGTTATATTAAGTCTGCATAAATAATGTCTTTGTATGTTGCTCGGTAATTGGATTGAGACAGTAAATGCAGGGGTGGTGTTCTCTTAACACACGTTCTAACAAATTTATTTCTAATAATAGATAATTTTGGTTTAAACAAATCAAAATATATAGTTCTTACCTAGCAGGAAGACATGATTCAAGCAAAGTTGCATTTGCAGCAGGCAATTTATCAGGGAAAGTAACCAGGAACTGAATGATCATACGACCCTTTTCAAATGGGTTCTTATACTGAGGCATACCTTCATTCAGAACACATTTGACATCGCCATGCTTCAAAACTTCACCTACAAATAAATTCCATTATATTAGTTTTGTACTCAAATTGTATGGTTACAACAGCCATTATTTGAAATCTTGTGACACCAAGAACTGTAAGAGAATTTGTATTTTTAAAATTGATAGTTTTATTATATTTACTGATTAATATAAAACTTTAAAAATAGAATAAAGCCGAACAAAAATGTTTAATGTATGATTAATAAAAAAAATTTAAGTGTCTGTAACATTAGCATGGTATGACAATACTTTATTTTTAGTGTTATAATTATAATACACTGTATACTAAATAAATAGATCATGTAAATAAAATATGAAAGTTTTTATTATACATAGCAAATATTATTGCACTATAAGTCATGATAATCAACATATTAATTTACCTGGAATAGTAGTTATGACCAAAGACCTATCATCTAATGTTTTGATAACTTTCTGGAATCCACACAATGCCTCAACAAGTTCAATTTCCAAACGGAGAACCAAATCTGTACCGCTTCTCCTATTTAAAAACAAGATTTATTATTATTAATATAGAGTTATCTGATAAAGTCAATTTTATCAGTTACGTACTTATAATTACGATGTTCCTTTTCATCTAAGACAATAATAATATCACCGGGTTCAAGTCCAGGTTCTTGATCACCTTCTCCATTGAATGTTATTTTTTGCCCATCAACCATTCCTTTATCTATATTTACCTCCAAAATCTTCCTTTCACGAGTAACCTTTAAAATATTTAATTTGATAAAATATGTTAAATCATTACACAATCATAAATAACTTACTTTCTTTCCAGTGCAAGTCCTACATCTATCTTTAGGGTTGATTCGTTCACCCTGACCACGACACTCGTTACACATAGACTGCACTTGTTGAATCATACCTGGCCCTAATTGATGAATTGTCACTTGGATACCACTACCCTGACACGCCGGACATTGTTCTACTGCGCCTTTTTTGCCACCTCTACCTTCACATTTTTCACAAATAACATTTTTTTCTAATGCTAATTTGCGAACACAGCCATTGTACAAATCTTCAAGAGAAACACTTAATTGATGAACAACATCTTTGCCCTTTTGAGGTCCACGATGGCCACGGCCACGGGCAGATCCACCAAATTGGCCGAAGAACATATCGAATAGATCCATCGGAGACGAAAAGTTGTTACCAACTCCACCTTCTTTAAGTGCTTGTTCACCACCTTGGTCATATAAACGACGTTTTTCTGGAGTTGACAATACTTCATACGCTTGAGAAATTTGCTTGAACTAAAATATAGAAAAATTAATAATTAACAAAATTCAGAATATTCACAATAAATATTTAATTTACCTTTTCACCCTCATTTGGGTTCTTGTCTGGGTGATACTTTAATGCAAGTTTTCTATATGCTTTTTTAAGCTCGTCATTGGTGCAATTAGGTTTGACTCCTAAGATGTCGTAGTAAGTTGTTTCCTTAACCATTTTTAAAGGTTAATGCAATTAAAATAAGTCTGAAACAAAAGAAAACAACAATTGTTTTAACGATTAATAATTTATTATGAATTAGAAATAACACAATTTCTAATAAATACCTAATTAAAAATCAAATAAAGAATTTATAATGAGTGAACAACTAAATAATTTAAAACATTTAATTTAAATTTTGTATCAAACACTAAAACAAATACACATTTTCATTGTATTCCGTGTTAAAAGAGGAGCCTATGAGATTTTAATTTGTGTAAAAAATGTTTAAAATAGGTATATAGATAAATAGTAAAAATTGAGCGTGTAGGTATATGCAATAAGTAATTCAAACATGAAAATTACTAATCGAAGGGTAAGCGTATACGTATAGTCAAATTAAACAGACGGTACCTAACCTAGTCAGAATTAGAAATAAAATGATAAAAACCAAATAAAAATTTAAAATGTTTTAAAATTTAACTGAAATTACACACCAAAGTTCAAAATGCAATAAATCTTAAAAGTAAATATCTAACGTCGATAATATAATTTAATAATGAACACTTCTTTCAGAACACTTAAATAAAAATAAATTCCAATACCTAGGCATACAAATTCCCTGGTACTCAATAAACCTTTCTATTAATAATTAAATACCAATTTTAGCATTTATACTTATTCAATCCAATATTGTGAACACTCGACAGTTTTACAATATGAAAACTAAACAAACCGTTACAATTACAATCTGTACGATTATAACAATAGTATAGGTACACTAATAGAAACTTCGAGTTTCACTACAATACAATACCCACGATCATTTTTTAAGCAGGAGACTACCAATGTATAATTAATTTGTACGCATATCAAAGTACGGTTTTGAATACATTATGGTAAGGTGATGAAAAAAAACCGAAGACCGAATTAATTAATTCGAACGCGGGCAAGCAGTAATAATTTTCCGACGACGTTGTGATAACGAATGGCGTCGCCTGCAAAAACTGACGGGCGCGAAATTACCGATAAATATTAACGACCGGCGGGAACTATTAGTCGGGTTAAGAAAATGCGTTTTTGAGCGTCTACAGAGACCACGGCAAAGGAACCTATTAATATTTATTATAATTATATATCGCTATCCGAGGTCAGAAAACGAGTAACACTGGGGGGATACTCCGCGGCCACCGCCAGTGTACCTACGTTTAGTTCCCGGCCGTTGCCGATTTCCAGGGAAGGGGAAGTCGTCGGTTTCCGATTCTGACGATGAAATGAAAATAATTACGTATTGCGTAATGTCGTAGGGCATTGTCGACGGACGACAACCCGAAAGGACGTCCGCACGCGAAATCGATAGGTATCCACAAACGACAAAGGACCGACGGTCCGTGCGTGCGTGTGTGCGAGTGGTGCCCGGGTCGACGGACCGCTAACAAGTAACAGCGCCGTTTGCAATAACGTTCGAATGATCGACCCGGGGGGACGGGTTATTATATTTTTGGCCCGGCACAATGGTAATAGCGTTTTTGGTCGGTCTTAATAACGCGTGGAGAAAAAAAAAAAAAAAAACGGTACGGCGAAACGAAACGAACGTTGTACAGTCCCAAATGCTGCGCGCACGCACACCCACAACGGAAGCACTCTTTGTTTTCCTACACCGACAAACGGTAGTGTCACGGAGGGGAGGGGGGAAAACCTCGCGATGATCGGGTCTCGTTGGTCGGCCGCAGCCGTTACCGAAATTATATTCATCAGCCGTGGGAAAACCGAACGGGAAGACCGCGCCCGGGACGGGAAAAATGGCGATTTCCGTGGGCCGCCCGTGGAGGTTCCGGCGGCGTGCACACGAGGGTCGCGGACGAGACGGAATTTTATCATGCGCGTACGGGGCAAGGTCAGCTGTTGTCGGGTGCGAAGCGCACATGCCGAGCAAAAAAACGCCGAAGGCCGTTTGAACGAGAACGGCAGCGGTTCCGCGTCCAAGTCGGAATACTTGTAAACTACGGTTACCGCAGAACAAAAAATACAACGTATTACGGTCGTACTCGCGTACAACTGAATATTTATAACCGCAGGTGTTATTATAATAACTGCGTATCGGTTTTCTACTTACAATTTAACGGCGACGTGTCCCGGCAAACTTCGAAACGAACAGCACCGGAAAAAAAAAAATAAAATAAACGTGCAGCTTTACTCGCGGTCCGTCTTGTACGATCAATCCGACGAATCCGTCTTGTTGTACGGTTGTGTAGGTATTGCACGAATCACAAGTACGCTCGTCCGACAATACACAACTACGAGCTATGAACGCGGATTGAGAAAGGCCGACGTACACGACGTTTTATCGAATGAGTGTGCAGATTCTAGAACGTTCGAACGGCGGCCGCTGCGTTCGGATGGCCGTAGTCAAACACATACTCTTTGACATCCGCCGAACGCAACCCTGACGATCGCATTTTCCCTTCGTTTGCATGCACTGTGTTCACCTCATCCGTTAATAATATTTTCAGTGATACCTCCACGCACCGGTATTCGAGACGGACACGGTTCTCCCATTTTGATAACAACACTTGTGCTTATTCGTGATAGCAACGAGATGTCATCAATATCCAATTTCGGGAGATCGGTTCCTGCACCGCTGCACGCGCAATAAAATCCTACCCTACGTGGTTTTGCGTAACGAGTCGGTGTTTATTTTCGATTAATATGGGACCACAGACGAAACAATTTAACGTTTAAATATTGGAGTATTAATTTAGTATTTATTAAACATGGATATAGAAATTACACTTTCAAGCTGTTATCATTTTTCCGTATTATCCTGGATTTTTTGTATAACGATCAAATTCCAATGGAATATCACGTAATTTATCACAACTATTATAGGTGATAAACGATAAAAAAAATACCACAGAAAAAAAAACACAGATAGATAGAACAACAATTTTAAATATAATAACTAACTATGAAAATTAAAAAAAAATTGCATTTAATAAAATTTTTAAATATATTCCTTTTGAAAAATGTTGGTTTTTGATAAAAATAATAAAAAGTTATGTGAAAAAGTTGAAACTTTTTAAAATAATGGGTGGTTGCAATGTATTTTATTCATTTCATTCATTGAAATTACCTATGAAGACCTTTTCATACTTTCATGCTATTATTTGAGTGAATTAAATTTAGTCTGTCAAAAGTCACTAAAGTGTCAAAGTGTTCTAGTGTTATATCATTTTTTTTTTTTTTATCAATGTAATAATCATACAAATTGCATCATATTACATTGTTAAATTGTATAATTTAATGATATTAAATTCAAAATTTTAAAATTGTTGTTCTTTTTTTCCTGGATTCGTCATAGGTACACCAAGTAAATTAATTTAAATTATTTTGTTTACTGTTTTATAGTGTTTGAAACTATTTAAATTTGATTAATTATTATATTCATGGACTACCTATTAACAGTTAAACAAATGTATCGGTTTTTTTTTTGTTCACTTAAATTTAATGTATTTCTACAGTAAATCAATAACCATTACAGAATTGATAAAAATCTAACGTCAATTTACCAAAAAGTTTAAAGCCTGAAGATAAAGTTTTTATTGTTCTGAATTTTAAAATACGAAATCGGCTATTCGGCCGTCCAATCATAAATCACAGCAATTCACAAATTTTACAGTAGAGTCATTTTAGTAAGTTGTCTAATACAGGTCGCTTATGGTTTATTGAAATGTCAAAGATTATTCCAAAAATTCTTTCAATAATATGTCAACCAAAAATGTGATGCGTACCTATCAAAATATATGAACAATTCAATTTTAATCAGAATAAAAACACGAAAATTGATAAGAATGCACACACTACGTTTTATGATTGAACTGCGAAATATACATAGATATCTGCATAATTTCTGCCTTGCTGGAGAGTTGAAATTTATTTCTTATCATACGTTATCATTTTTGGAAGATCTGATAACCAGATGATCTAGCCCATGCCCGTGAAATATGATGAACTCTAATGTCCATGCTTATGCCCCTGTGCCCCATAGTGTATAGAATTATTGTAAATCGAAACATTTTAATTTAATCTGTGATCCAGCGTTGGGTGATTAAGTGACGTAATTGGAGACGAGCTGAGCAACCGTAAATAAAACAGCAGAACCGTATTACGGGACAGGTACAGCCGATCCGTGTTTTAACCGAACTGCAATTAATTAATTGTCCGAAACTCCGAAACGTATTTTAGCCGAAAATTGCGGCCGAACTTTAAGTAGCGTGCGTGCCTACTCCCGCACGGTACCTATAGTTTTTTTCGGCTGCAATACGTTTCTGATCGTCTAGCTACGGTTGAAATAATATAATATTATTGTGTAGAATTAATATCTCAATATATTAAACTAGTAGGTACCTATATAGCGTTGCTGTATCAACCGTGGACACACAGAATAAATACTATTCAAAAAATTAATAATAAAAAGTAACGCAAATAACAAAATAATTCAAATAAAATACCTACACGTTTGGCATTTTGCGCAATTTGTAATAAAAATAATGACCAGTTTATTTATTTTTTGTCGCACTCATTGAAAATCGATTAATTTATTGTTATAGATAGGTTAGGTGACTATTCGATTTTAATTTCATCTCCATATGTTTAACTATTGTTTAGCTATTGTATTGTACTCAGTCACATCTGTAGAACAATATAGGACCAACACATTTCTAATTTTTCTAATTTTCTAATCAATAAAACAATTCTAGCTTACAATAGTTCTTAACGAGTACAGGAAAATATAGTACCTACTTATATTCATATTCTAATTAGGTTAGGGTATTTTATTTGAAATCCTAGCAATGTCCAACTAACTTAGATAATATTATAATTTGTAAATACTACTTTTTAGCAGGTAGTTTATTATTATTTGTGTAATTTAATTAATATTGATATTTTAAAATATATAGTCTAAACATAAAACCATTATTATTATTATTATTCTCATAGACAATGAATGAATAAAATACTTGTTGAAAATCTAACTAGCTCATCAATAAATTAGTTTATTTATATTCTTGTACATTTGTCAAGGTCCGACTCAATGACTTGTATTTAATTTAAGAAAGTATAATTTAGGTTAGGTATACATAAGTATCTACAAATTTGTATTGACCAAAACAAATTGTTTAGTGCAGGGGTGACCAAACGGTCAATCGCGATCGACCGGTAGATCGCGGAAGATTTCAATATCGATCTATATTAGAATTTATTTTCATACAACTAGTAGATAAATAACAATGGTTGCTAATTTCCATCTTAATAGATCGTTGTTTTATCGTCAGTTTAATCAAGTTATACGGTTCAACGGTGTTTTTACAAACAATTTTTTTTCTCATACATTTAAATAAAAGTGTTATGAAAAACATTATTTAAATGTATATTTTAGTTATATTATTTGTGCATTATAATTTTTTTTTTTTTGGAAGTCCATCATCATCAAAAAATATATTCTTAATAGCTTGTCTTAGTACCTAGATTACCTATAAAAAAAAAACCGCCGCTGCTTAGTGCTATCTAGTGGTATCATTTTATACAATCATTACAATCATTCCTTTGAAATATTGATAATATGATATCAAAACTAAAATCAAATTTACTTTTCCAAAATGATTATGTGTGATGAGTAACTTGAGTATTCAATCCTATACAAACAATCAATATTTTATTAATTTTAAAGTTATTATTAAAATATTTATTGAACTATTAAATTCTTTCTGTAGATATTTTGGAAACTTCAAGTTCCCACAATTTATACTTAACAAGAAAATCATAAGGTAATTAAATATACCTAATATTGGTATTATTATTAAATTTGCAAATTGTTACATTTTTTGTATTTTCCTTTACGATTGTTTTTATTTAACTTATGTATTTATAATTGTTTAGAAATATCGGTGCAGCTAAGATGGCTTCATACATGGTTCAAAAAACTGTTACATCAATTTGTACTTGTGGCTTACAGAAACGTTTACCTGACCTGTTTTTCTGCCGTCATTGTTTAACATTACGCTGTGACTTCTGTGTAAGTCATGAAATTGACACTACTTTTTGTCCACATTGTTTTGAAAACCTTTCCTCAACTGAAGCTAAACATAAGAAAAATCGTTGTGGTTCATGTCTAGAATGTCCACGATGTTTCAATACTCTTTCGACGCGCTCATATTCTAGAATATTGGAACCTAAAAAACTCCCTCAAAAAATGTTTTATTTACTTTGCTTATTTTGCAATTGGCGATCTCATGAACCGAATGTACCTGATCAACCAACATCTTCAGGTAACTGGCCAATTTATAAAAATCCTAATGATGGCCGTATTTCAGATCTTATCAACTATTATAAATCTCTTTCTTTGAAAGAAGTATTTGACAAACAGAAAAGAAGTACTAAAAATTATGGTCGTAATTATATGCATTTTTTGGAAAAATTTGGTTTAAATGCAATGATGGCACGGAAACGTGCTGGACTTCCTAATTTTTCTATGGATGGTACAGGTTATTGTACACCTCAAATTACTCCATCTGAGGCTACTGAAGATGTTCCAGAACTGTCAGAAGATACATTTGAACAATTGGTAGATTTAAAACAAATATCAACTTTAGAACAACGTTTTGCAACTCCTGAAATTCAAAATGAAAATATAGATGATCTATTTCCAATTCGTAAACATCTTCGTGTGAAGCATTCATTACGTTGTCGTGTATGTGAACATAATGTTGTTAAACCAGAATATAATGCCGTGAAATTTAAAATAAAGCACTTAGCATATTACCATGTTCCTGAAATAAAAATAATCAAATGTGAACCATTACAAGCTGGAAGATCTAGTTCCTTGATTCTTAAATTGTGTAATCCGGCACAAACATCTACAATTGTGTGTTTTGAAAAGATGGATTTAGAGGCAATTAATATTGTAAGAGAGCCAAGGCGTCTGGAAGGGGAAGATCTAGTAGCTACCCCTAAGCAATTACCGGAACCAATTCCTATTACATTAGAACTACAGGGGGATATTATAATTCCTGAAGGTGAAATTAAAATTGCAGCTAGAGATGATACAGCTGAGTATGATGATACAAATGAAGTAAACACTGATAACGACGATCCAAAATATGTTTATTGGAGAAAAGGCAACAAAGTTGCATTAAAATTTGAAGTGAAGCCTTATGATAATTTTGAAATTAATGAAAATGTCCGTGTAGGATTTATTATGAATTTCATGTATTTAGATACAATGTCGCATGTAATTAATCAAAAACAACCTCAAAGTGTATCGGTGCCCATAAAGATTGTACTTGATTTACCTAATCATAACTAACAAAAAATTAAATTTAGTATTTTAAAAAACATTCAATATTATCATTTTGTAAATACCTTTATTATGTATAGTTTTGTAAGTACTTTATAAAACGCATTTATAGTTGTTACTATTAATCATTATTTTTCTTATAATACATAAATTAAATAACAAATATTCATTGAATCTATAACAAAATATTGTATTAAATATTCATACACAATGTACAAATACTCAATTTATTTTATGTTAAGAAAATATGGTTTCATTTAATAACAAACTATACTAATTAAAAAATATAATTTAAATATTTATAGATGGAAAATTTTGCTTTGTGAATATTTTTAGAAATAACTATCAAGGTTTAAAATATTTAAATATTATTTATAGTTTAAAATTTAATATAATGATATAACCATCTGAATAAAATTGTGTTCACCTTTACATATTAAGGCTTTAAAATATTCTTTACTGTGGAGTTTATGTACTTACTAATAACTTGTTAGTTCTTTATACCTTTAAAAATATATTATTTTTTTAAATTTTAATTGTTTATCAGTTTAATAGTGTTATAGAACAAATTATTTAAAAATATATACATATTATAATATTTTTATAAATTTAAAAAAGATTGATTTTTTGAAATATGTTGAATATATATTATAGTTAATGCATATGATCACTGATCAGTACTTGAATTAAGGGGCGTACTTCTTATTTTTCAAACATACTTTGCATATCCCTACTATTTTTTCATAATAAACATAAAGCCTGAGTTTCCAAAAATTAATTGAGGAGTGAGCCGTGATAACAAATTTTCTGACTATAAAAATATTTCATCAATTTTACTTGTCCTTTTATTAGTAATAAATTTGACAATAATAGTTTAACTGTAATCAAGTAATCAAATTCCCCAAAAAATCAAAATGTATTAATTTTGTTAAATTTAAAATTGGATTATTGTTGAATTGCAAACTCAGTAGTTTAAATTGAAGTTTGAGGATTGACGCCCCATACATCTCCTATTTTTAACTCTGAATGTACATACAAGATACAAATAATTAAAACTTAAGATATTCACATTTTTTTAACATTTATGTCCCACTTCTAATTTTATTCCATTTCAAGCTCTGCATATGATATGAAATATAAATAGTTTTAGTATTATAATTTTGATTTTCAAAACTTATTACATAATAATATTAATGAATAATTGTACCATATATGATATTATCTATTAATTAAGTAGGTACTAATAAACTGGTAACTAAAACATCAATGATTATTTATAATAGGTGGGTAAGTAACAGTATAATATACAGTTTAAGTAATAATGTAAATTTAATTCATAGGTACCTACTTTAATTATTGGTAGGTATCCTATACTCTGATTTTTGTTTGACTACATTTGTGTAATTGCCTCTTATTAATATTAATAATGAATATAATTGGAAGTAGATTGTATGATTTGTTTAGATTTTAATAAATATTTATTCAAATATATTTAACACATTGTCAGCCCATTTTTCTTCATCAATTTCTATTTCTATTTTTCTGAAAATGAGTTACACAAATACTAGTGGCTTATTTCTGGTGAATGATACATTGCGATACCTACTTTTTAATTACCTACTATAGATACTTTAATTTAGTACCTACCTACCTAGTTATTGAATTAAAATTAAATTAAAGTTACTTTTTCATAAATTGAAAAGAAAAATAAACCTATTTGAGTACCTGTTATGTGTATAAAAACACAATTTAAAAATAATGAACTTTGTAGAATAATGTATGTAGGTACAATGCAGTTAGCATATAATATGACAAGGCCGATAATAAAATAATATTTTTATATATTTAATTAAGTATATTGGCAATATGTAATCAATTTACACGTAGATACCTATAACGGTGCAGATGACAATATACGAGTAGACAGTGTTATGCGTATCTACTCATTACTAAAACAGTAAAATAATATTATGATAGATATGGTGTTAAAAAAAAATGTAAAATTAACCATTGCTAACGAAAAAACGATTCTGAGCGGAGTTCGGTTGATAGTGTTGCTTTGTCTTGTTATATTTTGGAAAAATAATTACTTAATATGGATTATTAAACATTTTCTTTAATAATAATATTGTACCTTTTTTTTTCATTCTCACGGTTTTCCGGGTTTTTCCCTTACACTGGGAAAATCAAAAAATGACTTATCTAAAGTACCACCCCAGTAAAACTTTTAGAAAAAATGATCCATAAAATACAGTTAGTGTATCTATACATTTACCTATAAGGAACACAACTGTTCTTTTATAAGGAAACCTTGCCAGTTATACACAATTAGGCTTCATAAAAAAACACACTGCCAATATGTGAATTAGTCTTAATATAGAAATGTATCTATATTACCAATATAGAAATATTGGTTTTATCAATTATATTATATTATGTAGGTATTAATTATATTGAAAATTGTATCCGTCCTGAAAATCACCGAAAAGTCCACAGGGCTCCATCAGGCGTGTAGAGGTAATATAATTTGTGTATATAAAAAGGATTCATTCTTTTTGATAAATGGTTATAAAGACGGCCAGAGCATCATTTAAAATGTTCACATCCAGTACAAATCAAATCTTCTGCCCATCCAAGGACGTATTCTTGAGAGATTAAAAAAGGAATTAGCTTCCCGCCACCATGATGAGTGGTGGCCGTAAAATTTACTTTAAAAATGTGTGTTTAGAGGGTTGAAGAAAAAAAATGTGAAACATCATATTATATTAAAAACAATTATACATAGGGATTGGGGAGAAGTATAAATAATATACTTTTCCATCTCGTTAAAATGGTATAAATGTGGTATGTGATGGATAAATGTTAATAATAATAAAAAAGAAAGAGCTGATACTAAGGATGGGAACGGCCACTGTTGTAGGTGAAAAGTTGGGAAAGTAGGATACATAAGGTTATTTCATTTATATCTGTAAGCAACGATAAACCATGGATGACAAAAGAAAATTCCGAGTGCAGTTCGGTAATACATAATTTGAAGTGCCGTATAATTTTTTGCGATTTTCGTTTAAATTTGATTTCAAAACGCTTATAAAAAAAAAAAATCGTCCGATGATTTTGGAAATTTTACCGCGTTTAAGTATGTCCAATATAAGTATTATTACCAAGTTTCAAGTTTCTACGTGTATTTATAACCGAATTACAGTAAAAAAACTTCCAAAAATTGAAATTCCTTAAAAGCTTAAAAGTGGCCCAAAAGTTTTGGCGATGATACCATAAGAAATTAAATCAAAAAGGCAACAAAAAAGGTATCTTGCGATTTTTCGATTAAATCATTTTTTCTAGAAAATTGTACCTTTTTCTTCGTTTTTTCCCACTTAAGTGCTTTTATTTAAAAAATGGCCTTTTTTAAGTACCGTCAAGACAACTTGAGCTTTCAGAAAAGTTGCTACACGTAAAAATCAAAGCAAGTTTACTAGGAAAAAACGTGTCCACAGACTAGAAGAAAAAAAAAATAAACATCTCAGTAAAACCAATAGCTCCCTCGCTACGCTCGGAATCTAAAATATCAATTCAGGTAATATTGCACAATATTTTAAGTTTACTTATTATTAATATTATTTTGTTTTCCGTTCGAGTTCATTCCTATATTCAGAGACAGTTAATTATTATTTGGTTGAGTGATGCGGTAGTAATATAATTTTATCGACGCGAGGTGACCGGAGCGATAATATGTAACTATACATATATATATGTGTGTGTATTTTTTTTAAAATTTGTATGAATTTTCGCTATTATTAGAGCTCAACGACCGAATTGCAGCGAAATTAATTTTAGTTATTCACATTTTATTTTTTTCTCGGAAAACGGTTCTGTACGGTTTTACTGTAGAGATGATCCGTTATTATTATTATTTAAATTTGTTTATTGCTACTAGTTTAGACGTATAATTATTTACCACCGATTTAACCATGATTAGCCAATAAGTTAACCGTGATTAAAATCAGATTAATCGCTTGTTGAATTTCGCCACATTATCGGTTAATGCTTATTTATTATTTATCGTATGGCTTACAATAATATTATTACAAACACACCACATCGGTCGTGGGGAGGATGGTGATGGTAGCCTGCTCGTTCCCCTCCCTGCACACGCTAATCAATTGTACACGCTGAAGTTCTAATAAACAAAACAATCCCAATAGCATAATAAATGTACAAATACCACATAGGTACTAATTCCCATGTTAATAC
The DNA here is from genome assembly GCA_902439185.1 of Cinara cedri. NCBI lineage: Eukaryota > Metazoa > Arthropoda > Insecta > Hemiptera > Aphididae > Cinara > Cinara cedri. Next base: position 532,028 of record CABPRJ010000978.1, on the reverse strand, counting down.
ATTATAATAGCGCAGTAATATTGATCGGATATTCGGCCGTCAATAATTAAACTGTTCAAACGGACAATTATATTATGACTATTGGGGATTTACTAATTTGTTCGTAAGAAATTATCTAATTACATTTAACAATACATATCTAATAATAATTTTTAAAGTTCAATCGTTTTATTTACATCAAAATTCAATAGTAGTGTGCGGATTTAATAAATGCACTAAAAACAAGAAAAATTCCTTAAAAAAACAAACAATTTAATGCACTTAATTAAAAAAGATTAAAAAATACCTTAAAAAACTATTCTAAAAATTATTTTAAACGTTTTTATTAGGTATACAAATTTACTTAACACAACATTGCAAATATTACAATACGACTACATTACAAATCGATAAATAGTTTATTTATATATTGCATCGTATTTATCTGGTACAATTGGTAAATCTATTACCAAATACATTTTAAAAATATAAATATGATTTTTTTTTTCTTTTAGGAGGAAATCAAAATAAACAAATACACATGAAAATAATTAAAATAAAATGTAATAAAATACAATACGGATAATATTGTATTATTATACAATTTTTATACGTTTTTAAAATGCAAGTTATTATTTATTTTGTACAATAAATATTTTCAATATATGGAAAAATATTATTTATTGTAGTAGGTAATCAATCAGTTGTTGAACTTCCAAATATTTAAACCTACACATATTAAGATTCAACTAAAAAAAAAAAAATTTTAGGTAACTATCAATATTAATTATTAAATTCAAACTGATATGAACTGTACTTATTTATAATATTTCTAAATGTATAGCATATTAATTTTTTCAAGTATTATTGTACACCTATTTATTATTCATACAAAAATTGTCATTTTGATGAATGATATCAAGTAACATTAATATTTAAAAGCTGTTCTAGGATAATCGGAACGGGTGCAGCCACTAATGCTATTTTAGGTGGGAAATTGGGAAGGTAGGATACCGACGGGAATTAAATGTATATCTGTAAGCAACAATTAACAACAATTAACCTAACAACTGTTAATGTAAATCGGAGAAATATTACTCGTAGAAAAATTGTTCACAGATAAAAAAAATAAATATCATTGGAAAACCATTAACTTTTTTACTCCTATCAAAATCTAAAACATTAATGTTTATTATTTTTTTGATTGGGTACTTATAATAATTTAACATTAAAATAAATTGTATAAATATGATACATAGTAAGAAAAAGCCAAAATTGTTTAAAATTTTTAATGGAAATTTAAATATTATACTACGTAACATTTTATAGTCAAAGCACCTATGGATTACTTGTTATTTTTGTAATTATATAGATAAGGTCTTTACGGGACACTTTTAGATTCTGAGTGTAGCGATGAATGTATTGGTTTTACCAAAATTTTTTTTTATACTGTGCAAAATTGTCTCATAGTTAATTAACATTAACAGGAAAATAGGTACAATATTTAACAAATATTGTTAAAGAAAATGTTCAATGCATATGTAATTATTATACTATAATGGCATAATATAACTTATATATTGTTGACAAAACAACACTATCAACTGAGTTTTAAAATCAAATTTTGACGAAAATCGTAATTGTGGCCTATGGCCTTTCAAAACATGTATAACCGAATAATTTCGTTCCGAATCGTTTTTCCTTAGCAATGGTTTATTGTTGTTTATAGATGTAATAAATAATCGTACGGGTATCATAATTTCAACAGTCATGATTATAACATTTAAATAATTATTAATATAGATTTGTACGTAATATTAGTAATTGTTAAACACCAAAGCGTTAGTTTGTTTTAATGATTTATATCTAAGCATGAACAAAAAAAAATCAATAAAGTTTGGTGGATTTTCGCTAAAAATTATTAACGATCTCAATATTTATAATAAAATATAGCTAATAATAATATTGTTTGTACAAAATATAGGTAATATTAATGAAATTAACCGAAAGTTAAAATTATCAAATATAAAGTATATTAAAAATGCTTTTGTCCCAAAAATGTAAATATTGAACCCATTATTTCATGTTTCAACTATACATTCCCAATGTCCTCGAAGTCTATACAAAACAGGTATTTAGCATTAATAACGAATTAAAAAAATAATTATGTTCTAAAGATAATAATAATATTATATCAATGGTATTATAAATGTTTACGAATACACTCTATTGACAGGTACCTGCAAGCGAGCGTATATTTTTTATTCAAACCGATATAGACATAGTCAACTGATACGGATTTTTTTTTTTTTGTTATCGTTATTTTTTGCATTTTAATATATTTTTTTTTGTTTTTTATAGTAAACTACATAAATTTGAAAAAATCTTCAATGAAAATTCACCGGCCGAAAAATGTCTTTCGCTTAAGCCAAAGCATGCAGGTAAATAACTACAATATTATGCAACTCTGATAGATTTTCAGGCAAACAGAATTGTTCGTCTTGTCGTAGTTCCCCCCTTGTCCGTAATACACGCGCCCATGATCGCAATAATATATTACTACAATAATTACCCGGGTGTTTTGAGCTTCATAAGGCGGGCGTCTCTCCGGCGCGAATCTTACTGCCTACTCGTTCGCCGTCGCCGAGTTGGGCTGGCAGCGGTACGCGTACGCATTGACGGTCAGATTGCCATCGAACTTCGCACAGGTCATTGCATGATCGCATTTACATCTAATTATAAACCGACAAAAACAAAACCATAAGCGTATAGAATACTGATGTAATTATAATTAATGTCACTCGAAACACACGTATTTTATTCATAAAGTAATCGATTTGGCGGTTGTACGGAATGTACATTGCCCAACCACACGCGGTGATTTGGCTACAAATTGTCGGCGGCACGCCTGTAGTCTCGGCCGGCGAAGCAATTTCTCTCTAGAATAACACGAAATACCATTGATTTACCGAACTCTGAAGGAACACAAAATGATTCGGATTGTAATATTACAACGAATTTACCATTTTCGGAATATGCGCAGAAGCCGACAGTGGACAGCAAACAGAAGCATACGTATACCGCGAAAACGGTGACCAAAAAGCCGTTTTTCTTGGGACTGCGTTTCAATGCTCCAGCCATCATGTTATGTTATTTCGGTCGAATTTTCGATTGCCAATCGGTTAACTAGGTAATACCGCTGCGGGGCTTTTTATTTCGCTCGACAGCGGGAAAAATCGAAACGGTTTAGTGATAGGTATAAACGTAAGACAAACTGAGAGCTGAGGAGTGCTGTGTGAATAACTGTGCGTATGCGTGTAAGGGTGGCGAGTTGAGCTGATTTAAATTGAGACGAGCAAATGAATTTTATATAATCAGAATCGGCTCAGGAAGGGAGGGAGGCAAATGGAAAGATCCGCTGGCTATTGGCCGACGTTCGAATCGGGTGTGCGTCAAAAAGCCAAAAATAAATCAATCAGTCAGTGGCGTCCAGAGGTCTTTTAAAAATCAGTGCAGTTATGTTTGTTGACACCCACTCACACCATTGGAAAAACTAGTACTCTGTAGCTTTCCACGAATTCGAGCGAACAATGTTTAATGTACCATACATTATCATAAGAATTCCCTTTGAATATTTCAATGTACAGTAAAGGAAACACATATTTTTTATTTTTTACGTTATGTCAAGACAAAAAAATAGTTAGTGCTTTGTTAACATGCTGCAAACATATTTTTATCGATTTCAAATGTAAATACATTAGTAGTTAATTAAATATATATATATTTTTATCAAAACATAATAGATACATAATTTACGTAAATTGTCCTCTTAATCTATTCCTATGATACAGTGTGATAAATGGTTTAGTGATTACATTTAAAAAAAAGCTACTTGAGGTTTGTATATTATTATATAAAAAATAAAAAATGCAATATAAATGATTTGAATACTGCCGATAAGGGAAATGTAATCTTAGCATAATAGAAAATTATATAAATCGATAAATGGTATTATCTATTTATTAAATTCATCGTTATTACTTGGGTCGGCGGGAAACTCGTGATACAATAATTTGATGTAATTTATTTTATTATAAGGAAACTGTTGTCTGGTGTATTCAGTAAGTCGTGAACGCTGTCGATGTATTTTAGAATTTTAACAATATGTTCGATAGTCCCTTAAAAAATAACAAAAATAATAGATGGTTCGTACAAATGTATTAGAATTCAGAAGAAGGTTACACATTATGTTTGTCTGTTCACTGGTTCAACAAGTGTTGGAAAAATTCCTTTTAAAAAGGAATTCGTTCCCGTTCCTTTAAACGTGCCTTTTTTAAATTTTTTATGAATATGTACTATGCGAATTCATAAAAAAAGATACCGGAGACGAGTGCAGCTACTGCTGTAGGTGGAAAGTTAGGAAGGTAAGATAACTAAAATTAGAAACTATTCTTATTTCTTAGAATCTACATGTTTAAAATTCTAATAAATAAATAAAATTTCCTAGTTCCTACTCTAAAATATGAAAAATGTAAAACATATTACTTGAAAGGTTAATAAAAATTACTTGTAAATTTGACGGTTGTCATTATCAAATAAGTTACATTATTTGTTAGCATTTTAAACCATTATCCCCGAGATACCATTTATAATACGGTTATATGTAATTAAATTAGTAACTAATGAAGTGATACCAACACTAAACAGTTTCTAAATAATATATTACTAAAATAATGCGCGTTTCATTTTTTTTTCCTAATAGGAGGAACAGAAATTTAATTATTTTATCATAATAAGACATATTATATTGTTCACAAAGTATCACTATCAATTGAACTCCACTCAGAATCGTTTTTTCGTTAGCAATGGTTTAACGTTACTAACAGGTGTACATTAAATTACCTATAGGCTATAACAGTGGTTGCACCCGAGTCCATTATCCTAGGACACTTTTTTTATTCAGTTTTTTCATTGTTATTTACTTGTAGGTTTGTTTTATTAACATGATTTTCATTTTATATTTTATAATTTTATATTCTTTAGTCATATATGGAGTGAGAAATAAATTTTCCGCTTCCTTTTTGGAAAGTGGAAAATCTGATCACGAATTATATTTTATTGTGAATATAATATTATTATGGCTATAATAATAGACAATAATAGGTATTAACTTTTAAGGGGTCAAACAACGGCAACCTTAAATACAATCTTGGTGGGACCCTAGTTACTGTTATTTTGTTATGTAGTTTATTCATGTAATAACTATTGTTAGATTTAGTAAAAATGTTATCGACAAAATAAGAAATACAAATTGCACACAAAACTAATTTAGAATGTCAGTACGGGCTTCGGTGTGGTGATGTACAATGCGATATGCAACACACACACTAATGTTCACTTACATACGTAACATTGACATGACCCGGATGCACCTGCTATATAAGTTGCCTAACTTTTACTTCTTAGAAAATGATCGACGAACTAAAAAATGACCTTCCGATACACCAACTAGACAAAATTTGCTTACAGAAAATATGTTACTAATGATAATCAGAATAAGATTTTTACCAGAAATAATGTTCTAAATTGTTGTTTATAGACAGAAAATAACACACATAAATATCGTATTAAAACAAATACATTCCTCGCTGTGCTAAGAATTTAAAAGCACACATTGAAGTAAAACTAATATACAGACGCATACTAGCTTCTTATTTTATTCCACGAATTATTAAACGGGATCTAAACTTTATGTAAATAGTGTGTTAAATTTTATTTTTTGTAAGTTGCCCTCCTTCAAATTAGTCCCGGAATCTTTTCACTATCAGTTCGCTTCCGAGTGACTAAGTACCTTACTTAAATGCCAGGAGCGTAGATGGAAGAGTTGACCCCCCTCCCTATACATAATTTATACCCGATCCTTTGCTAAGTACTGTTAATGGGCTCCGTTACTTGTGTGGCCCACGGTAGGCCTCTTTTATAATCACACCCCCACGCCTCACGCCAGTGCATCGTGCATGTGTTACGAAAGACGAAACTTGCGTCCGAAACATAATACGAAGTCCGTTTGGAATTTAATACCTATGCACGAACAAATTGTGTGGTCATGGGCGATTCTCGCAGACTTCGTTGCGAGGGGAATTTTCAGAAACCTTAATACCTAGAAAAAAATAAAATAAACCTGCGCTACACTAAGTACATCCGTTGTCTAAAGATACATGTACGGTACAAGTATTTTTTAGATTATAACCAATGGCGGTTTTTTGGCAGTTGTACCGTGTATAATTATTATTTTTTTTTAATACGGGCTCGAAAGGGAGGGCCGCCTTTTCCCTCCCACTAGAAACGACCCGTGCGTGTGGTTTGAAAAAAAAAAACAAAAAAAAAAATTCTAAAAATCGAGCCAATCTAGTATACGACTTCGGCGAGAACCGCATCATAATATTGGGTATATAATAATAATAATAATAATAATATGCGGCGGGAAGGATCAGTTACAATATTATCATTATATTATTATTTTGGACCAGCCGTTCGCCGTACCGGCTCAGCGAGACCACGACCACGTCTCTGTGGAAACGCTCCCTCGCCGAATAGTACGTATGACGGCCACGGGCGGCAGCCCAATCGCGTCATATCGAAGGTCGACTGTGCGCACACCCGTACGCTCGTACGCATACACAACATCAGCGCCAGTCTTACCCCCCCGTCGTCGTACGTACGTTACTCTGGCGTCACTGTTATTTAATTTGGTGTTCGGTTGTTTTTTTATTCTCAATACTTACACAAGATAATGTATATATATTAATATATAGGTAATATTTTTTTTTCATTATCAGCTACCGATTCGAAACTTTTTAATTGTTAATATTGTATTTTTTTTTCTACAATTTTACGGTCGCGAAAAAGTGCGTGTGTGTCCGTAAATTCCCGTCATAGTGTTTAATATAATAGTATTTTTATTGTAGTGTACCTATTTTAAATTTTTTTTTCTAAATTATTTCATTATATCATTATAAGTAATGTATTAATTGGTGCCGGTGTAAATTATTAGTGCTGTACGTACGTAGGTTCAGCAGGCTACGTAATTTTACTATTTTAATTTATTTTTCGTGAAAATGTTGAATTAACTTTTACTCGTTTTTTCGTGGTGTCCGATTCAAAATACGTTTGGTAGGTACTTGTAGTGTGATTAAAATTTAAAAGAAATCCACGAAAGTTGTTCAAAAATTTTGATGAGTGTCAAAAGTCATGCAGGTAAGCAAATTGCGAGGGAAATTATTTTTTATTTGGTAAAAAAACTGATTAAAAAATTTACGTTGTATTATTTTTGATTGATTTTCCAGTACTTTTTATATGTTTTTTTATCACATTTTTCAAATTTATTTTAGTTTTACCTTGTTATTTTTATCATTTTTGAATATTGGTGTTTTTTTACATAGGTTATTTGTAGGTAGTATACATGTAACAACTTATAATATTTATAATTATTTATCTGTGTAAATATAGATAAACTATTTTACTCTTTATTTTATTATTATTTTATATTTTGAATAAAGAAAAAACAATTTAGATATATGGATACCTGTTTAATTGTTAACAATATTTAAGAATTTTACATGCATATGGATATGTTTTATCTATTATTTTTCATCATAATATCAAGGTACCTACTGAGTTGGTACATTTTTTTTCAAACCACAAATCTAGGTATCAACATGGAATTTTTGGTGTAGGTATCACAATTTGTAAGTTTCTACTTATGCATAGATACCTATAATATAGTTTGTTGTCATCGGATGATTAATGAAAAAAACAATTATTTACCTAAATAATTATTTGTGCAATATATTCATTTTAGGCCTGTAGGTTTGTATTATTTATATTATGAGGATGATTTTTTAATTTAAATAAAAGTTAAGTTAACATGGATCAAACTGTTATTATAGTACCATCTATACATATTAGACTAATTATTGTTATTTTTTTTAATATTACAGAAAATCAAAGCTGTATGTTTGGAACGTCCGTCATGTGTCGGTCATACTCTTCCATATCAACTGTGCAGTGATGGTAGCTGCGGCAGCATATTCGGACAAGGAAAAGCCTCCATGAGTAATCTGAAAAATGCCTCGCTCTGCCTTCACACACTTTATGTCGGTCATCTGATACGGCATGACGACCGAGTCAACCGACCAGCCACTGCAATCTGCTGGCCCCTTGTTCACAGGTCCAAACGCTCAATATCAGAGCGCATCTAATGATCTATCTTGTAGTCATGGCGTCGTCGCTCGATCGGCGGCTGCCGTTAACATGAACCAAGTGCCGAATGGTTACTGTCACTCGTCCGATAATAATCAAATCGTTACCAGTGAGTGCGATAAGACTTATCATTGTCCTACCTCAACTGCTGTTGTCACCTTAACAAATAACGTTGTTTCAACTCCGGTGACTTTTGTATCTTCTATTACTGTACCAACAGGATGGAAAAGAATTCATAGCAAAGGAGTCGTTATTTATATAAGGTAAATTTTCTGGTACATTTATTACACTATTGAGTAGTATTTTTAAATTAAATATAAAAAATTTTATTTATAAAATAGATGGGTAATTCTAATGCTTATAAGTAATTATAGCTACCTATTTAACCTATTATTGACTTTTGTATTTTAATGCCACATTTAGGTACCTATGCAATGTCATTCACTTGTATTAATTGTTATAGTATTACATATCTGTATGAATAGCAAGCACTAATTTCAAATGTTGTACATAAAGATTTCAATAAGAATGCTATATATTAAAGAACAATATTTTAGTTATGTTTTTTTACCTATTGATGGTACCTATTTTAAGTACTGTGAGTGTAATCAATGACATTACCTAGGTACCTATTATTTCCATAACATAAAAACTCCAAGGAAACTTTAAAAAAATACTTTAGGTTTATGAAAATTTAAAATAGTATACATTGTAATTGTAGACTTTTGAGTATTAGATATTCAAATAGCTATTAATGTACAATAATTAAGTTAGTACAGTTAAGTAGTAATCATAACTATTATGAATCAAATTGACGAAATTAAAAAAATAATATATTAAACATTTTGACCTAGCCTGACCTAGACACTTTGAGTACTCAAATCTAATATTAGGCATCTTAAAATATAGGTGCGATAGATATCTTGTGCTAAATTATTATATAACAATAACAATATTAATTTAGAAAAAAATGAAAATTTTTTTCGTGAGTTTTTCCGACTCGAATTTAAATAATTTATTTAAGTTCTTATGGTATTTGGAAAGGTTATTGAATCGATACGTTGTGTTTCAAAATTAAGTTCCAATGATTCAAAATCCACATTTCAATAGTGTTAAAACGTTTAGTTCTTAGAACTTAGAGATATTTTCGTACATTATGCCAGACGTTATCCTTTGAAATCAACCCTCTTGGTATCACGGTGGGCTATTGGAAATATCTGCTTCTGTGTCGGCACAAATCTGACCTATAATACTATTTTACGCAATGGGGTGTCATTGATTTACTGCTCTTTAGGATTCGTCCTTTTCTTAAATACACGGCCGGGTTTCAATACAAACCACCTGGCTTCCAGGTTTAAAAGACCTTTTTTTTTTTCGGCCAAAATTACACCCTAATATAATATTGTAAATTATACCGGACAATCCGTATATGTATATATATAAAAAAAAATAACACGTTCACGATTTCTATAGAAGTATAATACACCGTGACCGCAACCGGCGGCTACCCATTTTACAATTCTGTTGTTAAATTGTACAAATGTGAAGTGTTAGTAGTATGGCTATATAGCTTATTATAGATAATGCATTGTTAATATTGCGTAAGGAGAATTACGGAATTTCGTAAAGGTATATTTTTTCTTTAAACAGGTAGGTAGGTAGGTAGTGTATTTAAGATTATGAGCGGATGTATTGGTTTTACTATATGGTTTAATCCTTTTTTCTCTCTTGAACACGAATTTCGTTCAGAACTCTTTCTCAGAAGACTTTCTAGAAAATATTGTAAGACGTTTTAGATCTAGTTGGTTCTTTTTAGAAAGGTAAGTGTTCATATTCCTTGTATTTTTTTTACAAGGGAGACTTTCCTTAAAAAGAAAATCTTATGAAAAAATAAATATATATTTATTAAATTCGCTTTTTGACACAATCGATTTTGCTCCTTTGTTTGTAGTTCAGAACCTAACATAACTCAGAATCGTTTTGTTTTCGTTGCATTCGTCGTCTACTTTAGTATTTTTAAACCGATTTACCCTATAAAATATCCTACCTTCCAAACTTCTCATCTATAACAATGGCCTATATACCTATGATCCAGGTTTTATTTCACAATTCATTTAAAAAAAGTCAATACAGATCATGACGTCTAGGCAATTCAATTTATTTCTACACATTATTATTATTGAAAACCCCGTTTCGTAATATATGTATATGTAATAATATTCCTAACGCTTTAATAGGTATTCAAATACATAAATAACGAGTTGCTGAATTAAATCAATATTTATGATCGCGGAGCTAGAGTTTTTAACCACCTATGATGTTTTTTCTACCTGCTAACATGATTTCAACAAGTAGATTAGATATGTTTTAATCATCAACATTAATGCTGGTTTCTGGTAGAATTTTTGTGAATTGAAATTATTTTTCGAAATGCCTAGTATATATTATAAGAATAGAAAAAAACTAGAGAAAATTATATTGAAAACCGATTTTTCATTAACCGATCAAATTATTGTATATTCTTTTGATTATATTCATAGGAATTATTAGATATTAAAATTATTAAATATTTTTAGCCACTAAACAATATTGTTCACTCGTATCCTTCGTGTAGTACCTATGCAGTTTCATGATTTTTATACAGTTTTTATGCATTTATTTAAAATGTACTTATGTGAATGTGGCATTACCAAAAAACTAGTAATCTAACCTTCACTATCAGAAATCCGTAAGATTTCGACCTCTAAAAATATTTTATATAATTACCGACAACCGATTCTAATTCAATTATCATTAGACTACTAAAAAAGGAAATACGAAATTAATGTTCATGGTCACTAGCAATGAAAGAAGTCGTCTGATACACCTAAACGTCCACCAGTTGAACAAAACAAAAAAAAATGTGTCTAGAGTTATTTAAGGAATAAAAAATATATTTATATAAATATATATATATATATTAAATTGAGTGTAATCGCTTACGACTGGTTTATTATTATCATTATTTTTTTTTTAGTGATCCTCTGGCTTTACGTGTGTTTGAAGTGATTAACCTTGTTGTAATAAACCAGTTTAGTTGGCCACTGAAAGGGTAAACATGCTTCTAAGGTGTCTATTCAAATCAGATTTAATCGTATTAAAAGAATTTGTTACGTTGTTGTCAGGTTAGGAATACCTTTAAAGATATAGTTTATATTTATTGTTACATAAAAACAAGTTCTAAATTCGTTTGCGTTAAATTCATTAACAGTTAAACAGTTATTTATTTTTATTGGCTTTGCATACAATATATTATCATATTTTTCACGTACTCAATTTTTAACGCGTAATTAACATTTAAATATATTTATTCTATTAGTGAATTCTTTAGGTACCTAAATTGAGTATTTTGCGTGTCGTCCCTTTGTGCCATAAATTATTCCTCGTAAGTACTAATTTTGTTACTTAAATGAAAACCTCATCGCCCGTATTATTTATTTAATTATATTATATCACTTGGGATTATGACAAGCGCGTAAAATATTAAAACAACACAACGAATTATTGTTTGCTGGAAGATGTTTGATTATTTAATTGAAACAAATACACATATTATTATAATATATTGTGAATATTTACTGTGTACGTATAATACCATTTTCAAGGGGATTATGATTATTGTCATTGACTCGTTTCCCGTACTTAAATATAATATAACATGCAACGGTTTAAAATCCTGCAGTATTATGACAAAACAATAACTTTTTTATGAGTTTCTCACAAACGACCGTCTGTTTTGTTTTAATTTGTCAGAATGCAAAACATAATTAATTAAAATGTTCATTTAATATAGGTAGGTATATTTTTTGTGTTTACATCAAGTAAATATTTTATGCTTCATTTAATTTGTCCAACGATTATGCATTTCTGAATTACTTATTTTTAAATCTATTATTTTTGCAATTGAACATCAAAAATTCGTCCTATTTTTAATAATTGTATTTTAAGAATTTTTGTAACTCGTTATTCTTGTTGCTTAAAAAAAAAAAAAAAGTAATAAAGTAAGTTGATTTTTTAGTTATTTCTATTCCGGGTATGAAATTATACTCGACACCCATAAAACGCATATCTTCGAATTTCCTTATGGATATTGTTAGATAATGATGATTTATTGTCTATTAGATATATTAAATAGGTTATAGGTCCGTTTATAACTATTTCCCTTTTGTTCAACATCAGTATACTGTTTTCAAGATTATATTTCCAAAATAAGACTCTAGATGTAAACAATATGATAATATATTTATATTGAGAACGGACGTATTGGGTAAAGTGGCTCGAATAAATAAGTTTATTTTTTTTTTATGATTTTCGGTAAATTAAAAAAATTAATAACGATTTTTCAAATCATGAATATATTCCTAAATATCCCATGATAGTATTAACCCTAGTCTTAACAATTGGTCTATAAAATATTGCGATTTATAGTTGTCGATGATCTTGTATTATATATTAACAATATTTTAGATTCTGTTATCTTAGATAATATTTTCTTTTTTTCTTTTTCTAGACTGTGGACACGTTTTTTCCTAGTAAACTTGCTCTGATTTTTACGTGTAGCAACTTTTCTGAAAGCTCAAGTTGTCTTGATGGTACTTTAAACAGGCTATTTTTTGATTTTTGACGTCATATTTTAAATAAAATCATTTAAGGGGGAAAAAACGTACAATTTCACGATTTCATTATTTTATAAAAACACGGACGACGTTTTCTACCAGAAAAAATGATTTAATCGAACAATTACATGTTACTTTTCAGCCACTTTTTAAGTGAGCTTTGAGCTTTTAAGGAATTTAAATTGTTGATAGTTTTTTTGTTGTAATTCGGTTATAAATACACGTAGAGACTTAAAACTTGGTAATAATACTTATATTGGACTTATCTAGACGTGGTAAAATTTCCAAAATCATCGGACAACTTTTTTTTTTTAATAAGGGTTTTTAAATCAAATTTAAACGAAAATCGCAAAAATTATGTGTTAACAAACTGTAAACTGTGCTAGAAATCGTCTTTCGTCAAGTAATAGTGTATCGTTGCTTACAGATATAAATGAAGTAACCTTATGTATCCTACCTTCCCAACTTCTCATCTACAGCAGTGGCCGCTCCCATCTCCAGTATCAGCTCTTTTTTAGTTGAAAATTATTATATAAAAACCTGAAATTTCACCGATTACTTATATTGTTAAGACTTTCTAGAGTTGGATAATTTTTATAAAGTTTTACACCTTTTTGAGCTTTTTGTAGCCATTTTAAATTGTCGAATTTTTATAGTTTTTATTTGTTGTTAATGTGGATATATTTTTTCTCGCCTTCTTAAATATTCTTGAAAATAAGATACAAAGCTTATTAAAAGTACCTAACTCTTATACGGCCATAAATGAATAGTTATGTAATTATTATTTTTCGAATGATGTTAAAACAACTTTTATGGCTCAGCAAAAATGCTCAAAAATTTGAGACGGAAAACACAGATAAGATAAATAGACAATTAGTCAGATATTTATAGTTAAATATTTTCAATTTAAGTTTATCAAAACATGTTTAATCGCGAATTTCGTTAAAAATCGTTTTTCATTAGAAATGATTTATCGTTTTTTTTTTTTTTTTGACAGATAAATTAAATTATCCTACACACATTATTCTATCTTTCCAACTTTCCACTTACAACAATGGCACACCCACGGTGCGAAGTATTTTGATTTGTTTATATATTTGTTTTTCCTTTACAGTACGATATCAATATTAAACGAATTCGAATAATTGATGAAAATGTATTTAATAAATAATTACAGAAGTATTAAAAAAGAAAAAAGAAAAAAAGTAAAGAGCTTTTATAATAAAACCCGATTCGTTTAAAGTGGCTAATTAAATCTAAGCGGGCGTCTACCGACTCTGATATTATATTATAGTGTTTGTTGTTGTAACAAAAAGGGCTGTTTCTCGCGATTTGTCGTCCTTTTTATCGAGTTAAGGGCCGCTGCCGCCAGGTAGCTCCTTCAGGGCTGTATTGATTACCGGCTAACCGAGTCAATTAACTGTCGGCCGTGCCGGAAAGCGTCCACGAGTGACGTCACGTTATATTAAAAGCATTCCGCCCACCCCAGGGACCGTTCGGCAGCTTTTAAACGATTTCCTACACTATTGCAGGGTTTCTCAAAATCGCCGTTTCGATTTTTCTACACAACGCGATCTCTTTTTGCGGGCTCTATTGTGCGAATAACAATTGCGTGCAACAACCGCAGCGTTGATGATAATATTATCTACAATATTGTGCCTACTGCTGAACTGCAAAACTGTTATTAATTATACACGGTTTTATTTTCTCCGCTTGTCACGAGAATATAATACGTAGGTACTTGAGCGTTCCGTTGCAAGTTTTTTGTGTACCTACTACTATAACTACGTTAATTTTCCGTAAAGTAACTTTAATTTTTAAAACAAAAATTAACATAAAATACACACAAATTATAATAATAAACGTATTTTAGTGCTCCTGATTTGCGGGCACTCGAGTTAAGTGAGACAATGGGCCGCCGTAAATCCTCGGATACAAAATATACGGGATTTTCGGGTTATAGAAACGTGAGAGAAGACTGCTGCTGCAAGAGGGCGGATTTGATGGATGGGCTTTGCCGCAGCCTTACTTCTTAAACTGCGTTAATTTCGGATTTCGAAGTGCCGCTGATTGTGCGACGGTTTAATTTGGCTGCGATACGGTTAATCGACCGTCTACTGAATTATACCGACCCCTCTTTTACTCGGATACATGAATTATTTAATAATATTACCTCACTACCTACCGGCTATTTATTTACGTTTTAATGGCTATTTTTATTGAAACGTAATAATGTCGGTGTGAAAAAAACAACATACAAATTGCGCAATATTTATATAAACGTGTTAATTATATAGCCGCGATTAATTACGACAATTAAATCGGCGGCCGGGCGGGTAATCTGAACAGTTATTTTATTTATTATTTTTTTTTTAATTCACGAATAACGATATTATTATTATTATTATTATACTCGACGATCCGTCGACGATCCGCTATCTTAACGATAATACGAGTATAATAACGTACACGCTACTTAAAAATGTACAATAATAATAATGACTTTCGTTTTAACACGCCGGTCGTAAGGTACCTATCGTTAAATTGTTTTTTTTTCCTCCTTACGACACGTACAATTTATTATTATTTATTTATTTTTTTTTTTTTCTCATTTCTTTCTACAAATTCGATTAATTTATCGCGCGACCGTCGTGTGTTAATAATAACGAATTTCAAGTGGGACGAGCTCGTTCGATTCGGCACGAGTGTAGAGCTATATAGGTGTACCTCGTGTCGTCGTCGTCGTCGTATCTATTTAATCGCCGCCGCCGCCGCTGCTGCCGCCGCCGCCACCGCCGCCGTTGTCGGCACAACCGAGTCAATAATGTTATTTTAGAAATACGCGTATTTTGATACGCTGTTCGCGGTGGCGGCGCGCAGGGATTTACCGTCCGTAAACTCCGATTACACCGCGCTCGCCGTACAGGGCGATTCTTCTTTTATCCGGGACGCGGGCCGGAAGTTATTCGATTGCCGTTTAATGTTAATGTTATTCGCGATATCAGTGCCGGCGCCGCCGGGCCGTTTGTTCCGCGTGCACATTTTCCTTTTTTTTTTTTTTTTAATTTGTTGTTTACCCCTTCACTCTTTATTGCTTACCTACTATACTTACCTATTAGCCCCCCCCCCATCGGAGTATCTCATTATAACCCGCACTTTCGAAACGAGACGACGAACGTTTATTTTTTCTACATCGGATTTCGACACACACGCGTGCAACACTATCAATAATAATAGTTTACACGACGAGTCGACCGCCCAACAGTTTCGAGAATTTTGACCCGGGGGAACATATGTAATATTGTGTACTGCGCATGTGGTGTATATTATGTATCCAGGTACGGGGAATAAGGGTATTATTTTTTTATTAGGGTGAAAAAAATCACTCTGTATATATTACGTACGACGGGTGGCCGGCGATTCCGCCCGGTGTGATCGCCGCCTCCGGGTCCGTCTTATTGATTTACCCCCTTGGAAGAACACACGCGCACACACACACACACACACACGCGCGCGCGCACACACAAACTCACATTAACGCTCGCACACGGTCGCGCGACCGTTGTCGTCCTCGTCCCCGCACACGACGACGCGCGGCTCTAGTTTTCTTTCGGGTTGTGTAATGTTACGACATTTGATCCAATAGCCGAGGAGAGGGTTTCTCTCGTCCGCCCGGCAAACCCCTTTATACACCCGCCCCGTCCGCGCAGCACCGGCGGCAGCAGACGACTTTTACCCGGATAAACCCCGTGTACGTGTACCCGTCGCGTCGTCGCCGGCACCTAATGCGCTTTATTGATGTTTAGAGCCTTTTGAAGAGCCGTTTCCGAAGTGTTGTACACACGCACGCACAAATAACTATATAAACGCCCCTTCGCACCACCGCCGGTTGAGCTCTCTTTCTTTCTCTTTCTCACTCTCTATCTCTCTCTCTTTCTCTCTCTCTCTCTCCGTCTCTCTCTCTTGTGTACTTGCGTGACGACGCGGCCATACAAATTAATTTCCGTCACTTACTGCTCGCCGCACCGCCATCAACAGCCACGATCAATTTTAGATTCTGAACGTACCGCGAGGTCGTATCGGTTTTACCGTTACGATGTGTGCTTTTAAAGTTTACTCTTTATATTTTTTTTTCTTGTCTGTAAACAACTTTTCGACCTGAAATCTATATTACCTACATCATGAGAACCTATTAGGAATATTAATTTATCGAAAACGTTCGGAATCCTCACAGATTTAAAATTATTAATATTATTTAAACACGATTTGTGTATAGGGTATTTTTATATATCATATATTTATATCTGTACGGGATGTACGCGAGTTTTACAAATGAAAAACCATTCTGAGCGAAGTTCGATTAAATATATTTTGATAAATTTTAATTGAAAAATTGTATAAATTGTTAACAAAAAAAAAAAAAAATAATAATTACAATAATAATAATAAATAAAAATTAAAACATTGTTCGTGTTTTTAATGAGTTTTCAACGTAAATTCAAACTTAATTAAAATTTAATTAAATTATAAAATTTTCATCCCCATAAAATCAAATCAAAAAACTTAAACATTTTAAATGGATAATAATGATTGATAAAAAAAATGCTAGCTAATATTATACAAGTATTGTAGAACCCGTTTATAATGATATTCAAGGGACTAGTTTAAAATAGTCATAATAATCGATTATTGTTGTAAATTTGTAACCGAAATAATAAAATAAAATTTAATATATTGATTATGTATTTGTATTTATATGAACATAATATTGTAAAAATTTAATACAGTCATTACAGATAACAGATTTTTCTAATACAACTAAAAATAACTGTCACAACATCAGTATAGTCACTATACATACGTCATAATAATCGATACAAATTAGTACATACAATGTAGGAGCAGTTTCGCCGGGACCTTCAATCTAAGGTGATTACAGCCTATATGTCACTACAACCGGTGTCATTATTAACGGCATCTATTGTATTAGGTGAAAGCCCTCCGATCTCTATAATTCTTTTTCGCTGAAATAGAAAAGAAAAAATAATAATTAAAATAAAAAAAACGGACAACTTCACTTTATTGTATATAATTACAAATTTTGAATTTCGAGTTCTCCTTTTCACGCCTCTTTATGGATCATTTATGTTACCAAATTTACTTAATATTAATTGTACAATGTGTAAGTGTTCAACAAATAGAAGGAATTAAAATAAATGAAAAAGTAAGTTACAAATTAGTACAATAATTTAAATTTATCGAAATCAGAATCGTTTTTCATTAGCCACGATTTTTCAGTGTACCTATGTGTGTATCAGTGTATCTATCTATGAATTAAATTACCCTATGTATCCTACCTTCCTTATATCCCATTTTATACCAGTGGCGAGCGGCCTAACTCGTGTCAGACGACAGGCGATGCCCTGGGCCGTTCTTCGCAGACTGGGGTTCGATTTCTTCTCGTGGTATTTTTTTTTTATCTTTTTTTTATGCATTGAATATCACATACATAGAAATATATTTGTTTTAATATTTATGTGCACATAATACTCGTTTTATAAAACAACACGTGCAATCGTAATTTTTTTTGTATTTATAAATCGCAATACAGTTTTTCATTTTTAATTCATCAAAACACGTTTAACCGAACTTCGCTCAGAATCGCGTTTCGTTTGCAAACATATTGATCGTTGCGTACAACCGATGTATACATTATCCTGTACTATATTCCCGTCTATCGGCTTACAATAGTGGCGGCTCACCCATGTCCCACGATGGTGAGATGATGAAGTACACGCGCTCGCGAAATAGATGGTGCCTGAAGTACGCGTCGGATCATTTTTTTTTTTCGCATTCGTTTCGTATTCCGTACACCTAATTATTATTATTATTATTATTATTATTTATTTTATTTTTTTTTTCTCGTTATAACTACCTACGTTGTTTCCCGTGAGATCCGCGCGTCGTCGTCGTCGTTCGGTTGTATTATTGCGGCCGCGTGTCCCTCCCCGCCCTCCGCCGCCCCTTAAATGGCAATGACTAGGTAGGGTACTACCATACAACATATCGTATCGATGCACTTTTGACAGGTCCGCCGCCGCGGGCCGCGGCGGTCGAGAAGTGCGCGCGCGCGCGAGAGAGAGAAAAACGAAAACCGGTTGTTATAGCTCGCGCTCGAATTGTGCAATTGCTTGGCGGCTTGGCGGCGGCTGGCAGTGCAATATTACCGTGGCGGCTGCGGCGGCGGCAGCCGCCGCCGCCGCCGCCTCCCCGGTATACGCTCTCTCGTACGGTTTATTTTCTTCTCCGTTCATCGCCGCCGCCGCCGTGAGAGGAGAAAAAGAAGAATGCGTCTGTAAACCGGTCTACACGTATATTATTATTATTATACATAGGTATACTACACACAATGTATAATGCAGGTATAGAGGGGCGGACGGCGTGTGGTGGGGAGGGGATGGGGGAAATGAGTGCAGGCCGTTTAAATATT
Organism: Cinara cedri; assembly: GCA_902439185.1. Classification (NCBI taxonomy): domain Eukaryota; kingdom Metazoa; phylum Arthropoda; class Insecta; order Hemiptera; family Aphididae; genus Cinara; species Cinara cedri. The sequence goes on along the minus strand of CABPRJ010000978.1, from coordinate 512,642 downwards.
ATATACGTACACGAAATGCAACGGACAAAATGTTCACCTCGCGCCAGCGCGTTTCTATTATAATAAGCATTAAGCACATTACACGACGCGTATTAAAATACCGAAACGTTTTTTTTTTTTTTTTTCTCGTCGTCACGTGTAATATAAATCCTATCCCAAAAGAGTAATAAAACATAATTAAAAACAAATATTTATATAGAAAAACGAAACAGATATCGCCCGTGTTCTGCTGCTGCTGCTGCTGCTTCTGGTACACTCATATATACCCACTTACCCGTTATACGTCATCGTGTCGAACGATACTTAGTATTCCAATAAGGATTTCTCCCGCTGTCCAAAAGTCCCCCGTAATACAAATATCGTAAGTAGGTGTATCATAATGACTACTCAGATTTCGAAAAAAAAAAAAAAAAAAAAAAAAAAACCAATACAATAATACGCGGAGACATTGTGATAAACGAGTTACACTCGTCACTAATGGGAATCGTTTTTTTTTTTTTTTTTTTTTTTGAAATTTTTGTATACAATATACATTAATTTTTACAAAACACAACTGTAGAAACCGAATTGTATACTTATTTTTTAAGTTTTGATCGCGTAACACGTGTATATAAATATTTCCAAATTCGTGGAGCCGACTGCTGCACTTTCGACATCTTCCACTATCCAATATTCCAATTCGATCGGGTCTACTGATCCATTAAAATAACACACGATTGTGAACGCACAAACCTTGAATTTAATTTGGCTCTGGGTTAATGTAATACAATATAATGGATACATCATGTAAACTCTACCGGTTGGTGTAACGGTGTTAATAACTTATGTAAACTCTACCGGTCACAAAATTGGGGGAAAAGGTTGTGTGTGTAAACTACTCTATCGGACGTAACTGTAAAACGATTAAGAGAACGGGTACTATGAGTTGTATGACGTATGTAAACTCCACCAAAGTTAGAGTTGCTTTGTTTACTTAATAATTTTAAATTATACATGCTAAATGTTGTGACAATGTTTGGCTGTTGGTTACTCAATCACGCCAAAACGGCCGAACGGATTTGAATGGAATTCGGCAAACAGCTAAAATATGCTCTGGATTAACACACAGCTGGGGAATACTCTTTTTATCCCAATAATGCGCTCCTGTGAGATAATTTACAATGTTGATGGTTTACAATGATCGATAGTGCAATAAATACATTTTTTCTCTTTACTTCGGTATAAAAAACACGAAATATGTCATTAAATTAGCCAGTGTTTATTTAATATTGCTACTATTATTTCTCTCTTCAAAAGACAAAGTAGTACCTACTTCGTTGTTGATTAAGTCATAAGTATTATTAGTGCTTTAGTTCATGGGCCATTAACTTTCTAAGGGTCATAAAAGGTGAAGGTTTTCGCGTCGGCTTCGATTTCATAAATCATTTCGGTGACACTATGCTACTTTAAAATTAATCCAGATCGATAACTGTTCGATACCACGAGGAGCTCGGACCCCGGTATTTTCCGATTGATCACAGAGTACAATCAAATTACGTCGATAAATTCAATGTAATAGATCGTTGGCGATTAACTCGTAATATGTTTTCATATTACCTGTTTGATTGATCGTGTACGACCGGTGTCGTTTACTATCACCTATTATATTATAATAGGATATATGGTTTAATATAATAATTTTAATAAAAAAGTTACGATCTTAAACTATTTTTTTATATTTTTATTTGATTTTATTAAAAGGTTAGCTTTAATGTTATTGTACAAGCAGGTACTTTTAACTTGTTACCCTTTCTGCCGGTGTATACTCGTATTTTAAAATAGTAATAATACGTTTATATTAGGTGTTTTTTGACTGATCATGTTTTAAGTGCAATTTTTTTTGCGATGTCTATAGATATTAAATGCTACTATAAAGAAATAGTATAATATTTATTGCTAAATAAAAAAAAAAAAAAACAAGGTATTTCAACAATTTATTGGATATTCGAATGGCAGTTATAAAATTATCAATGTCTAACATCATTGTTAAGATGATCTAGTGAATCAGTGATTTATTACTATCTGTCTGTATTAAATACGCACAGAATTTATAGCCATATACTCATAATATTCTATTTTTAACAGTTCTCATAAATACTGCAGATACCGATGCGATAAAATGATTTCGAAAATAGTGATATTTAGAATTCAGTCATCCTAGACCGAATTCTATATAATATATATTGTATAGAATTGTTTTTAACTTTCAAATTTCCCCTACACTTTAGTTATAGAAAAACGACGTCGCTAATTTTTGTTCAGTTTCTTTAATTTTTCATTTATTTTTTTTTTAAGTAAACTAAAAAAGTAACTTAGTTTACTTCCAGTAAACACTGGAAAATGATCCTCGAAAAGCATATTATTATCACTTATAGGTATACGATTTCTTATCTATATATAAAGTAAATATGTATGTATTGTTATCTATACGTCATAGATTATTTTCGCCATTATTATTTCTTTCTTTCTCTCTCTAAACAATACAATAATAATATGCATTTTCATTTTTTATTATTGTGAACTAGTATTTGGGTACACTCGTATTAGCCGTCGCATTTGTCGTTTCGCCCAGAATTTTTAAATATACACAATATAATATAAACCCTCTTTTTATTGTTGTTTTATCGGTTTTATATGGGAAAAAAATGTATATATATACATGTATTTATAATATAATAATAATAATCAGACTTCGTTGCACGCTACTTATATTATAATATTTGCACGCGTCGTTACAAACATTAATCTTTACGCGTTTTTTACTAATATATAATATTATAAATGTGAAACAAGCCAAGGGGAGACCAACGGCGCGTGCGTGTATAGTGTGTGCGCTGCATTTAATAATTATACCGTAGAAATTATAATGACACGGGTACAGTGTATTAATATTGTGAAGGTTATGAATTACTATTAATAACGTTTATTTTCTATTTTATCAATAACTCCGTGTATTATATTAAAAGTCCATTTCACGTCGGTTCGTATCGAAAATAAATTGGACACCGAAATAGAATATAGAGCGAGTGTTGATAATTGCAGATATTAATATTATTACGTTCTTACATAATGCATACCAAAACTGTATGCACGACGGATCTTAATATTATGCCTACTCGACTTTGTTTCAACAGATTTCGTTTTCTACAATTTAATTAATTTGACGATCTATACGATCGATATAATGTGTAGTTATTCATTTGAAAAAAATGTATTGTTATTACTAAAGCATTGGCAATTATTAAATAAAACATCGAAGAATAATGTACGTTATTTTAGTTATTTCAGTTATTTGTATACATTTTATTAAACACGTTGTTTGATAGAAAAAATTAATTTTATAAAAAACTTCGATACACCTGTAAAAAACCACACATCTCCAACGGAATTAATATTATGTACTATGACTTGAAATTTAGTACAAGTCAAATTAAATAAGTAAATCAGTGGTAAAACGTATTGTTTTAAATATTTTTACCATTAGATATCTGCAGAAAACTATAGGCGCGCATAGTATTGTGTTTTCATATCTTCATAAAATTCTCGTTACCATAATTCACAAAAGCGTTTCGATAATTAATAATAATATTAAACGCATTTTTTTTTCTTTTCAAAAGTGACTGTGAAATCTAAAAAAGAAAATCGTTTTCTTAATAATAGGTAATAATAACAATGGTATATTTGTTAAAATTCGTTGAAGAAAAAAAGGTACAGTTTATTGTTTCGCTTTAATAATACGGACATCCAAATGACGGAATAGGTTCCGTTGTCTGTATAGTTTATAAGTATCCGTTTCACGAAACGTTATCCATACGTCTTGCAGTGTGTAATTACGATAAGTGGAGAAACCGCGGTTCCATTTTCGTGAAATGGATACAAACGTCGTGTTAATTTAACTGAACGGATAACAACGCGTTATGGACGCCACACGTACGCATAATATTAGACAGACACCCATATTATAATTTTCAATACGGTCGAATCGAGTATTACGAGTATTAGCTGCGGAATAAATGTCGTTATAAAATTTCAACGGTCAAGTATTATGATGAATAATAATATTATTATCGTGACGTTTCGAACGCGAGTGCAGCGTACCGATTTATCAATTTTGTTGGGGGAATTGGCTGTACGGCCCGAGCCCGTCCTCGCGTATTAAGTTCTACGGATCGTTTTAATTGCGACTTAATTCAATAAACGAGACGGCAGTATAGTTATTACGGGGTAGTAACGTTCACACTGCGGATCCTCCACCCGCCGCCACGTCGGTACAAACGTGGAAATAATAATAATAATAATAAAAAATTACTAAAAAAAAAACAGGTACCGTACACGATCTAACAATATATAACATAGGCATAGCTTTATTATTATTAACGCCGCTCCGCAGACGGCCCCGAAATACGAATTTGATTTATAAACCAAATAAGGTCGTGTCGCGTGACCCCGATAACTCGACGTATATAGTGTATTGTAATAATAATAATATTATTATTATTAAACATATATATATATATATATATATACATTTTTTTTTTTTTTTTTTATCAACTCTACGCCATCATAATCGACCGAGTGAGGTCACGTTTGTAATGAACCTTTCGTGAGAATAGAAAAATAGAAAAAAATGCATGTATACAATGAAAAGTTATAAAAAAAAATAATATTATATTATACCTACCGATTTAGGATAAAACAGTCGCCTATATGTATTATGTTATTATTATACATCGAATATTATGCATAGAATTTTTAGTTCGAGCTCCATATTTCACAATATTATTGTAGGTATCTAGACGCGCGGTGTATTTTTTTCATTGCTATTATTAACAAATTAAAATATCAAATATTAACACTCGTATTATCCGCGTGCGTTATATAATATTTGGGTGCCAGTTATTTTCGATGTTGTAAAATTTAAGCAGTGCCGGCCGGAAATTTGTTTCAATACATCTAAAAACACTAGTCTTCTAAATTTCAAGTTCGATTAAACATATTTAACACGTGCCGACTTAAGCTCTAAATTCTATGAAAAAGGGTAAAATTTATAATTTTCGGTGTATACATAGTCAATTTTTAATTTACGAAAAAATCGTGTAGAATTATTGTAGACCAAGGACTTATCTACAAATAAGTATTTTTTTCGTTATGGTAACTCTATCTTTTGAAATCAAGAAAAATATATAGAATAATATGCCCATTGCAGTTTATATTTCTTGAAGAATTCTTGATTTTGTTTTTCTGCGATTTTTTTTTTAAATTATAAGGATACCAATAAATAGTGCATAACTATTATTTTAGAACTGTGTGTTTCCTTAAAATATTTACTTGTAATATTTTTTCAAAATATAAACCCTTTCTTGTAAAATTAATGAAAATCAATTTTCAAATTTTGTAAAATAATAAAAAAGGGATAAATCGCGTAACTATTTTATTTATTTTATTATAGGAAAAAAAATGTTAAAAAAATGTAAACTTAATTAAATTTATTAAAATTATTTTTTATTAAGTAGGTAAGTTAAATGTTGGAAATGGATATTTTTGACGATAATATATTATTTATACCTTATATCTTATGTTCACGTAAGTTGTACAATTCGAGAAATTGGATAAATAATGTAATATTTTAACACGTTTAAGATTCGTGTTCGCTGGTTTTAAATTTTCAACAAACCCTCGTAGTTATTCTATTATTTTCTTCGATTCTACGGGAATACGTATAACGAACAAGTATTTTTTGATAGGTTCTATATTTACAGCTTATTTGTTGTTTTTTTTTGAGGGGGGGGGGGGGGTGTTTGCAGGACGGGTACGCGACATTTTTCTTTTTTTAGATTAAACATACACACACACACACATACGAGCATTATTATTGGTACCTACTTTCACTTAACAAAATAATGAAATGTACACACATTGAGTATAATACCGTTCATTGAACCTTTCACCGTACACTGTGTGGAATATGGCGCATTGTTAAGCTATGACTAGGCTTTTGGCCTAATTGCCTGCCTACCTGTGTATATTATATTGTACTATATATTTTTTCTATACACCGCGAAATTCGTGACGGAGATTATATCGTGTACATAAGTATCGTATTAATATAATATTATAGCAATGATTTCGAAGAAAACCGTATTGTATACTTTATTATTGCAGGTCGAACAACCGCCGTGCCATAATAACATATTATCGATTATTTTGGAATACACACTTTAGGTACATTTACTAGGTGTATTGATAAGATAACGTTGAAATAGTATAGTAGTTATCTATTATTTTTAATTGTTTTTTCAATCGTTATAGTTTTCATTCTGACTGTAACGGGGAATGTATACCTATTGGTTTTACCGTGTTTTTTTTTTCTGTAAACGGTTTCGCCACCAAGTAATCCTGCTCCGACCGGCTTTTCTAAAAAGAATTTTCAATCTAATCGGTGCATTGGGATGTGGTAATTTTTTTTTTGTCATTTCTCGTAATTTTTCTAATAATAGGAAAACACTGGACGTTATTGTTAATTTTTGGATTACTTTGATAAAAAGGATAACAAACATCATGACTTATACTATTATACTCTGAATCATGTTTTCGTTTGCAATAATTATCTTCGCATACAGTATAATGTAATCTAAATAATTACTTTGTATATTCTACTTTCCTAACCAATCACCTTCAACAGTGACCTACCCGCGAACAATATTATGTTTTTGTACATAGTGTACAATATGTCGACAAATATCAATACCTTCGTACAATTTTGATTGAGTATTTATAAGCCGTTTACTGTTTAGAGATAAACGGTATATATCTGTATATTATTATTTAAAATAAAACTACGAATATTAGCAAACATTGTCCACGGACTACCTAATGAACTATCTAAAAACTACTTTGTTCGTTGATTGACAAATATTAAGTAAATACTTACTCAAATAATGTTTAGTTTTATCTTGTAATATTCGTGTTATTGACGAAGTTTAAACATCATATTATGTTTAACTATTATTATACCTGACCTGCAACTTGCAGTGAACTTGAACATTCTTATACGCCCACTATATATACCTGTAACATGGTAAATAACAAAATCGTTTAGCAAGTCGTGACGTTCGTCAGTTTCACGACTGTCACAGTCGTGACGACCAGACCTATTTTAATTGGCTCGAGATGGCCAGTATCTGCACGACCAATGTCCATCATCAATTTCTCTAAACGTATACGTTCACCAACTCGTCCGATTTCTTTATTTAGATTTTTTCTTTTCATCATAAATAATAAATATTACCCTGAGTCTATCGATGAGTTATTTTCGTAATTTTTTTTTTTTTCATTATTGAGGCGTATAATAATTTGCATGTAATTATGATTTATTAATATTTGTATTTAAGCATCTGTGTTATAAATTTTATTATGATAAAATAAATATTAACGATGGACGGTTTTTATTATAAATTAATTAAAAAGTTAAATTATTAAAGAAGATGATGATGCTTATGGCCTATAGATTCTGAACGGTCTGTTCAACGAACCGAAATATAGCATTATTCTGCCTTGGGGCTGTGTGTTTGATACGATTTAAAAAAAAATGCTGCATCGATGTCAAATAGAATTTATTATTATTGGATAAGATCATGGAATGGTCGATTGGTCACGATTTTGACCTTTTCACTGCGATTTGTTTATTGTGCCTATGTACACATAAATACCGGTCGGGTAGTAATATAGAAATAAACCATCATAATATTATTAATAACTGTTTATAAACCAAATGTTTCAATAAAATTAAACTATTGTCTTATAACATAACATTATTATAATATTACTGCTGTTTATAATAATTAATAGGTAGGTAATAATATTTATCTTATTTAGGTCTAGTATGTCTATTTGTGTTGAAATATATAATTCATTATAGAAAGGAAAAAAAAAACACTATATAATTACTTCCTTTATTCTTATTACGACTATTTTACTTATTATTTTTAATAAAAAATAATATATTACGCTTTGCATTGGATACAAACCGCAATAAATGTCAAATGTTATACGCACAAAAAGTTCGAAGTTTATGGGAATTATAATTCCAAGTGTGGCTTAAATAGACTTATTATACAACCGTTACAATATTTAAATGCATATAAATTATAAATATATAATATGATCGTAAATTAATTGTTTATTTTTAAATTTGAATTTCTATTACTGTATAATAATAATTATTCGGTTATTATTACCAAACAATTATGAGTATCTAATTATAATATGGAAGTATTTACCGTTTATTATTCATTAGTTCGTTATTATTTTGATATTATGTATGCACTTTATTACATAAGATTACATAACAAATAATTAGTACAACTATGTAAACATAATTTAAAGATCAAATGGCATGTTTACATCTTATCTGTATAATATGTATATTTTAATTTAAATTAATAATTGTGCATGTACAGAGTACACGGAAATTTGGAAAATGTAATAACACTTATTCTATTCAATAATTTTAGGTTTTTTTTTTAAAAAAACTTGGTGTTGCACATATTTACTAATTTTGAATCGTTAGGTTTCTACAATTTGTTGAAGTTTACGCAATTTTGATAGGTAAATTAGTGAATCTCATTGGTTTTATTTAGTAATGGCAATGAAAACAATTTAAATTATCGTGGACTTTAAAATTTTATATGAAATTAATGATGTATCGTTCATAAATATTTATAACAACCATTTTTTATTTTTGCAATATATTTTTTTAAAATATCATTGATTTTGGGTATCTTGGATTTTGTAAAAATAATTTTTTTTTAAAATTTAAAACTATTATTTTTAAACTAAAATATTTAGTTTTAAAAAAAATACATAAAATAGAGGAATCGTAGTGTAAGGTTTTAATAATTTTTGCAAGAATAAAAAAAACTTAAAAATATTGAACAGAACGAAATGTATTGCATTGTCAGATCTCTGTAAAATACGTTGCATTAGTAGTATATATATATATATATATTTTTTTTTTTAATCTAACCATTACCATTGTGTTGCTTTCTAATAATTTGCATGTATGTCCAATTACAGTAGAAACCGTTAATAATAACATTCAAGGGACTAGTTCAAATTAGTCATAATAACCGACCGTCATTATAACCAAAATGGTAAAATAAAATTTAAAAATTTGATTATATGTATATATATATATATATATATATATTTATATGAACATAATATTGTATTGCAATCAATGTATCATGTTTTTATCACTAAATCGGGATTTTAATACATACAGAAAAAAAATTTTTTTATCATTTTAAAATTAAATTGGAAGTTAAGAAAAATTTTACCTTCGATACAAGTTTAATACCATTGCTACATAGATAACAAATTTGTATAACATAAAAAAAATAACAACGTCCGTATAGTTATTATAAAGACGTTATAATAATCGATACAAATTAGTACATACAATATGGGCGTTTTGCCGAAACCTTCAATCATTACACCCGATATGTCACTTCAACCGCGGTATCATTATTAACGGTATCTAAAGTGAATTTATTGAGAGTAGGTAAATATGGTCTTACAATAATTATATTGATGAACTCTTTATGTGGCGTTTCGTGGGACATAAAATTAGTATAGGGAGAAATTTCTATATGTAAAAAATGATGAAGCAATACCGCCGAAACCAGTTTATTAAGCAACAACAATCATATCACCGATATTCACTACCTCCCAGGTTTTGTGTTGATTAAAAACTCGAAAATAAATCGTATATTGTGTACAAGGTTAGACGATTTGCATATGGACAGTAGGCGTATTGAAGAACGCTACTAATTTTGAATTTTAACACCGAGCTTCGTATACAAATAGCCTGTTATTATTTTCGGGGCGCGGTTTTTCTTTCGTCATCTCGTGTTCTATTGTCTGTGTAATCATTTGTGATTTAATTTTTAAAAAACCAGTCACTCCTTCAAAAATTCTCAACATTACAACATTATTGCCATCGCATTGTTTTTTTTTTTTTTTTTTGTTAAGTATTCCCTAAGTACTCGTTTTGACCCACTTATACAAATGGAAGAACTTAAATACATGGTGAAATAAATGCCTTTTTTATTATTATTATTAAACAAACAATTCATTAAAATTTAAATGTTTGTGATAAACTATATTTAAAATGACATAATGAACATGCCAGATTTTACATACTTAATATAGATTCAATAAGGATAAATTAAAGATGAACGTTAAATAATGTACTTCATCGAATACTTATTCGATAATTTATACCTCTTATTTAGTAATAATTAAAGGATGCAGATTATTCGTTTTAAAGAAATAATTATGCACTATAACTAATGAATCATTATTTATGTTAACCTAAAAATATTGGTCGTAATTAATAAAAATTTCGATTTTCTCTTTCAAAAGTCTGATACATTTCATTGTTTAATATGTTTTGAATTTGTAATCAATTTGACTAGTTCTTGACATTAATTTGTATTACAATTTTTAACATTAATCAATCAAAATTAAAATGTTTAACATAAATTAATTCGATTAGTTGATTTGTACATGTAAAAAAAAAATAACAAATAAGAATGAAACACGTATAGAGATAATATATGCCAGATTTAATATAATGATTATGAGTTTATGATTTACTACCTCTGTAGGTATTATAAACTTGCAAGGGCCATGAATTTTCAACCCGGTCCGATCTAACAATTTTATTTTTAAGCCCGGTCCGATTCGGTTCAAATCCGGTTCGGCTCTAGGACATTTTTTTAAAGCCCGGTTCGATCCGGTACAAAAAATTGAAGCCTGGTCCAATTTATTACGAGCCGGGCTTTTAGAGGACCGCAGGATTTGCAGGTCTTTAGTAGGTACTTAATTGTTAACTCTCATTTAGTTTCGGTTATTTCACAAATTTGATTATATCATTAAACGCGATAATTTAAGGATCTTAATATGTTAATATAATTAATATACTTTTCGTTTCAAACTCAAGGACTGTTTAAAATTATATATATATATTTTTGATTCAAATTCCTTCGTGTTCAATGGTTCAATCGTTTAAGTTACAATAATAATAATAATTATTGCCCTGTAGTCATATTATATAGTAACCGGTTTTTATTATAAGCAACTATCAAGATTTATCGAATATATTCAATTTTATTAATATTCTATGACACGCATACAAGATATTAAAGATGCAATATTATTCGAATTCAAATTTTAAGACAAATATTTAAAGTTAAAAAAGTAAAAAACTACTTCAAATATTTACAATAACATGATATTATAATTTTTATTTTTAAACTGAATAAAATAGTAATATTTCTATAGATATACCTATATTTTTTTAATTAAATAGTTTATTTTATTTTATTAAAAAAATATTTCTTAAAGAATGTTATCAAAGAATCTAAATAAAAAAAACACCAGTTTTTATTTTTACTTATAAAACACGGTTAAATATTTTTTAATTTTTTAAAGGGAGATTGTTATTTGAACCGTTACATTCGAGGGTGAGCACTGTGCGTGTTTCCTTTTGATTAAAAAACTTCATGTTACCCTTAGTTAAAATAGTTGTAAAAATAAGTATCTAATTTTCAATGTGTTTATGTTATTATTAATCTAAACGAATTAATGATTTGAACTATATATATATAGTACAAGGAAATAATTTGTTATTGTTAGTAGGTATATTGATAATATTAGATATTATGGTATAATAACAAAACCATTTTTACGCAATTTGTTTTACTAGAACTATTAAAATCTATTATTATTTAAGTATATACCTATATATTATTCAATTTCGTTTGTTCGTTAAGTTCATAAAATATCATGTAAAAAAATAAATACAATATTCACATTTTTATTTATTGTTATTTTTTGTTATTTGTTACAGTCCGAGCAACGCGGTTCTAAATTCGTTGGATCAAGTAAAAATATATTTGCAATCTCAGGGTACGTGCAAATGTGGACTTGAATGTCCCGTCCAGTGTGAACACGTTTTTAATTTCGACGCAAAGGTAATACATGAATATTTAAAACAATTTATAACAATTGAATTTTCCCTTAATTTTTTATGCTCACCCTATTTATACTGGTTTATTATAAGCAGTGTTTATAGAGGCCTACTATTATATACCGCTACAGGCAGATGTTACTTACGACGTTATATTCTCTCTCTTTCTCATCTTTCCCAACAGCTGCTATTCCACGTTTGTAACTGATGATAAAAAATTCGGCACATTTATTGACAAACCAGGGATACCTAAACCGGATAAACCTAATACAACATTAAATTTATATTTTATGTACTTTATGTACATTATTTTTTGTACTTGTTAGGAATAGTTTTGAAATATTGGTTTATGATTTTTTCCTCGTTTATACGAGACTATTCATTTCGCATTTTTAGATTGTTGAAAAATGACGTCATACATCGTTGAACCGAGTAGGGTTCAAGGCTTTGAAATAATTTTTTGTCACCCTTATTTATAACTACCACATAGTTCTCCCAAGTAATTTTTTATTTTTTTTTTTTAAATACACTCTAGAGCCTTAAGAAAGGGGTGTTTAAAAATCGTATTCAATTAATTTTTTTTTTAAATATAAGTATTTATTTTCATTGTTTCTCTCGATAATTATTTTTACAAAATATATTTTGTCGATTTTGCTTGGGAAATGCATGGCATTAAAATTAATTACACATACATAATTAAAATCAAAAATAATTTCTTCAATTTCAATTATAGTACTATTTTAATCTATACAAATGAAATGTAAAATATTTAAAATTACTTATTTTAAAATCGAATACCTATTACCAAATATCAACGTACCTATAAACATTATGTTTATGATTTATTATTCATTTAAGATCGATACATTTATATAAAAGTCAAACACGACAAACATAATTGTACAAATTATTAATGAGGCCAGTTACCTTGGGTATAAAATATTTGTAATTGCAATGATTATGTTTTTTAAGAATTATATAACGAAAATAAGAATTTAATTTACGATTTTAAAGCATTATTTTATATTCATAGCACGTATTATAATACATTTTATTATTTCATATTTGGTACAAAATATTGATAATTTGAATCGTATAGACAGTGTTAGGCATAGATAATAGATAATTTTAAGAAAAAATTATCTAGATAATACTTAGATAATTTTATAAAATAACTATAGCTTATAGATTGTAAAAAAAAAAATTGGTAATTATAAATTTAATAGACATTGATATTATTATCATTAATTACAAAAAAAGTATATTAATTATAATTAATAGTTACTATTTTCAAATTGATGATATTTAGATAATAAAAATGGAAAATAACAATAAATTATTTAAAAAAAATGTTACAAAAAACCAGACCTAATTGACTATTGACTAAAACGGCCTATAGTTCAATATTATAATTTATAGTATATCAGTAAGTATTAAAACAATTCTTGGGAAGCACAATGCATATTTTATTTCCCTTACATGAATAACTAACTAAATTTACCTTACAATACTATAAAACAAAATATTAAATTAAAACTGTTCATAATAAGATATAATATCAAGAATGACCAATGGAAATAATTATCTAGATCATTTTAAAAGTATCTAGATGAGATAAAATATACGAAAAATGTATCTAGATAATGCTGAACACAGCGTATAGGCATGATATTGTAATCCGTGAAACACTGATGTTCAGAAAAAAAAAAAATGAATAAAAGTCAACAAGGGTTTGTAGAGGTATTTTTAGTGTGCACAATAATCGAGCGTTTCACGCGGTCGTTCGGGGTCGAGTAAAAGAGGGTGGAAGTGCCTCCACCCGGTGCAGTGTTATTGATGTTTTCAATGCACTGTGACTTCTTTCCCTGCACATTTGCGATAAAAAAAAAAAAAAAAAAAAAAAAAAAAATAAAACAAAACAAAATCCTACAATACGAAACCCGTATTATGCCCGCATTATGTACGCGTTAAATAGTGCTATTGTTTTCTTTATGCTATCCGGTATTACCAGGAAGGCAAGGAAACTATATTATTATCAATGCTTGTTTCATGACGATACCTACCTAATCATTATAATATTGGTATGATGGTGTATTATGTATATATATATATATGACAATCGTATAATAATTATCATAAAATCGGCATATTGTTCTTTGAGTATTTAATAATGAACAATAAATATATAGTCACTTGTACTAATCATGATTGCAAATTCTGTGCAAATTTAAACAATTTAAATATTTAATGACTGTCATTGGTAGGAATATTTATAAATATGTACAAAACACTTGCAATTAAATACCGAGTTTAAATATTACTAATTATAATTTTCGCAAAAAAAAAAAAATAATAATAATAATTATAATGACTATCTCTTTTCTAACCGTTTAACATTGAAAAATTAATTTTATGTACCTATATACGAACAATGGTAACTATTATACATACTAGCTTTTATTTTAAAATTTCTTGTTTGGTTTATTAGTTTATTTTATACCTAATCTATAGTTCTGTAAATAATATCATCAGTCAACATTATTAACGTAGAGTATTATTTATTTACAATACGTTTTATTCGTAACAAATCGCTTTCTTTCCCAGCAGGCATTAAGTTGATTTTTGTACTCAAATAACAAGTAAGAAGATATTAATATTATTTTTTATGGGTCATGAGATAATAATATTGTACGTGTGTGTATATTTGGTACGAGTTTATTATTAGATTGTGATTGGTAAATTTTTAAACACTCTGTTTAATTAATTTAATTTCCATTAAAACGAGCCGTGTTCGTGTCGTGTGCCGTGTATGTATGTTGCGCAGCGTATCGAATTTAATTTGTAAAACATTTAATTTCTAATTTTTTTTTTCCTCTATAATTTAATGGGAAAAGTTATCGCATTATTATGCACACGCACATATGATTTTATGTATAAATGTGCCTTTGCATATTACACGTCAACGCGTCATATGGCGGCAGTTAGGTGGCAGGTGTCTACTATAAGTATAACCAGGTGCTGGACCCCAAACTAACGCCGTAATTTAGACGGCATAATCGCGGGCACAAAAAAAATACGGTTGTTATTATTATTATACACATTTCATTATTTTATAGTTTACAAGTTATGCACGTAGGCGGGTTGGCGTACCTATAATACAGAGAATAACCATTAAACTTTTTTTATTAAATTCAACCGTGTAAATTTAGTTGGACATTTTATTTTAAATTTTTTTAAATTATAGGTTATCAGTTTTAATGATTTATTTATTCATTTTTATTATTATTTATAATTTAAACATAATATAATGTAAGGATATTCAGTGGTGACGGGTTTATTTTCCAGCAATGGTCCGTTTCGAAATTAGATGATGATAGGTTGGTAGGTGTAAATACCTTTTATATATAATAGAACTGATAATAGCCAATAGGTTTGCTCCTTGTATTTAAATATAATTGTTCATTATACGTAACCGAAGATAATATTATGTTTAATAAAAAAGCAAAAACCGGATAACAGCCGAATAAATGTGAAAGCACCTATTCATTATTTTCCTCGTCGGAAAACATGAATGAAAGCGGTACCAGTTTGAAAAGTGTAGAAATTGATTAAGTTTAGCAAATATAATATAACTTTAACCGTTGGGTTAAGTTAAACCGATTAACTAAAAAAAAAAAATGAATGATTTTATGATTTTTCGAATTTTTGGATTAAAAACAACAACAAAATAAATTTAAATCGTTGTGTAAATAGAATTATTTTACCTCACTGCGAATACGACAGTTCGATCATTTGAATTTAAATCTTTATTTTACTATTATTATGAGCTAAAGACATTTTGAATTGTTGTCGTATAATATATAGGTAAAACAACGAAGGCGAATCCAATTCTTTAAGTCGTTAATTATTAAGTTTATATACAAATATTTTGTGTAATTTAGTATTGTCTAAATAAAATAAAATACTCAAAACTACGATATTGGGTTGAAAAATGATAGACACATTAGTTTGTCCGCGCCAAACACAATAAAAATCAATTCATCTGTTAAAACATATGAACCTAACTCGGTTCGGTTAATAATAGAAACAGCAAATAAACCACAGCCTTGCTTGTCATTTGTGTCAATCATAAAGTACATAAAAATCACGGGACTCAAATATTTGTACGCACTTTGCGATGAAAATATCTGCGTAATACTTCTTTTGGCTTATAAATTAATCATATGGTACCATAACAAAATGTTTAATAATCAATTACTACTGTATTGTATATGTGGAAGGTTGAGGAGGTAAACTAATATAGATATAGAGTAGTTATTTAATTCATGTATGTAACGATAAATTATTGCCAACGAAGTACGATTCTGAGCGATTAAACACGTTTTGAAATACCATAATATTTACGATTTTCATCAAAATTTGAACTAAAAATGCTTATAATAAAAACGACTACATTACACTCAATTTTGTTTTTACTAAGTAAAACTAATGATGAATATTGTGGTAAATAGTCGAACGTTTTTTCGGAGTTAAAAAAATTCAACCTTATATTAAATTAAACAAAACTAAAACATCTTAAACATTTCATATGTCTATAAATTACCAAAAACTCGCCATAATGATTTACCATTAATTGTACCACCTATACAAAGAACTAATATTAATATTCTGTGAAATTTTTAAGTCTCCGCGATTATTTTTAATTGAATAACAACAAAATCGAAACCAATAAAATATGGTTATTGTGTATACATTTTCCTGTTTTTCCGACGTTTCTTCCTGGTTTTTTAAATCATAAGAAAAATCAAAAATAATCAACTAAATTAAATTTGCTAAAATAAAGTTCTCTTTTCGTTTTTTGATTGGAGTCAGATTTCTGACAGATAAATTGTTAAAAATACAAAAAAAAAAAAACCAACACAACACTCGCCACTCTCAAAATCTAAAACTGCCATCGATGATTTTTGAATAATATTTTACTAGGTATTTGCCATCATCGGCGTGTTTAGAAAGTATTTGGGTAGATACTACTTATGTTTTGTATTTATAACGTTCCAAACTTTCTAGAACTATAGCTAGATAGCTGTACTAATTTAATTATATTCATTAGTCATTGTGCATTCATATTTCCGTCTTAAGTTACATCATTCTTCCATGACATAATATATTACTTTTTTTACAAATAAAATATCTTTATTGTTTTAATCTCATATAACTATATTGGTACTTAATTATTGTTATTTTTGTAATATTTAAACTTATACCCTTTATTTTAAGATATTATAGAATTTGTCGTTTTTTTTTAACCATTATACGTTCCATCACTGATCGATATTTGTTTTTTATGACACGATGATTACAAAATTATTTGGTCTTGCTAACTAATTTTTTTCGTTTTGTTTTACGATTTTCTAAACATTTGCAATTATAGTAGTTTACACGATATTACTACCTACCATCAAGTCATTTTGTTTGTGAATTCTCAGAGTTATTTTTATACATGCGTATAATAAATTAATTCAAATTTTTTAAAACGATTACTTGTCGGCGACGTTATGACGAGAGATAGATTTAAAAATTATGGTAAAACGAGCGCCAAAAAAAAAAAAAAAACATCGCAAATACACAAAATGTAATCATCATTTTACTAGTAGACGTCGAGCAAACCGGTTTGCGTCGAAGCTCTAGGAAAACCGGTTATCAGACGTCAATATTCTTAAGTTTTGATTTTTTTACTTATCGCACTATTCGTTTATATTTTTTTATTGTGTGTACGTGCAAGGCCGTCAAAAATGATTCAAAGCTATACGTTGAATTATACACGACGACTGTGTAAATACGCGTTATTATTGATAAATATTTTATATAGAGTATTCAATTTTTTCTCTACATAAGTAGTATACCAATCAAAGGAAATTCGTTGAAGTCAGACTATATATTTGAGAGAAAGTTATTACGATGAATATGTCCATGTTGGACCGTATTTTGATCAGAATACATAAGATTGAAGGAAATTACATACCTAATATTTTAATAATTTATGGTACCTTACCGTGAAGATCATAATGTCCTCGTAAAAACAAAGCTCGTTAAGAACAAGAATCACTAATTTGAGATTCATATTGTATGTATATAATATAATATAAAAATATCTAGCCAGTGAAATATGAACCCCAAAATAACAATTGTTGAACTTAACGCGTTTTGCATGGTCGGAGATGATAATACAAACCTAAAAGAAAATTGGTCAAACGATCGGACATTATTGTGAACTAGAATGGACAGGTCACGCGTATGGAGGAAGCAAGATTCCGTGATTAAAAAAGTACGCTGGGAAAATCCATGAGGCAAAAGGATATTAAGTTGGCAAAAGTTTCGTTAGGAAGAGCGTATTAAGTAGCTATGACTTTCGGGTATCCTTAGGAGAGAAACGAGGAGATTTAAACGTAAAGAAGGTAGCAGTGAGTAGAGAAGACCGAAAGAGCCTTTGTTTGACAGGACGGTCGCAACGGCTGTGAAAAAAAGTAATTAAACCAATTACGCGCTGGAAAAATAAATAGCTATATTGATGTGAATAATATTATTATTGTAATTATTTCTAGGTTTCTATAATAGAGACGCGAACACTATACATAATAATCGTCGATAGTCTGTTGAAATTATACTATTTTTATAAGTACGCACGATACTGCAGTTTTTATTATTAATATTATTTACTCAGTCGGATCGTTTTTAGTGGGGAAGAATGCACATTGACGTCACGCGGCTTTAGTTTGTAATTTTGTTCTTTTTTTTTTTTGTATGTTAATCCTTCCATCTGCTGTTTACTTAAATCAACTTCTTCTATTATTAAATATATTTATTACCTAATCTATGTAAAACAAATAATTCTAGGAAATTTTACTATATTTTCATAGACATAAGAGAACCATCAGGAATCGGTTCCAGAACGTTTTAATGTCACCGTTGGGACATTATTTTTATGGTACCTATATTGTACTATATAATTTGATAACAATTATTATGAACTAACGAAATTCCGTAAAATATGATTTCATAATGATATTCCTTATGATGATGTGTCGTTGGTAATTTAATTATTAATTTAAAAACCGAAATGGGTATATTATTATATTGTGTATTTAGTTTATTAGTATACTGTGGTCAATAACCGTGAAGGTTAGGTTATTTTTCTTTTGAATGTTATTTAGCTTCAACGGAAACGAATTTTTTAAAACAACAATCAAATTAGGTACCAAAGACGTCTGTAACTGGCAGACCGAGACTATATTATTATAATATTATTCTGTCCCACCGTTTTCCCCCATATGCGTTTAGGTATTTGTCGGGTGGTAATTATCGTCTGTAACGATTGTCGAGCTCGATTTTGGATACACTGGGTTTTTTTTTCCCCGCGGGTTTAACGATATTTTTTGGAACGCGTTCAAAGCACCCGAATGATAAAAATATACACTGTATTAACATGCTATTAATAATTCGCAAACGAGCGCCAGCAAAACATTCGAGTGTTCAAATAATTTTGTCGGGCGATTTGACATGACACTACATAATATTATTATGATTGGTCTAAAATGGTTTTTTTTTTTTTTTTAACTAAGTTGAGAGAATACCAGTCGAGTTATTAAAAGCTTAACTTATAATTTACCTCATAATTTTAATTGCATTGTGAAAATAAATATATATTTCGTATTATCTTAATTATTAAAACATTCGAGTTATTATTTTATGAATTAATCAATTCAATAATAAAAACACAATGCTATGTATGGACCAGGAAGTATATAATCTATTACTTTAAACTGTTAAATTCTGAAATTTTGTTTGGAATCTATTTTCATATTACATTAATATTAAACATATTATTTAAATGTGTACTAATAATGAGTTTTAATATTTTTCGGTGAATTTGTAATATTTTTAACACAGGGAAATAACATATGTCATAAAATACTTAACGATTCTCACGATTTTTACATTTGTTTGTACACATGCACATAATGATTTATTTGATATATGACCTTGATTATTTTTTTTACGAAGTGTCATAATTATTATTAAGGCGTAGCCATTAACCATTCTTAAATCACGTCCTTGACAAGTCTACTATCCTCCAAAAAATTACTCAAGGTGACACTCCCACATATTTGCTATGTTATTAAATACTTATATATATTTGAATCCAATTATTTATACAAATCAAACTCACAATATTTAAATGTGATGAATATGTAAAAATATATGTGTAGATAAAAATATTATATATTATTATATAGATACTTTTTTAAATTTTAGGTCATGACAAAACCCACGTCCGGTCTAAACACTATGACTAACCTTTGTAATCATAAGAGGAAAATGACGTTTAACAGTTCAGACAATAGATTTAGTAAATATTCCTTTGAAATGGCAGAAAATCGAAAAAAAAGAAAACTTTCTGGTGCCCAACAACAGTTTTCATTTTCACCTTTTGAAGGTGACAAAGCTGGGAAAGAAAATTTTTCTCAAGTTCCAAATTCTCATCAAGTAAGATTTTAAAAATAATTTTATGTATTCCTTTTTAAAGTTTATTGATTTTTACTCATATATGAATAATTTCAAACTTACTTTTTCTTAGATGCAATGGGCAGATCAATCTGTTGTTCCTAGTCAAATGAGGTTTTCTTCTCAAGGAACATCTGCAATGTCTAATCCTCAATCTCCACAGTCCATGTTGAGTTCTCAAGCATCACAAATAACATCTCAGGGTATGCAGCACGTGGCGCCTAATTCCCTAACTTTACCAACACTAAACCAAAGTTCTTCTGTGATGTCAAACTCTCAAGGACCAATTATACCTAATTCCCAAAACACATCTGTATCAAATCTTCAAGGAGATGCGATGCCAAATTCTCAAGGAATAGTAATGCCTAATCCTCAAGGAACAATGATACCAAATGCCCAATCCCCATCATTGGGTTCGGGAAATCCAAGAGTTCCTCATTACCCAAATCACTCATACCAGCAAGACTTAGGATATGAACAATCATATCGAAATGGTTATAGGTATAATTCCCCTCAATGTAGATCTCATGAAATAAATAATATGTTACAGCCAGACTCTTTGTGCCAACCACATCACCAACAGTATCAAAATGATATGGTATCGCAAGATTATTATCAAAAAAATACACACAGTGAATATCAACAGGAGCAGATGCAATATAACAATAACTATGATAGTCAAAGAACTCAAGGAAGTTGTCGTTTCAATTGTTCTAGTCATTGTGGACACTATTGTAATACTAGTGAACAAAATTCAAATTATGGTAACCAAATAAACCCATATCAACAGCAACCACAGTCTCAGCCTCCACGACAAAATGAATCTACAAATCATGAATATTATCCAGAAATGTATCACGAACAAAATAACTATACCGAGTCTTACCAAGATAATAGGAATAATCTAAGACAGGAATATCCATTACAATATGAATATGAATCACAATCTCATTCACAATGCCACCATCATATTGATTGTAATTCAAAAAGTAATATTCCAACTTCAATTAATAATCAAAGTCCAGTAGAAGTTCCTCAGATAAGACCACAAGCACCACAAGTTAAACAGGTGCAACAACAAATAAATTCACAAAATGTACAGCAAGCAGTTGCTAAGCCAGTAAGACCTCAACACAAATCCACTCCACCTTGGCAACTTAATAAACAAGTATCCCAACAACAATTACCACAACAACAAATGCCAGAACAACAGATGTTACCACAACAGATATCACAACAACAGCAGATACAACAACAACAGCAACTACAACAACAACAGCAGATACAACAACAACAGCAGATACAACAACAACAGCAACTACAACAACAACAGCAGATACAACAACAACAGATACAACAACAGCAGCTACAACAACAACAGCAGCTACAACAACAACAGCAGCAGCTTCAACAACAACAGATACAACAACAGCAGCTACAACAACAACAGCAGATACAACAACAACAACATATACAAAAACAACATCAGATACAACAACATCAACCACATATATCACAACAACAATACCCTAAACAAGTAATTGAGGATCGAGTACCTCCCATACATCATCATGTTCCTCAAGTTTCCAGAGTAGAAGAAAAACCTCGTAAACAATTCAAACAGTCTCCTCCTAAACCTGTTAGTTTTAGTAGAAAATCTAAATCCCCATTTGAAGAAGATAGTTATCCATCGTTTTTAGATGACCCAAGTGGCTACTTGGCACAACAAACAGCATTGCTAAATAATACCATAAGTACTAATTCTTTTTCACCACTGTCTCCTCCTATAAGATCACAAAGACATGAAAAACCTAGGTACACAACAAATGTTACAACAATGGCTAGTGGTCGGACATCTAGTTCAAATACAATTACTTCAGTGGTGGCAGGTAGGGCTCATACATCTGTAGTAACAGTTAATACATCAGAGGACCAAGTGTTACCGCCCAGTCAACAACACTCTGTTACATCCAAAACACCTTTAGAAATGGTGCAAAGTGTTGTAAGTAGTATACAAGTACCAACTTCTACAGATAAATCTAATATTCAACCGAGCCATATTTTACTGACTAGTAATGGGCAATTAATAATGGCATCAACCAAACTACAAACACCCAATACTTCTCAAGTTCTCTCAACAGTGAATCAACAAGTACATCAACCAACTGTACTTGTAAATACACTTCAGGGAACCCAAGGTGCATTACTACTTCAACCAGGAAACGTAATGACTGTTGATCAAGTGCAAGTGCCTCAACTTGCTGTTGCTACAGGAAATATGGATAACATTGGAGCATTTTCACCAAGGGGTTCTAATAATCTATTATCCCCTCCAGAATCTAAACGTAAAACTATGAATTCTAAAAAACGAAAATCACCTCAAATATCTCCTAATCAGAACAATTCGAGTGTATTATTACAACACCAGCAACAGAATTTTAATCAACCAGTTGTTCAAACATTAATACTACCAAATAAAACTGCCCAATTTGGTAATCAACAGCTTATAACAAATGTGATACAGCCTGTTAGTCTTGTCCATAACCTTCCATCCATCCAACAATTCTTAGTACCAGCAAATTTAGGCGGTGTTGTTATGGCAGACAACACAATACTACAAGATACACTACAATTAAATGTTATAGCCCCCTTTTCCAATAGTGGTCAAACTATTTTACCAGCTGGAATGGTTTTAAGGAGTCCTCAAACTCAACAGAGACCTCAACAAAGCAATCAGTTTATTGTAAATAGTGTTGGTCAGTTGAGCCCAATTTTAGCAAGCTTGAGTCCTAATCCAGCACAGAATCAGAGTAGAAATCAGCAGCAAAATGACTACATACATGTGGTGCCATGTTCTATTCAACAAAATCAAGAAAATACTACTGTAGTTCAACAAAACACTACCATTGTTCAACAGCAGATGACAATGGTGTCTGGACAACAGGGAAATGAGCAAGGTAATTTAATTATTAACGAAAAACAAGGCCAAAATTATATTATTGCCGACAATAAGCAACAGGGATTTATTTTGAGTCCTAAAGATAAACAACAGTCAAGTGGCACACATTTTATTTTGAATAATATGAATTCTGAGAAACAAACTCAAAGTTTTATTATTACTAGTCCTACCCCTGGTGAAAAACAACTTTGCGGTAACTTTATACTCGAGAAAACCAATTCTACTGGGAATTTCATTATTACTACCACAAATTCTGATAAGAATTCTAAATTTGCCAAACATTCAGTGTCTACACAAACTGCTGCTGGACAGCAAGTATTACAAATTTCATCTACACCAGCTTTAATAGTAGCTACAAATCGTAATGCTTATGTGGGTAGTCCACCAGATACAACGACTTTAAGTCCTGTGAGTGGACAAAGTCCTACATCAAAACCAGAAATGCCTTCAAGTTCAGTAGCAGTTGACTTGGATGCTGCATTATCACCATCATCAACATTATCTGATATGCAAAATCGGCAACCAATGGTGCATTGTATTTCAAGTAGTAATGTAGTAGACTGGTCTGATAATTCAGCGGATGAGAGGAAGACCATATCCAATTCTTCAGACTCTCCGAATATGTACACCATTGAACATTCTTTTCCTAGATGTAAGTAATTTTAGACGTATAAATTTTGATGTTATTTTTATTTTTAAATTTATTTTAGGATACAATATCGTGAACATGGGTGTACTGGAAAATCCAATTTTAAGGTGATGATGCACTTCTTGGCTATTAAAACAAGTTCCTATAAATTAAATATACAATATGTAACTTAACTATGTATTTCCTAAATAAGTTTTGGTTATTATAATATATTAAAATGTAATGTAATAGTTCCTCTGGTTGAGGCATATATTACACAAATTTTATTTTGTATATATTACTAATTTTGTTATATAATTAACAATCGGTAAACCGGAGTTCTTAAGAATATATTCTTATTTGTTGTATTGTTAATCTGTATAAATCTGGTAATTTACTCAATAATAATCTATATATATATTCTATATCATACAAGTAGCTATAGAAATCTGTAATTTTTAATAATATTTTAAATCAAAGTGAGTTAACTAAAATAAGACTTTATTTAATTAACTTACTATAATTTCAAAGTTATTATTATTGATTAATAATAATAATAATAATAATTTTAAAAATAATTTAAAATATTCAGGAAGTTAAAAATTAAATTAATCTTAAACTCATTTATTGTTATTGTAACTATATATTATTTTTGATGCTTAATAAATTAAAATTAAAAAAATAAATAAAGACAATTTGAAATACCCATTCACTTATATATTGTATTTTGTATAACAGATTCCCAAATAATAAAAATAAAAGAAATAAAACAAGAACTAATGAAATAATCAGTTTTAGTACTGTATAGTAATATTATAACAACAATTTAATAATTTATAATATCTTTCTTCATTTATCTATAGTTATTTAACTTTATTGCCAAACAATTATTTGACAATAGTTCACTACTTAATTTTTAAATAAATTCAATTTTCCAAACTTTCTACCTTGAAGTTAAAATTTTTAAAATGTAGGTTATTACTTTTAAAAAGTTTGGGGACCTCTGGTATATAGTAATGCTTTACTGAAAATAAACACTTAACTTTTAAGAAATCGTACATTAACTTAGAAAATACATTTTTATTTAATTATTTATTCAATTTATAAAAATAAATAAAATATAATATTGTATAAGAACTTTGTCTGGAATAATTTGTACAGTTTTAAACAGGAATAATGTTGCATATTAATATTTTTACATAATCAGGTTTTAGAAAGTTTCACTGAAACCCTATATTAATTATAATATTAACAAATATAAATTGTTCATAAATGGCTTGGAATAATAAAATATGTATAGATTATAATTTTTTATCACTGTTATAATCATTTTCTCAAAGCTTTAAATTTTAAAATTGAACTTACCTATGTAAATTATCATTTTAAAAACATAATTTGTTTAATTTGTCACGTGATAATTTGTTTTGTGTTCTATAAATGTTTATAAATTGTTTACCACCAAATTCATTAGGTTACAATCTTAAGTTACCTGTCTTAACCTTATAAAGTTTTAATAAATATAATGTTATTAAAAAATTAAGTTATAAATATTTATAAAATAAAAACCAATGGTAATCTAATTTTATTGAAAATGTTTTATAATTATTTGAAATTACTTATTTTGAATAATGTGTTGCATTGATTAACCTAAAACTATTATACTAATTTTTTGACTTATCCCAAATTTATAAATAAATTATAAAACATTCAACCTTTGTCAAACTCAAAGTAAATATATAATACATAAATGAGAAAATACATTTTTCCAGCTATCTAATGTTAAAAGTGATTTTAAAATATCAACAAATTGAGGAAATTAAATAAATGATATACTCTGTATAAATATTATATTATTATTATTGTAAAATATTATGTATATAATCAAAATATTTAATTGTATTAGAAATACAAATTAGACTGTATATTTTTTATTTTTAAACGTAATAAAATGTTACTCGTTAGTACATTATTATTGTGCATTTAATGTTAAGAAAAATCATTTATTTATTAATTTTATTGATAAATTAATCGAAAACTGTGATTTTATGTTTCGTTTTAAAATAATTTTTTCTGATTATAGTTTTTTTTTGTATATTACTGTTTTATTATTATTATTTTTTTTTTTTGTTGCACGTTTAAATTTTTTAAGTTTATTTATTACTTTATTTTGAAGAAGCTCCCGTCAATAAAAAAGTTTTAATTTTTGATCATCACTTATTAATAGTTTTACCTAATTTATTTGTATTTTTCTTTTTAATTGATGATACCTATTATATTATATACCAAAATATTAATTATAGTTGTCTCTATTATTTATATTAAGAATTGTTAAAGTTATTATTGAAGAAATAAGGTGTACAGTTTTATATTATATATATATTTATATATATATATGTATAAAAAAAATTAATGATGTACAATATTCAATAAATATTCTGAAGTTTTCTTTGACGATCCTTTCTTCTTCTATCATCGTTAGTATGAAATACATTATAAGCTTAAAAAAACATAATATGAATTTATTATACAAATACATTTAAAAAAATGCATAACATGTAATTTTGAATAAATAAAGTTTACTGTTATTTTTAACCTATTTAGTTTTTACATTATGTTGTGTTTATATGTAATTCTGTCCACTATATTATATCCTTTTTTTCCTTATTTATGGTATCTATATTATTTTAAAAAAAAATAAATAAATGTATTAATAATATTAATATATTTATTTAATTTTGGCATGTGAAAATATTATTTGTACCTTTTTTTATTACTAACATGATGTAAATCACAAAGTATATGTACATTCGTTTAATTCTGATTGCAATCCCATACTAATAGTAGATTTAGTACTTAAATCAATTTGAATAAATAAAATCCGGTTTTATTTTGTATATGAACAACAATATTTACAGTGATGGTCCACATTTTAGATTCCGAGTGTATCGAGGAAGCTATTGGTTTTACTGAGCTGTCTATTTTTTTTTTCTTCTATATAGTCTGCGGACATGTTTTTTCTTTAGTAAACTTGCTCCGATTTTTACCTGTGGCATATTTTCTAAAAGCTCAATTTCTCGAGATGTTACTTTAAAGAAGTTATTTTTGTATTTTCGACGCCATTTTTTAAATAAAAGCACTTAAGTGGGAAGAAATGTAGGAATACATACAATTTCACGATATTATTATTTTACACCAATAACGGAAAATGTTTATTATTAGGAAAAGTAGTTTAATCTATAAATGCCAAGAAATCTTTTTTGTCTCATTATAATTTTTTTTTAATAAGCATTTTGAAATCAAATTGAAACGAAAATATCAAAAAAATTACGGCACTTCACATTATGTGTTACCGAATTAAGCACGAAATCGCCTTTCTTCAGCAATGGTTTATCGTTGTTTACAGATAAAAATGAAATGACCTTATGTATCCTACCTTCCCAACTTCTCACCTACCACAGTGATTGCTCCTATCTCCAGTATCAGCTTCTTTTTGTTACATTGGGGAGGTAATTTTTTATTAATAATTATTATTTATTTTACACATCTACTCAAGAAAAATTGTATAATATAAGGTACCTAATAGTTATAAAGACTTGCAATCAATGAGGAAGAGATGTTGAAAAACTATACAATAATATAATAATGGTTAATGGTTTCTATTATATTCATTTGTTTTTTTGTTATTCATTTAAAAATAATTGTAGATTACTTTACTAAATAATCATATTAGTTTCTTATAGAGTAGTAAATTGTTCAAAATATATTTTGAAGATTTTCAAGTTTTTTTTTAGTTAATGTGGATTTTGTTTCTTTGTAAAATGTGTAAGCTATTTATACTTTAACACACCCCACCCGATTTAAACATTTTTTTTTTTTTTTAATTGACGAGTTTTTCAATGCTGAAAATAATGATCCAATTAGAATTTTTTTGGAATCTATTATTTTAGAAAGTATAACAATTTGAAGTTTATCGTTTTTATGGTTTATCAAATCAACACATTTCATGTTAGATAATATACTAACGTATACCAAAATTGTATACCAGCAATTTCCAAAGTGTGTTCTACAGAACCTGAGGGTTACAAGATCTACAAATTCAACTTTCAGATATAAGACCCAATTTTAAAATTATTTAAGTCAAACCATAAAACAATTCCATTCATCACATTAAAAATATTTTATTTTTAATAATTAAATAATAAATATTTGTTATTTTAATAAGTAAAAGATTGATTGAAAATATTTTTTTTTTTAAAACCAATTGTATTGTAATAAACAATAATTATAAATATGTTTTGGAGTATTGATTTTTCAATAAATAAATTTAAAAAAAGAGCTGATACTGAAAATGGGAGCGGCCACCGTTATAGCTGAGAAGTTGGGAAAGTAGGAGACATAATGTTATTTCATTTATATCTGTAAGCAACGATAAACCTAAATGAACCTTGCTTGACGAAAGACGATTCCGAGCGCAGTTCGGAAATACATAATTTGTGCCGTATTTTTTTTTACAATTTTCGTTTAAATTTGACGATTATTAAAAAAAAAAAATCGGCCGATGATTTTGGAAATTTTACCGCGTTAGGTATGTCCAATTTAAATATTATTACCAAGTTTCAAGTCTAAACTAACCTCACTAACCTCAAAAAGGTTAGTGATTTTTCGATTAAATCATTTTTTCTGGTAAAAAACGTCATCCGTGTTTTTAAAAAATAATGAATTCTTGAAATTGTACGTTTTCCTTAGTTTTTTCCCACTTAAGTGTTCTTATTTAAAAAATGGCATTGAAAATCAAAAAAATGATATGTTTAACGTACCATGAAGACAACTTAAGCTTTCAAAAAAGTTGCTACACGTACAAATCGGAACAAGTTTGCTAAGTAGAAACATGTCCACAGTCTAAAAAAAAAAAATAAAAATTTCAGTAAAATTAATAGTTCCCTCGCTACGCTTAGAATCTAAAATTAGAATTGTTGGAGTTAGAGATATTGTGATTACATGAAACACAAACTTTTTCTTAAGGGTGCCACGGTGGTAACAGTTTGGGAACCGCTGCACTATTCAACCTTTTTGGATACATACAATTTTTTTTTTTTTGTTACTGGTAATTCATTCATTACTACATATAAAACAGTCATTACTTACCTAAACAATTCTTTAAACATCTAAATTGCAAAACATTTAATTATAATAAATAAAATTGCAATTATTAGTTCTTAACAACCAAGTTTGACAAAAATACTTATTACAAAAATAAAATATGTACTAATATACGTAGGGTATATTAGTACTCTACTATATTATTTTATAATATTGTGTACTTTTAATGTTCAGAAAATTAGTTAATGAATTATCTACTATGCAATCAAAAACATGGAGAATATCTCTTTGTGTCAATATTAATTGATTTAAACTGATGAAAATTTTTCAAATTTTAATTTACGGTTATTTAATATACTTTTAATTTAGAAATAAATAGATCTGATAAAATTTATTTATTTTTTTATGGTTATCATTGTAAAAAAAAAATCCAAGTTTTATGTGTACTTCACTGGAAAAGTAATCATTTTTAAATAAACCCAAATAATATGGATTTAAGTACTTATTGTTTAGCTTTCCCAAAAAATCATATTTAAATTTAACTATTTCTGGTAGAAATATTCAGTATTAGATTTAAAAAGAATCTTTAAAAAGAAATATATTGTATATTGGATTATAATCGTCTGTCATGTTCATACTGTTATGCAATATTATGTGTCAATATCCATTTATACTATTTGTAAAGGAATTTAAACAGATTATTATTTCATGTAAATCAATCAATTTGCTATGATTGTCAACAGTAAAATAATAATTTATTCTTAAGCATTGTCGATGAAAAAGAAGTAGGTATTAATTTAGGTTTTTTTTATTTGTAACAACTTGAAATATATTTATTCGATTTTTCATCATTATAGAGCAGTTATGAAATCAAATTAGTATTCTTAATAACATGAATGCATTGTACATTAGAATACTTAATATTTCAGTCTGCATTGGTTTTTTCTCATAACGAAGTTTTAAATATAAATAATATATTTTACGGACGTTTATGTACAATAAACAAAACAAAAAAACAAAAAACATAATAATAATAAGAATAATAAAAAATGAATCAAAATATTACGCTAAAACAATGTACCTATAAGTTTTTTTTTAACTCGTAATATTTTATAACAGCATTGAAAATATTAGGTGATTTTAATTATTACATGACAAAAATACGTACTAAATGTATAATTGTATATGGTACAAAAAAATCTAAGTAGGATAACAAACGGTTTCTAAGCATATATCGTATTGTTTTGGTCCCACTAATAAAGAATCTTAAAAACAAATCAAATAATACTAATAATAATTAATAATAAATACAATAAACATTATTAAACTATACAACACTGTTGGTGCGAAAAAAAATATCTACCATTGTAATAATTTAAATGATTTTGGGTTGGTGGGAAGTGGACAAAATAAATACATTATGTTAATAAATTTTAACTATGATACGGTATACATATGATAATAATAATTATAATAACGTTACACTTAAAAGATTAATAAAATAAAATGTTTTTGTTTCGTACGTCACATTTAAAAATACATAATAATTATTAGACATTCTGTAATCATCATAATGGCAACACCGAGTAAATTGTTGGGTTGATAATATATTTTTTTTTAAATTCTGATTGTGTATACATAAAATGAATTATACTTATCGCATTTTACTCGGTAATCTAAAAACAGAAGTCTTACAAAAAATATTTCCTTATAAATTAGATTAAAATAATTAATAAAACTAATCTAATTTTTTTTTTTTTTTTATGTTATAATATCTAAATTCGATTTATCTAAAATTAAATTCTGATTATTGAGCATTATGAACGACGAGAATTGTCTGTAACTATATTAAAAATAATAACTCCATTATAATATTATGTTATAAGATCATCCTACCTAACTACATACATACATGTATTATAAAATAAAATATAATAATTTTAATCCATAATATACATATAACATATTTTGTATAATATATATATATATATATAAAAAAAAAAACAAGATAAAATCTAGTTTAGAATTTATTATTATTATTAATAAGTTATTGCTACACAAACAATCAATAACGGTGGACTATAACAGAGTATGGCATTTAATTCAAGATGGCACCAATCTATTGAATAAGTGTTTATCACAGTTAAAAAAAAAAAAAAAAACAAAACAAAAACCAAAATCATGTATACAAAAATACAAAATAAATATTTATTTCAATGTGATTTGCAATTATAGAAATCTAACTATTTTATATCTATTAGTTTGAAAATTGAAGTAAAATTATATTTTAAACGTTGTAGGAGTACTATGATTAGCTTTTATAGAGTCGTTTGCATAAGCAACACTTAATCAGTAGGTGTTAATTTTTTTTTAAATTTAAATTTAGGTAGTCCACCATTGCGATTGGCGTAAAATATAAATATATATATATATATATTTTATAATATTCCTGTACATATAAATTTATTTTAAAAAATGTATTGCTTCATATGTATAAGATATAAAAATTGTTTTAAAAGAAGATAAATGTATATAAATATATGTATGACATATATTAAAAATGCATGATTATGTTCAAAGTTTTAAAAGTGGATTGTCAGACACAAATATAATTTATTTAGCTATAAAACTAATTAACTCCGGTGTAAATAATTATGTATTTATATATATGTATATATATTATAGACAATATAAAAGCACCTAACAGTACATCCTATTAATTCGATTGTCAAAAATAAATAAACATTATTTTAGTTAAGTAAAATCTGAAATTTAAATATTATTAAATTTTTTTTAAATTTTTTTTTTTTTTTTTATTATTATTATTTTGTAATTACCTATAAAGTAATTGTCAAAATTTATCTTAACATTAATTTAGAAAACTAATAGAATGTAATGAATCAATAATAATAAAAAAAAAAAAGACTGACGCACATGTCATAATATTATATACAACGTGGTTCACTGAATATACTCACTATGTAATAACAGTAATTACTGATTAGTGATGTGATAATAAGAATGCAATCTTGACATTTATATTGGCTATCCCATCACTAAAGTATTGGGCATATTTAGTGAATCACCATGTATACAAAAAATATTTTAATATTTGAAGCAATAAATTAAGGCACTGAATATTATATTGAAAAATGTAATCTTTACAATATCAAAGGTTTGGGAATATGTATATATATATATATATATATTATAATAAACTCGATTATGATTGTCCAGTTGATTTAAAATTGTTTACAAATGCATTATTTAATATTAAAATAAATAATTAAGTAACGGAATTATTAATACAGATGAATTGAACAAAATAATGAATAAACTTTTACTTTAAAACACAAAATTGATGCGTTGGTTTGATACAATAAAAAAAGTAATAAAAGGTAAATTATCAAGAGTAGCTATCACGTTGTTACCATCTAATTTTGTCATAACCCTGTACAAGTAAATAAACAGAAAATTAACCTCAGTGAATCAATATTTACTGTCCTTCTGTTTAATTTTTTTTTTTTTAGTATGCTGATACGAAGAGTAACCTTTAAAATTATATTTCATATAGCTATTTTGATATCACAACATCAAAATTGTATTATTATGGTTATATGATATGCGCAATTAGAAATGTTAAAATCGTTTTAAAATAATGACCAGAAGTACACAAGCTATAAAGGCATTTTTCAACAAGTTAGTGGCAGTGCGAAAAAAAATAAAATATCTGTATACAAAGGTAGAAGGCCCAACTTAATAAACTCGATCAAACAATAATAATTAACAATGATAAACATATTATATATAACAATAACGAATCGAAAAAGTTAAAAATTATATTATACACTTAAAAAGCTAACTGGTATATATATATATATATATATATATATATATATATTATATTTAAAAAAAAAAAAAATAATAATAATAATAATTTAAAGATTAGGGTAAAACAAGAAAGTGTAAAAGTCTAATTTCAGTCCTCGACAGCCTCTTCATTTTCGAGCACATGTTTGAACCAAAATGGTTGGAATGCATGTCCGTTGCCAACGTAGAACTTGCTCATGAATTCCACCCTAAACAAAAGTAAAATAATGATTAAATTGAGTTTCATCACACACAAGACAACGTTTTAGAAAATGTCTTCCATTTTGTAGACAATGAAAATCAAGATAATCCAAAATTAGAAAAGGCCGCAAATAAATCAAAAGTTATGAGTGTTTGAAAGTTATCATTTTTTGATATACATTTCAATGGTGTAGTTTTGGTTGTAGTCACTAAATAGCTGTGAAGCCAACTGTATCAATAATAATTTAAAATTATAATTTCAAAACAAATATTAACTTAAACATTTCTAAGTTATATTGATTTGAAAATTAACTATTTACAATTAATTACTTGATTATATTTTCGTTACACTAAATTTCACGATAATGAATGAATTATGATATAAGGTTTAGAACTGTTAGATGTTATTTTTCATTAGACTTTCAAATTATCAAATTAAAAACATACCTAGATTTAAACAAAAAATGTTATGAAAAATATTTAATTTTGGTTAAAATACCATCTCGAGTAAATTTCGGATAACATTTTATGATCATTAAAATTAATATTTTTTTTTTATATTTTAAAAAATGTATTGGAAATATTTTAAAATATATATTCACTCAGTAAATAGTGATAATAGTAATTGCCGAGCAAACAAGAAATTATAATTCTTGTTCCTAGATGAATTTCATTAATAATTGAAAATATTAAATATAAAACATGATATTGATTTGTGTTAGTATATTTCAGCGGTTTCCAAACTTTTTTTTCAGGCGGTGTCCTTTTATGGACTTAATTCAACTAAAGTGCCCTTCTGTGAGTACCGCGAGGAAAATATATAAAAAATCAATACTGATTGTCAATGATAATCAGCTTTTATAATTTTACTAAATATAATAAAATATAGGCATTCTAAACATACAAGCCGACTTAGCACATTTTTTTTTATAAGATTCAATTTGAAATTAACAAAAATTTAAAAAAGAAATTACAACAAATTATGATTAATTTTTATGAGTCATGGTGACCCTGAGAGTATCGCAGTGTACAGTTCGGAAACCGCTGGTATATTTTAAAATGCGGTAAGTAGATGTTGTTTAACAAATTTAATTGGTTATCTGTCACATAATATTATTATGTAGACATGATTAATGTTCTGAAAATATGTTAATTCTAATAAAATGTTTGATATAACAGATTCGAGTAGGTACTAACTTTAGAACAAACCGTGATAATAATTACACTATAATTTATATGTGGTCATTGCGAGGGAAAAGGCACATTTTAATTTAATGCAATAATCACCTACCTACGTAAGTAATAGGTAGATACTTAATAATTATTATCTGAACATTTTAAAATAAACAATTATTAGGTATAAATATTAAATATTCATATACGCGGAGAGTAGTGGGTACAATACATTTTGAGGAGTGCACATAAAGTGCAAGCATATTATTATGCTATAATGTAAAAATGTTATCTAAATAAATTTAGAAAATAAAAACACGCACCAGTGCAATCGGAGTGTGTGTAGGAATGCTGATAGGCCTTCCATCATGACTAATATTGCTAATGTGAACATTGACCACAGGGCGAACATGATGTACAATTTGATAGCACCCCAATGCGTGTCACTGGTCAATCCCATTCTCAAAACCATGTTCCACAACACTTCGGACAGTTCTGTAATAATATTAATAAAATTGAATAAGGAAAATAACCTACGTAAAATATTCCTCCAGTTGTTTCAAAGTACAAGATACTTATTTATGTTACAAAAAAAATAAAACCAAAAAGAGGCATGTTGGAAAAATAGGGGATACATAGTTATTTATTTTATATATGTACAAAACAATAAATTGTTGGTAAATTCATTGGGATTCTGAGCGATGTTAATTTAAATTTACAATTATATGATTAATTAAAAATTTTGATTTAATACTAATCAATAGGTTCAATATGCCAAGAATAGTCTAACGCATGTTCGATGAAAGTGGATGGACTCAGATTTGGATCCTATTACTGACATTTTTTTTTTTAAGCATCAAATATAGAATTATATCTGTTTTAACATTTAATTTCCTTGATATTTAACAATACTTATTTTTTCAATAACAGATATTTTCATAAGGGAATTGTAGTAGCTGAAAATATGTGGTATTTAGACCGAAAAGTTGAACAAAACTGTAGGATTTGATTTTGATGGAGGCGATTTTAAATATTCTAAAAATTGTATGTATTATACATATAATTTTATAAGAATATTGATATAAAAATACCAAATTGTTGTTTTCGATTAAAACAAAACATTATAAACTTGTTAATTAAAGTAAAATTTTAATTTTCCCAACTAGACAATTTTTTTAGAAAAGATTAGATCAAGATTTCTGGTAGAAGTGGTTCAATAGAAAAAAAACACATTATAGTAAAATTAATATACTTCTCGTTGCGTTCAGAATCTAAAATGTAGTTTTTAAAACGCAACTTTGTTTTATTTTTTAAAGTTAATCTTTTATATACTCACGAGCATGTGCAAGAGATAAGGCCCAAAGCCTGAGGTATGAAGCTGTATGTGAAACAGTGCTCAGCACATATTCAATTGTCTCAATGGACTGGTGTATGAATAGTTCTGAAGCTGGTTCTTCTTCTTCATGATGAGCTGATTCATTAAGCATGCCACTTAGTTCAGTTTCTTTCAATTCGATACTCCCATTTAACTCTCCGCAACTATCCGACTAATAAACGTTGTATGTTTGTATATATTATAATTTGCTACACAATAAGACATATAATAATAAACTCAAGAAAATTCAATTGTAACCTGATGTTTTTTATGGCGCCGTTCATATAAAATGATGTACAATGGTTTTCCTAATAACATCACTGGTATGCACATCATGGCGATAACAACAAATATTTTTTGTAAACGGTCCTACATTAATAAAATAAGTGTATTAGATAAAATTACATATAAATAAATACACATTTTTATTTAGAGTTTACACCATTGTAATAGTATTGTCTTACTTGTCCTTCAAACATATATTCATCACAGCCATCGAACGGTTTTGTGTGTTTAAAAAGCATCATATTAATAAATATAATCAGCACGGATGGTGCACATCTTGGACTGGTTTTTAGGGCTAATTGAGAATTTAAATTTTTATATTAATATTTATTATGGTCGATAAGAAAATATTATTATACAAAAATATACATACAATTTGTTGGACCATACCAAATCCATTTCATGAACATTAACGAAACCATATACAAAAACAATAAAACCAAAAATAACATTTGTGGTACAAACTGTAGTAGTATGTTGATCTTTTTGTGAAAATGCCTATACATTTAAACATTTAATAATTACATTTTAAGGAATATTTATTATTATTAATTATTATTGATTGCTTGTAATTTACATACACGTGATTAACAACGCTGAGTACAACACCGAACATCATATGAAGGACTCCAAAAATGATTGATAATTTCATTTTGTATGAGTTGAGAAATATTATTTTATTGACAGCGACCTACAAAGAATACAAACATTGTTGTAATACCCATGTGTTTTATTATATGATAGGTATATATAAATTTAATATAAAATTTAGGTAACCTGCCAAACTGGATCGAGTCCTAGTGGATATGGTTTTTGGGAATAATCTTTGGTAGCAGGATCTAATGTAATACTTTTGCTCTCAATGATAGTAATATTACTTTCATTGATGTACCAACTGGAGCCAAACAAATTTA
This sequence comes from Cinara cedri, assembly GCA_902439185.1. Lineage (NCBI taxonomy): Eukaryota > Metazoa > Arthropoda > Insecta > Hemiptera > Aphididae > Cinara > Cinara cedri. The sequence continues at coordinate 475,502 of CABPRJ010000978.1, read as the reverse complement.
TGGACTTTGAAAACACATCATTGTATACAATTCCAGTATAAATTGAGAATAATCCCATGAGCAAGATTATGTAACGACCACCAAAAAATATGTTCCATATCTAATAAACAAATATAATAATTTGAAGTGCTTCAGAGAAATAGAATAATATTAAGTTAACTCCTTTTTAGCTTTTACACAATCTAAGTTTTATATTATATATGTATATCTATGTTAAGTAAACATTGACTATTATTAACTATAATAAATATATTTAGTAGCGGAAAAAAAAATGATGAAGATAAATTTGATAAACTGTTTTAATTGTATAATTTGGTCTGCTGTAACAGTGTACCCACAATGATTTATTATTAAAAAAAAAAAAAAACTAAAAAACTACTTAAAATTATAATGATATAGGCTAATCTTATATAACAGCAATGATTAGGTATTCTCATTATAAATAAAAGCCAAGATCCATCTGTAACACTTTGTTGATTTACCATGGCAACCAAATATAAAATTCACTATAATCCGTGATGTATGACAGACATACAACTAGTTAAAAATAATTATGCAACTACCTCCTAAAATTTGCCTAAAATTAACTTTGATGTCCAACAAGATTTCATTAGTTTAGTATTAAATTTCTTTATTGACAAATTATAATATTAAGAAATAAAAATCTCGTATCAAAATGTTCCTTCACAGTAAGTAATTTTCGAAAAACCACTAAACCGATTTTTATAAAATTTTGTATTGTTTGGTTCAGCTTGAGAGATAGGATAGTTTTTATCCCAATATTTTTTACTGCAAATGATTTTTAATAAGACAAAGGGTTATTAACAACTTCTATGCATGTAGTGCATTATATGTATTATAGTTTAATCCCTGTGCTTTGTGGACATATAAATGTAACAAGGTAAGGTATCAAGAATGAAAACATATATGACACTCTAGAACACTCTTTATCTATTTTTCATTCAATTTAATGATACGGGCAGAACAAAACGGGAATAAAGAAATGAAGAATACAAATTAGCACAGGCAAGGGACAGCTAGTGTATATGTATATATATACATTAATTTATACAATAGATATATTATTAAATGATAATTTCTGTGTTATACAAACTCATAAAAATGTATTTATTAAATATGAATACTTTAGAGGAACCAAAAGTGTACTGGATCATAATAGTAATGATTAAGTATTATTTTTGTTGAAAGGGTTTTTTTTAAGTCCAAATTACTGCCCTTGAAAAGAGATTCATTTTTAACACAATCATTATACATAGTAAAGGTAATTTCAGTACAAAATGTTTAGGTATTAAAATTAACTAAAACCTTTCACCTTTAAAATATTATTAATAGTATATTTATTTTCATGATTGAAATTGTTTATGAAAATGTAAAAAAGTACTATAAGTGTTATTTGTTCAAATAAATATTTTTTTTTTTTAAAATAATAATCAATTGTGGAACACATGAATTGGAATTAAAAAATAAAATAAAACACAATTCAACTTAAATTTTAGTTCATAAATATTAATAAGTAATTTTATGAAATTGGTGCGATACTAAAGAACTAATACATATTTGATATATTCCCAATTTTAATAGGAGTTTAGCTGAAATAATTTTTTACTGTTATTGGAAATAATAAACATTTAAACTCATATTATATAGCATAATCTTATAGCAATTTTTAATAATTTGAAAAGCAAATAAAAATACGCAGTAATATTTTTAGTACTATTTAAATTATATTGTACAGGTAAACATAAAATATCAAGAGATCATTGTTATAAGAATATATTTTTTGTTACTTGGAACCTAAGAGTAGTTAATTGTATACAATTTAACAGAGAATATAAATTACAATAAACATGAAAACTTTCATATTTACTTCATTTGTAGACTTTGTTTTGGACAGTTGTTGTTCGTATAAAACCATATATGCACTAAACACTGTTAAAATTATTCCGTGGCCAGCATCACCAAACATTACACCAAAAAGAAATGGAAAAGTGATAATAGTGTATAAGGCTGGAGAAAAAAAGAATATATATATATACATATATTTATATTATTATGATTACAAATCATATTATGACGTAATGATATATTAAAGTTTAACATACCTGGATTGACTTCTCGATAGCCCGAAACGCTGTATGAATCCACCAAGTTTTGGAAGCCCTGTGTGAACCTATTAGTTCGATTGAATGTTGGTGGATTTTCATTAGTATCGATTATGTTTAAAAATGAAGGTATTGAGCTGCCTACGGCTTTCTAAAAAATGAAAATGAAAACTAAATAGGCAAGTTTATGAATAATGTATTTAATTAAATATCTTACACTGCCTTCGGCTAATGTCTGTCTGATGAATGCCAAGTCCTTTATTGGTATCCAGCATTCACCAATGAGACACTTTTTGGTAACGTCCATGTTGAAAAGATTAAGGGTATGATAGATGGCTTTCATTTTCCGTACCATAACACCCCAATTATGCAATTCTTTTGCTACTGACGTTAAAACTCTTTGCCTATGGTCTCTGGTTTGATTTAGCACCTGTACACAAGTAAGACATTATTACTAACATAAATAAATAAATTACAAATTTTCAAAACTCACCATATTTAAATCTTCTAATCTTGTTTTAACACCCTTTAACATCTCCTGTCGTTCAGAATGAGCACTTGGGCAATTATAGAATGACGCATGAAACCCAGAACAAACTTTCTTAACACGTGATTTGAGCTGTTCCCCTTGGAAGAACGCAACAAACACAGTTTTGAAAATTTCATTTCCCTGAATTAAATATTTTTATAATTAATTGATTAATAATAATTATACAAACTGTAGTTTCAAAAAAATACAGACAGTAATAAAAAAAATGGTAAAATAAAACTCTTTAAAACTTATTCTTACTGATCGTATCCTTGTATACATTTGTGAAGTTATAAAAGCTATATTGAAAGTAAAATTATAAATGATTGAAATAACAAATGAAGCACTTTAGGGTATTTTTTCAATTTATTTATTCAGTAAACTATAGCTGTAAACGTAATAAACAAAAATTAAAACGCCAGATATAAATATAAGGCAATTTTAGATTTTTTATTGGTCAATTAACATAATTAGACATTTGTTTTAATTTTACCGTAGCTGGGTCTTCAAGTGATTCTTCAAGTTCTGCTCGTCGCAGAAAAACATTGCCCCGACTGATTCGCCATAACATACGCTCAAAACCAGGTACTCGTTCTCGGGGCACGACTCCGGCAACAAACCTATAATAAAATAAACCATCAAAATTGTAGTTATTTAAACTTCTATTTAAATTATGTTGACAAAATAATAAAATTAAAATTTACAACAATTTTTTATAGAATATTTTATATTTATTAGTTCTATTCCTAAGATTTTCATCAATTTATTCACACTAAATATTATCTATTCTGTTTGATAGTTTTTAGTAAAAAATTACTTAGATTCAATTATAAAATTAAAAAAAAATAATGTTTACTGTGAATCTTCCTACTTTTTTTGTATTTTTATTAATTTTGTGTAATCAAATATTACAGAAATTATTTAGAAAATTACATATTTAATGTAGTGTAATACACTACACTTATTATGCACTTATTCATTTTGAAAGTAATATCAAAATATTAGTATGGCTATTATCATTTTGTTCATTGTTCAAACATACAAATGAACTCTTGAAATGCCTTATGCGGATGAAAAACTGTAACACAAAAACTAGGTAAGCTAACTAAGGAGGTTTTTATAATTGGTATGTAATAAAATCCCATAGAATTATTCTGCTGACAATTGGTTCTTAGACTTCCGGAAATCAATTAAATGCTCTAAATTCAATAATGTTCAATTGAAATGGAAGAGAATTATAAAGGCAAATGGTAAACTTAATTTAATCAAAAATAATATAATATTTATGACTATGAATATTTCATATATTGGGCTTGTTCAATTAAGATTTAAATTACATGGTGACATTCTTTGTTTAGAAAAATCATGTTTAATACTTTTTAACATTGATAACAAAATTATTCTTATAAAAACAAAACAATTTGTAAAACTTTTAATTGATTGTGTAAAAACTAAAAAAAATGCTATAAACATTAAGTAAATTATACCCTCATATAAAAAAAAGAAGAAATTTGTTATTTTTTAATATGAAAGATCACCATATATTTTAGATAATTTTTGTTTCTATATTATTATGGCATGCATGTACACAAAATCATATTTTATCGGGGTCTATTGAACTCTCAAATCTAATAATTAAAGTTTGGAATTTATTGTGAAGGATTGAAAGAGCTCACTAAAAATTACTATTAAACTAAAGAATTTGTCAAAAATGTAATTTAATTAAAGCAATTAATTTCCATTTTCAATGGATTAAATTATTAAATTTAATATTTCATTTTATTTAATAACTATTGCAACATCAATAACTCAAGTTATCAAATATATAATATAAAATAAAACGAGGTAATTTTTCTCATTAAATCTGAAATTATATTTTTCTAAATATATATGAGTAAAATAAATTAAGAAAAAAAAAGTTATGTATGTTTAATGCCTGATTATGGCCTATGTATTTATTTGGGACACAAAAAAAAAAAAAATAAAAAAAAATAGCAATATCTAGATACACACAAACATAAACACATCATAATAATATTGACTGTTAACACAACATGCGACATCAATAGCTGGGTAAAACAAAACACAAAAACTGAATTTTTAAAAAACATATTTTATGATGTGGTAATTGATAAGTTTATTAAAACTTACTGGCATTTAAAGATTTTCAATTTGTATGTGTCACTTTAGCATAAAATAGTGACAATGACGAACTCAATTCTGGTCTTCAACGTACATCATCATTCATGTGTGTAAAAAGTATTTTTTTTTTTTTATGAGTTTGTTAAACTTACTTTAATCTCACAAAGAATTAGTGCGTTTGTGTTTTGTGTGTAAAAAAAATAATAATAACTACTCACCCGAGACGGCCCCGAGTGACTTGGGACTGACTATTTAGAGCTTCATCGCTGATTAGAGCTTTTGTCAGGGAATCCGTGCCTGATGCGCTGGTACCGTCTTGCTGTTGAAAAGAGAAACTCTAAAGGACAAATCAAAAAAAAAAATCTATTTCTACATCAAACACTACTGCAAAAAATCTACACACTAAAATGCAATTAATTAAACTACTTAAAGCCGGTGTAATATATTCTACAATAATATCACTGGATTAAAAAATAAGTAAAATAAAGTATTATTATAATATGATCAATGATATGCATAATTATAATACAAATATATAACACAAGTGCAATATTTAGCAAAAAACCAGGGTTAAACTGTGTTCAATTCAAATTTGGTACACAAAATATTTTCAAAATTAATTGGTTTTATTAATAGCAAAGTAAAAGCATTTTTTTTTTTTTAGTTTATAAAACTATATAAATATATATATATATATTTTTTTCTAATGTCTTTTAACATATTTCAAGACCTAAATAACATGCATTATTCTAAGCATAACCCAAAATTACTTACGTCTAAGAAATCCATATCAAGCTCAATGGATGAACAAGAAAACATAACAAAATTTTAAGTTAGAAACATTTGAGATAAAGTATATAAATTTAATATTATGATATAATAAAATATATTATGCAACAATATGTAATTGAAGAAATTAATAGGATGTACATATTATATTATTTAATATTTTCTAGGAATTTAAAATAATAATATTGTAATTAATTAATTATAAAATATTAATATAATATAATATAATATAATTAAAATATAAATTTTAATATACAAATTTAAAGCAGACAAGGAATTGTTTGTTAACTAGTTTTTATTTATTTTTTTTTTAGACACTTTATAGAACATATACATGTATTACATATAAGATATGTTAATGAACCCTTTTGAACATAATATTCTAAATTATAATCTATATGAATTTAAATTATCCTTTTAAGAAAACAAAATTAACCAATAGATACTAATTATGATAATGATATTTAAATATAACTGTAATTCCTTTAAATTAATTATTTGTTTGAAATTTATTTTAATCCATATTATATTCAAATATTATAAACAAATGTGAATTTCCAAGATATATTGACATTGCTTTTAAAAGAATATGATAACTATTATTAGGCAACTATTAGATATTACAGTTTACAAGGTTTAGTAATTTATTATTTCCAGTTTTTTTTTTTCATGTAATTTTATAATATATATTTAAAGTAATATTATTTTGGGCAATAATTTTACATAAAAATATTATGTTGTTATATTTATCAAATAATTAGTACAAAAACTTAAAATGGTTTATTGTGGCTTGCCTAAGTACTTCAAATTGATTAGTTCTTACATAGTAATGTTTGTGTACCAAATTTGACTACATAACATATAATATGAAACATAAGTACACAATGAATATTCAACAAATCAATCACGAAATACAAATGTAACAACTATAAAAATGTATAAATGTATAGTATGAATAATATATTATATCTCTTTGATTATAAGTATTATTGTTTGTGAAAATACACTTTACAAAAATAATTCTGTAATAATGTACTTATTTTACTAAGTGTTACTTTTTTTTTACAAGTATATTTGAATCTTCTTAATCGGTATTTGGTTTACAAAAGAAGTGAAATTAATGTCTGATAATGAAAATAAAAATATTATTTTAATACTAACAATGTTTCAAAAATCTACTAATATTATCTAAATTTTAAAAAAATAATCACTTAAATTTTTTTTATAAAGTTGTTTTTGTGAGTGCTTATTTAAAAAATTGTTTGTTCTTTAAGTGAGTAAATAATTTATATAAATAATAAATAACTAATTTTAAAATTATTCTTATACTTTTTTAACATATTGGAATCGCATACAAATAAAATGAGCAAAAGCAATAAAAACTAAGACAATATTATTTTATATCATCCATTAGAATTAATCGACTTCATGAAACCAAAAGCTAGTATTGATACATTATTGTTATTATATTGAAAACACAAATACGAATGTGAATACGAGTATAATAATAATATTATGATGATGACGATATACATTATCGTTGATTATATCTATTAATTTACCTAATAGTTATGAGAATATTATATTGATAGATTATAACGTTCAATATTATATAGTTACCTCTTCGAAAAACGCATGTGTCTTTTCAAGAACGTGTCTGAGTTCGGTGAGCTCAAGATAATTGGACTTTAGGTTGACGGCGTTGTGACTAAGCTCTAAAATTTCGCTCTCTGTGCGTTCTAATTGTGACTAAAAAAATATAATAAAAATAAAAATGTATACGCGCATGTTTCATAATGTGTCGTCTAGCTCTAAAAATCGACACGGCTAAAATAAATCTTTATTAATTATTGACCTCTAGGTTGATGATTTCCCGGGGATTCGGAGATAACGGGGACACGCAGCTCTCGGGTACGGGTACGTGCACGTGGTCCTTGTGCACCTCGGCTTGTATGTACCGCAACTTCCGTTCCAGTTCGTCGCAACGTCGTACTTCGCTGACGAACTTTCGCTGGAAGACGTTCATTTGGCTGTTCAACTGCAAAAAAATACGGCCAAAATGTATTAAAATATTATAACAATCGCGCCGGTACCAACAATAAAATACGGAGAATTTTAACGTGGTCTTGCAGGAAGCCCGACAACGAAAATCCGTAAAAAAAATTCTACCGAACAATACCACGGCGACAATAATTTATTACCGTGACGATACCATGACATAGGTACTTACGCTTTCCTTCGATGTAACGATTTTATACACAACAACCCTCTCCGCCAAATCGGACAGGTATTATACCACTTAACAGGTGGTTACGAGATTATCTGATTAGATTAGACATTAGTTTTGTAAACAGGTAGTTAAAGACAAAAAATGGTATACGTCATTTGTATACATACAATATACATGTACATTATACACACAATTTCGGGTAGGTACTGTTTTAATTTTTATACGATAATTTATTTTCGTAAACTAAAATATTATACACGACGGTATTTGATATTCAGAATTTATGGCTACTCTATTATTATTATAACAGCGGGGTGCGTCGAGTTCGGTTTGCGTGTAAAAACTTTGAACCACCTCGCTATAAGCCATGCTGTAGTAGGTAAATAAATCACCGAAAAAATATCCCGCCTGCCAAAACATAGTCTTAAGAAATGAAAAAAAAAAACATCTGCGCTATTTATGTGCAATGCCATTTATATTGCAGTAATCGGTCTGTATAATAATATTGTATCACCAATAAAGATAATAATGTATATTTTTAAAATTACACTTAAATCAGGTAGATAGGATGGAGCAAAATAAAAACTTAGATGACTTCGACAAGCAATGGGGAAAGAAAACAGATCGCGCAAATTTTTAAAAGTAGGCAAATACCTATTAAATAACGAAGGTAATTTGTAACTCGCAATTCGTAACTCTACAAAACATTTACGATACGTTTTAAATTTTCACTGTAAATGTTAAAATATGTCACACAAATAGATATTAAAAAAAAAAGCATTAAAACTTCGAAGTATACACAACGAAGAAATCCGAACTCGAATTTCGTTTATATGAAACTAACATATAGCTTATCTATAGCGTATCCCTCGTAGGACCCATCAAAACAAATATACCGATGTCGTAAGTTACGAGCCGTGGTATTAACTAATAAGCAAGTCATAATAAAAATAATTTTACTAAAATTGTATTGTTGTACGAAAATTATTCGAAAAATATTTGTTTAGTCTGTTTTCCGGTAATCGAATAATTTTTCCCGCAGATTGCTATGCGAGCCTGTCGGATCATAATTAACGAGTATTATAAATATTGTCAATGGCGGCTCGAAGGAGGTATATTATTGAAGCACGTGATTCACGAAAATCTGTGTGGATCGTGGGTGCCTGAGTGTCCAGAAATATAACAAATATGATTATGTTTTTACAAAATAAGTTATTAAGAGAATTTTAGACGGCAGAAATTTGATAATTTTAACGAATTTTATTCAAATTTAACAAATTTCAATACATTTAAGGTAGGATGGGAGTATTTCGGGTTGGGACGGATGGGTGGAAAATTAAATTGGTGATTCAAGGTAAAAAAAAACCGCTACTGCATATTGTACTACTTTGGGTACGCTTGGATCAATTGGTCAATTTTATTGATATTCATAAATTTGTCGAGACGTTTAATTTTTAATATATACGACACGGCTTTTTCACAGATAAAAAGATTCGTGAGTATTCTCTTATCGCGCGGTCTAAAATGCATGGCAAACACGCCGCAAATTTGATACAGTTAATTCGGGTTTACACAACGAACGCCAGGGTAATGCATTATATAATAATTATTGACCTATTACCGAGTTCAAAGATTAAAATATTATAATACCTATTATTTGCATTAGATACGCGTAATAATCTATATTATATATGAAAAAAAAAAAAAATAAAAACATATAATAATCGTTGATTTTATTTATAATTTTATTTTATTATGGGGAGATTAAAGTATTGTACCGTCGTCGTTTGAAATACGAATTAGAACGAAATTCGATTACGCACCGTCAGGTTTGTTGTACTTGGACAACAATAATCGACGACGCGACGTGTTGAAACTTAAACTATTTTAATAAACGCGCATTAATTCGAATTATTTTATTAAAGCATGTTTTTCATTCTAACTGATTCCAACCGATGTTAACTGAAAAAAAAAATGGATAGTACCTAGTTCACCAGTAAAGATGATTTTAGGGCCACTTTTCCAAAACCAGATGCTAAATTTGTTGTGTATTCTAGTTATCGATCAGCCGACAACTTACCACATCGATAACACTCGTTTCGAACGATATTATCACGGAGACAGTAGTATGTTATATGGAATTAATACAAAATAAAATAAATTACGAGATTAACAACACAAATAATAATAAAGTAAACAATGCGAAGATCTTTAAAGACCCTAAATATTATAAAATAAACGTTAGATATTCAAATGAAAATGTTGACATTACGAGGTGGTAATAGAGGAAAAAAACATTTATTAGAGTTTGCGGTTGCGACGGAAGTTTTGGATTTGTATTATTAACGAATTTACAATAGCTTTTGCCGAAGAATTTGGAATATAAATTACTAACGGACAATCGTACAGCGATGGTCGGAGCACAACAAATATAATTGGCAGTAATGCGGGCGTACGACTGAAATTGGGAGCGAATTTGAATCTGAGGGCACACTGACACGTCATAGAATTTAAATTTGTATCGTTATAAATAATACAATTTAACGTCATGAGAAATCGGGGTCAGAAATTTTATTGCGTTTAAATTAATTTAATAGGTTTCATAAATGTTGTTTAATTTTTTTGAAAATTATATCACTTTTTACAGCTTTATAACACAACGAAGCAGTTTGATTATATTCAATATTTTCCCAGGGGGCACGTTTACATCTTGCCCACTTCCCAACTGTTACTCACGGGCCACCCATCACGATGCGAAGTATATGCCGGTTTAGAAAATTATTTTTATATTAACAACGCCCACTTGTTTACGTAGATCGGAAATTTAACCTTATAATTATTTCAAAATAATATTAAGTAAATACCTACGCCGACGATATTGTAGGCCTAGGCAATAAAACAAAATTAAATCTAAATATAATAGTAAACATGTCTCCGTTTCTCTAAACGTACAGACTTTAGAAAATATAAACTTTTACACCGACATAATTTTGTGTTCATTAGTTTTTATTATACAAATATAGAATTGAAATAATATGTAAAATAAATACGAAATAGGAGCTTGTCTTATATATATATACATATATATATTATTACGATCTCCGACAAATGATAACTGTCGTTAAATTTTCTTTTATAAGAAATGGAAGCGAGTGTATTGTTATAATAATAATTTTTATACGACTAGGTTTAACGTTCACGTGATTCAAAACAATAAAAAGCGAATTTTTATAAGTTTTACAACGTGATGAGTTGCATACCTATACTTATTTAAGAGATTCCGAACTGTTTTATTGATTTGAGTGCATTTCGTAGGTATATTGTTTTATTTCACTTTTTTTTTGGAGCGACAATATAAACACTCGCTTAAAAAATTTCGAAGATAAGTTAATTATTATCACTGTAACAGTGGTACTTGAAAAGGTTTTCCGAAAAATTAACAATAAACGGTGTAAATAAAGGGCTAAGCTTCCACTTGGAATGACGGTTTTCAACGAACGCAATAATATTATAGTGTCCAGATAAAAAAAAAAAAAATTGAAATACAATAGGTACCCATACCGATTAGCCGTAAAAATATAATGGAATCGAACAATATTGTCTTTCAAGGGGAAAAAAACGTGTTCGATTGTGCGAAGAATGTTAGTGTTAATAATTTTTAATAGTTTTAAGATTATATCGAAATAAACGTCTACTCGAGACAACAATGACACCTAAATACACGTTAACACAATTTTTATAATAATAGGTACCTTTTAGACACTTTGTGTATTACGTGTTTTTAATGAAATTAAGCGGATAAATAAATAAAACTGTTCAGTAAAATAATAAAAAGCGGTCTTAGAATGATCTTATTTACTTCGATAATAATTTCGAATTCTAAAAAATATAATATTAAAAACTCGATATGTGTTTTAGTTGTTTTGGGAATCGAGTTGGTAATTTATTTGGTTATTTTTGTTGAAGCAATCCCTCTCTTCCCCGAGTCCGCAGACCTACTGACCTGAGTGTATAGTTTATATAATAACAAACACAACGTATACAATCGTTTTAATATAAAAAATAATATCGAAGTTTAATTATTGTTATAAAATAAAGACCTATGCCCGGTTGCATCAAACTTGTAGTTATCTGTTGGTGAATTATTTTTTGTACCTTTAAATATTCATATATAATAATAAACTAACGTTTGTTAAATTAACATGACTTGTTAAATTTACTACAGTATTGCTTAATCTTTGTTTTATATTTAGGTTATTACCAGTATACTGGTTATCGAAGAAATGGTACGAGGCAGTAGAAGTTAATATTATTATCCCAGGCTAGGGTTTTATCAATTATGAACAGATGGTAAATCATTATTCATTTCTGTTACGATTTAAAAATTAGATTTTTGCCGTTACAAGTTTATTTTAGTTTACCATGTTGACCAAGTTAAACCTCTGAACAATATTATGATCAAGAAAAATAGACCAAATGACTATTTGAAAAATGTCAAATTTAGATAACCGTCTGATGGTAAATTATTGTGATGTATATTATAATATAATAATATATGACATCGGAGATTACATTTTGATTTTGATTAATATATGCATAGGCAATGTATTAAGTATTACACGAAGTATTATATTAGTGGGTCACGATCTAACCGCGAGTCATTAGGTAATGATTAATTAAAAAACGGACAGTGTTCGCGTGTTGGGCAAGAAACTGTTTCGCGAATGGGTCTCACGGGGACAGGTTAGGCAGCGGTTAGAAATATTATTGGACGCTCGATCGTCTAGTTTCCTCCGTAATAATATTCTACTCGAAATATAGTTATACTATAATAATATTTAAAATTATAATATTGTTAAACACATTGAAGACAATAATTAAACTATAATAATATACCAACGACCTACCTAACCTATCTTATTAGAAAAACGATCCAAGGCCGACTATATAGTTTTAAATTTAGTGTGGGTACACAATTAGTCATTATTTTTGAATTGCACATGTTCGTAACCAAATATTTAGCGAGCAGAGGTTTACAAAACGCATCAAGCATTTATCTAGTTCTAGTTATAACAAATATCGTAAATATTATTCTGGTCATTTTTCAATGTCCCATTGACGTATTGGCCTATTCGAAAATTAAAAAAAATATATATTTTAAACATGTCGATAATAATCAATAATGAATGTGAATTTTTAAGATTTAAAATGTATATATTATTGATCAATTATTTTCAAATTTAATGAAATGTTGCTAAGCAAATTCACCAGGTTTACGAATAATAAAATTAGTTTTATATATATTCTATAATAAAACAAATTGTCAATGGATATAATCCTTTCCTTCTCCCCTCAAAAAAAGAAAAAGTTCAATTTTGAACAACTAATTTATGAGAATATGTTATTTTTCTTTGGAGTGCAAAGTCAGTTTCTATATTATCATCTCGCCGTACATCCAGATCTCGTGTTATATGATGTTCGTATTTCGATACCTAACCTTTCCAATCCAATCCTCCTATAGTTCTTTCACATCTTTCTTGCCTGCGTCTTCCCATCTCATTCTCGGTCTCCGAGTGGTCTGTCAGGTTCCTTTCCAGTACTATCTAAAGCAAAGAGTGTTGGCTTATCCAGACCCATTTCTCATAACTTCTATATAATGTTCGGTTTCTGATACAGTGATTTCAGTTTATCGTTATATTCTCCCTTCATTGGTATTAGAAATGAAATTATAATATTAGTCACCTAATATTATGATTATAAATAAGAGTTAACATTGCACTTAGTATTTATAAGGGTATCTTATAATAGTTCACTGTATAATATTTACGATATAACGTTGTGTAGAACCCATAAATTGTATACAATATATGTCTTCCATACTTACATATATTTTTTTATTTAAACAAAAATCAATTTGGTTTAAGTGATGTCATAAATAAATAAACATCAATAGGGAGACGTTCTTAAAAACGCATTAACGTTTAAAACTATAGCAAACACCATTAGTAATTTTAATATTTAGAAACGACAAGTATCGTTTATATTATTAGGTTAGGCATATTGTATAAAAAAAAATAATTTAGAACAGCAGTTTATTTCACGATGTCAAATTGATTATACAAATTGGATACTTAACGAAAACATTTATTACTTAATGGTATAGGTATCTAATGTATTTTATGATATAATGATACACTAATAATAAGAATTTATAGGGGAAACATGTATATTTGTTCCCCGATAATTCATTTTTGTCGAATTTAACAATTTACAATACCTATATATCGGTAGTCAAGAGAGGTTTATGATGTGACATTTAGAGTGGACAATTGAAAAAGAAAGTTAATTTTAAATATAATAATACGGTTTATAGGTAAGGTACGTTTGTTGTTGAACATATTATAACAATGTCATTATTTATTCATCCGTCAAATATATATTAGTATCGGATGCACGCAATACTTTACAGTGACCTTTTAAAAAACACAAACATATAAGGCATTTCATTGAGTCGAACTAGAGATACAGGGTGAAATTAGAAAGTACACCTACAATATATTATGATAGAATAAATATTTATAATTGTGTAGTTTTAACAACGTTACCTATATTCTCAAATGTATTCTCGATAAATAACAAGTTATAATACATTGAGTAGAATTATAATTTTCGTAATAGGTGCGTAGCCGCAAAAATATTCAAGGAAGGGTGTTATCAAAAACTTTCACTTTGATGGAATCTCAAAGCAACCTCTTTCTTCTCATTTGAGTCCATTTATATAATACGAGCATCTATAGTATAATATACAAAAAAGATAAAAATTTGTGTTGCCTGTATCAAATGCCAACAATTTGTAAATTTAAAACTTTAAATTTTGTTGCTAAAAGATTCTATACATATTTACCTCGTAGTTTATGATTACATAATTTTTAATTCCATTTCATAAATTAATAATGAATATTACCGACTTTCGAATACATAACGTCAACTAGACAATTTTATTTTCAAAATTTTTAAGCGAAATATCGATACTTATGCATTTATTTAATAGTGGAAATAGAATTTTATCTTATTGTTCTACTTGCAAGAAGGGTACTTTAAAATCACCTCGTTCACAGCCTATATGTGCGAGCCAGAATAAAATCATATTTATTTCGTTCGTAGAAACTATTTTACCAAAATTCATGTAAAAGTATATACCTAGTTGAAAAAAAAAACAATATTCATCTTAAATTAAATAGAAAAAAATATAAAATGTAATTATTATTAAAAATAAAAAATAAAAATCAAATGGAGAATACCTATGTTATAATATTATCAAACATATTGGTAAACGTTGATAAATTACAAATAACACCCTGTATAAACACACATATATATATTGACTTATGGTTGTACAGGAGGGTAGGCCGTGGCGACTTCATTAAGATATTAAAATATAACTTTTAAATACATTCGGACTAATGAGCTTATTCGAGTAGGTACCTAACCTAACTAATAAATATCTCGTTATTTAATTTAAAATATTAACAATGAATATAACTATAATTTTATCTATATATACTATTTCATCATTAATTAAAATACGTATTCGGAATACGTAAACTTTGTTTCGATGCATAGAACAGATCAGAGTATCTAATCGATACGGAGAATATACAACAGCGAAACGTGCAAAATTACTTATATTTTTATACTCACGCGGACGCCATTTTAATAATTTCCCTGAACTTTTGAAAGTAAAAAAAAAAAAATTATAATCGATAGAAATTAAACCTATATTTTAATTAAAAGAGGATTTTATAGTAGTTTTTGCGTGTTTACCTACAATACACTCATATTATACATATCATTATAATATGCAATTCCATATATATATAATATTAGGACGTATATTTTATTTCATTTAATGATTACAATTACGTATTTTTTTAAATATTATATTTCGTACCTATTTTACCTATTTTATATTTATGCCATCGCAGATATTTCCATTACAGTAAAAAAATCTAAATCTAAATAGCGGGTATACTGCAGAATACCTATTGAATTTAAATTGTACACCTTATAAATTTAATTTTAAGCGATTTATAAATATATTTACACGAATAGAAATATATACAAATTATCTTTAAGACTGTGTCATTTTGCTATCTAGTTTCAAATTATGTATACAAATAAATATTCAATATTTACCTATTGCAGGATACTACATTATCAATGCTACAACAATTGGGTGTACACAAACCCTAATAATGTAAAAATCCAATTCGAAATCTAAAAACTAAAATTTGTCTTTTTCAAATATATTTTGTAATTCCGCAATTGCTTTTAAAGTTTTAAATAAAATGTATTGCTAATAATAAGAGTATATTAACTATACAATAGTTATAATATAAAGAATACCTGTACTTATCTAAGAATAAACGATTCCACGTAGGCTTTAATGTTAAAAAAATACTTATTAAATGTAGTTAACAGTCAAGTAAAATATTTGAATTTAAATTCGGGACCTCAAAATAAATCCTTGTACACAGGCCTTAGAATTCATAATTGCGGCACTGTAATATTAAAATAAATATGCATTCGTTCGGATAAACATTTTCTAGTAAATGATAATAATGACTGTTGTGAAAATGGTAAAAAAAAAAACTAGTAGATGCGAAACAATAGTTGTAGACGATATACTTTAACCAATTTAATAAATCTATGATAATAATATGTATTGAACACAACGAGAACTCTTGGAAACTATGTCAAAAAAAAAAAATTACTACCTATTAGAACGAATAAATAATCTTTATAAATATGTATTTCAAAATTTCGTATAACCATATAAATTTGAAAATTTAGTATTTTTAAAAACGGTATTGATTACTATATTATAAAATGTATAATATGACAATAAAACGATATACGATTGATGCGATTATAGTAGATATTTTATGTAGAAATTTAAAAATGTTTGGTTAAAATTACTGATACGCGTTTATAAGAATGTGCTATTTTCTTTATATCTACAATATTTTTTAATGTTTATGTTTAGTTACACACATTCCCGCAGTTATACACAAATAAAGATAAACGTATTACAACCAAACAAACACAATAACAATTCATAGGGGTATAAAAATGAATAGTATACTCGTTGTTGGTCTTTATTGCAATATACGAATACTTTTTATGATAATCATGACTTATTATATTGTTATGATTATATTTTAAATTCTGGACGGTACAAAGAAACCGTTCGTTTAACAAAGCTATGCGCATTTTTTCGATTAATAATATTTACAAGTGCGTAAAGTGTATTCAAAAAGTGTTAACTACGATAGATGAAGTAATAGATATAATACGATAGCTATAATATTATATATGTAATTTAACAAGGGCAATATAGATACTTTAGAGATTATTTTTCGGAATTTTTGTTAAATGCTCGGAAAATAATGAAAAATTATAGGAGGATGAAGTAGTATATTTAGACTACTGTAGTTCTTAACTTGGGAGTTACAGTCGCGATTAGAGTTGCGCTTGGGGTGGTTTATTGAATGCATTAATTGTTATGAAATTCGAATAAAAAATATGTCCGCTGTTGCTCTTTGGATTCTGAGCACAACGATTTAACATTTTTTTTTAATTTTTGGTTTCTGTAAACGATTTTTGGAGCGGGAAAAATGTTTCAACCATTTTGATCACATCATTTATTATGTATAGATATTTGACTTAATGTAGTTGTTTTATTCAAAAAGATCAATTTTTTTAGCTCGATATTCATACAAAATCGAAGACTTAAAAAAAAAAAAAAAATGAAAGCTATGTAGGTAAAACGATATTTCAATTCAAAGCAAAATCGTTTATTTTCGAATGCAATTATTTTTATACATAAATGCTTTCCATACTTCAATAAAATTATTCCTTTATTTTACCCTCGCTCTCCTCTTCTCTAAACTATTGGCCAAATAATACTTTTTTTTTTTAAAGATAAAAGTATCTTAACCTTTTAGAATTAAAAATGAAAAAAATATTTATGTAATACATAATGGTTTATGTTATATGATGCATAATGTCAACAACTTATATTTACATTTTTATTTCTTATTATTAGTTCAAACTCGTATAAAACGTTAATATGTAAAGTAGACAGTGCGGGACTGCTAGTGATTATTTTTTTTTAAAATAATGAAAAAAGTAACAAAAAAAATTTAAGTAGTGAGAAACGCGACCAGTTATTTTTTTTAAGTAAATTGGCCTAGGCTTTCCAAATTTTCCTAAAATGTTTTGATGAACAACAACCTAATGATACAACTTTTGTCAATTGTAAAAATTATCTTAAAATTCTAAAATTTAAATCTAAATTTAAAATTTAACTAATATAATATACCTACATATACAATATAATAATATTAATAAACTTTTGAAAACGTAACGTTACTGTAGTTTGATGTATAAAAAGTTATAATAATATAACATATTATGGTTAGACGAATTTTCAATTAAAAATGTATGTAAAACAAAATATTAACTACCTACAGTAATTTTGATATTTCCTATATTGCATACCTATATTTTTGATACATCATATCTATTATACATACCATACCGATATCGAAATTAATTATTATAATTTATCAATTTTTTTAATCTACCATTTCTGCGTTAAATTTGAATATTGTTATAATATGAAGGTACTTCACCTAACCTAACCTAAATGATATCATCAACTAGCAGCGTGATGTATTTATATATATATAATAAGAAGCAGCATAGACTCATAATTTGAACGAGAGATTCAGTTTAATGATTATTTTTTTGCGTTTCAAATGATTAGCGAAAAATATATTAAAATACCAGCATTATAAAACACAGCTGCAAGGTGTTGATTTAGTAAACTATCATTGTTTATTGTGTATTTTAATATTTTGCAGTAGGGTAATAATACATGTAATACGAACTCTGCTATCGTTCTGCAAAATATTCGGCGATGGATATAAAAAATACAATATACTTACCCAGGTCAATGGATTAAAACAAATAAAATTAACAACCATGTAGTACCATAAACCTGTGCAATGTACCGCCGTTGCAGTCATCATTACTGTTAGAAAATGGCTACGGTTATTTTTTATAAAAATATACCATAATATATATTATATGAATTGCATAATTTTGGATTTTAAAGATTTTATAGATCTCTCGATCTCTTCAAGTTTTGATAAAAATATAAGGCAGGTAAATACAATAGTATGTATATGTTGTATATGTTTATATACATTATATATGTTTAATGAAGTGTATAATATAGGTATACCCCGTTTTTTCTTATAGCTGCGAGATTTTTTAAAAACCACGTAAAATTTTAAACTGAGTAATAAAAAAAAACAAAAAATTTTATTATACTATCCGCGTGTGTAATATAAAAAGTTCCGCTATTATTCATACAACTTTTAAAAGCGTTTATCTGTCAAACTTTTTTGTGTGCAGACGTGCATACTTACGTCTCGAAATTGTACGACGCCCACTTCTCCCATTGTGGCCACAGATGAGTAAGCGGCTTCTGGTTGTATGAAAAGCTGACATAAGGCCATTTCCTCGCTCCTGAACATTGACCCCATTTTCTGTCAATATAAAAAATAACCGTTTAGCACAGCGTTGTAACAAAAACAATCACATAAAATATCGTCTTAAATGTTTTTTCAAATTAAATTGTGTACTAAGAAATGTATATAAAAAAAAAAAAATTAACTACTACACAATTAAAATAAACAAGTATCTGAGAAGAAAAATCAGGTAGATTCATAGGTATCTATACCTACCAATGAGATTAATATGAGATTAATATTAATATTATTATTAATAATGAGCTACTATAAAACTATTTTATAAATAAATAATACATAGATAAATCAAATGAACGAACCGCACATTCAAAGTGAAAATTTAGTCGGGAAATGGAATATTTTATAAGTGCGCACCGATAATAAAATATTGATGTAGGTACTTCAATAATAACAATACAATTAATAATTTACGATAATATTGAAACGCCTATGATATTAAACGAGTTTTAATTCAATTTCAGTTTTCTATCGCCTATATTGACGAGCGATTTTAGATTAATTTATTTACAAAGTACATAAATGTAATTATATTTATTCGAGTGCAGCCTAAATTACAAACATGTAACGAAATTAAACACTATAGATTAATTTCATAATTATAAATGCTTATTAATAGTGTTACAAAACAGACAGAGAAAAAAAAGGAGTTTAGTTATCAAAAATACTAGTTAAATTGTATAAATTGTAAAAATTGTATAAATTATATTATATTGAATCATTAAATTATAGTTACTTATGCTGTCCAATACTCTTTATACAGAGTGATTCATTTATCATGAACCAGCAATTTTCTCGGAGATTTTAAGTGAATTTGATTTCGGTTTTTTTTTTTAATCATTATGGAATCGTTTAAGCCTTATTTTAATACTAAATTCAATTTTTTACCCCTCCTATTTATACCCGAAATAATTATTCACTTTGGATTTTTAAATAGCAACCCCTGCCCCATTCCAATCATAGATTCAAATAGAGAATACATTTTTGGAAATGTTGATATGCATAACACTATTATCAGATTTACAGTGTATAAATTATACAATTATAGTTTAAAGTTTCGACTAGAGGAGTAGGGAATAATAATAAATTGCGTATCTATTTTTAAATGATACGTTTATTATAGAGGGGGATTCCTATTTGAAAATCAAAAGTATAACCTTAATTGTAAGTTGTATGGAATAGGAGTAGGAAATTAAAAATAATTTTAAAATGAAACTTAAATGATTCCACAATGATTAAAAATAATAATAATAAAAAAAAAATAGGTATCCTTAAAATCCTTAAAATCCTTTGAGAAAATGACTGGTTTATCATACAATAACCACGCTGTAAATTAAATATTATAATATCATAATTTGTTTATTAGACTATAAAGAAAAATGTAATGCATATGTATAATGTATCAAAATGGAAATACTAACAGGTTCATAGTGTATGGACTATGATTTTTGGTTTCCCTAATCTCTTTTTACCTAAGTGTAGAATACAATTGTCGAATATTACTCAATGGTCTTTCACACGTAACAATGAAAAACCATGACGTACACAAAACTTTAAAAACATTTTCCTAAGTTTATTATTATTTATATAATATTTTTAATGAGACTTGGTTTGTCTTCTTACTCTCGAAAATGAATAAAATAGATAATAAGTTACCGAAACCGTCTGTCTGTAGCATCGTTATAATATATTTGTGACACAATCTTAATAGATATTGCGTCCACATAATAATATTACAACTATTATCGATAGCGGAATTTAAATCCGAATAAATCCATATATTTTATAACAATTGTACGATTAATTCGGGAATATTATTATGGTATCAGTTAATAACATTAATATCTAAATATTATTCGATATAACATTCAATTACAGATCAAATTATAAATATTATGATAATGTTTAGATATTTAATTCGCTATTTATATATAAAGATGCACGGTGGTCGTACAATAGCTTTTTAAAACTTATTATAGGTACCTAACATACTAAGTAGGTAGGTACAATAATTATTTACATTTTTGAGTTTGTCGACAATACGCAAGGTTCTTCGGTTTTAGTTGAGTTAAGGATAGTAAATTGCTGAGAATATTAAAAACAAATAAATCAATAAAAACGTATAAATTCAGTATAAACAAAAATAAATAATAAATTATACAAAAAAAAAAAATAATAAAAAGATGAGTTGAAAGTGTTGATGGGTGTGCCATTGTTTATAGGCGGGAAATTGAAAAAGTAAGATACATAGTTATTTAATTCGTATCTGTACGAAACGTTAACCCGTCGTTATATCGAATAACGATTCTGGGCGAAGTTCGGATAAACTCATCTTGAAATGCCGCGATTTTTAAGATTTTAAAAAAAGAAAATTACTGCATTACACTCAAGTTTTTTTTTTTTTTTGGTCACTAAATACAACTTAGAATGAACCTAATTTCAAGCATCTTGGTAGTAAAATTGTTCACTGAGGCAAAAAAAAAAAGGAAGCACTTATCATAGTAAAACACTAAAACCAATTCAATACAATAAAATCCTATTCTATACATATATGCATTCGTACAATTCATACGTATATTATACAAATATCTGGGATACGTCTAATTATTACTATTTATCACATATACGTTATTATTATTTTTTAATCTAATCTGAGCGGTTTATATTTTTACAGTGATAACTGATGAATATATTTAATCATGCAGTTGCAAAGGTTACACGTGATTAGTAAACCATTAAATTATTATTATTATTCTTTTTTTTTATCAGCTTGTTAAACATTCTCATTAGGTAGATATGATAAAAAAATTAAGTTACTTCAATCGAAATAAAAATCACACTACGTATAGTTTAAAAATTAGTAATGTTTCAATTTATTATTATAATCTTTTGTAGTATTAAAAATATTGAAATAACCGGACGGGACGACGACAAATTAATATTATTATTATTATTTATTAAGTACACATAAATATTTTACGTTTACGATTAAAAATTTAACTAACTTGCATTCATCGTTATATTACGCTGGTGAAATGGATTTATACATTAAATTCAACGTTCTTTTGTTAACGGCAGTTGGGCGATTAGGAGAGTGACTGGACGAGGATGGGAGAAACTTTTAAAAGGTATTCAGCGTTCATACCATAAAATAAAATTGTACCTATAATTTTACACATATAACAGCACGTGCTTTTAAGGTTTTTTTTTTCAAATCCAAGTATAAGAAAACCACTTTTATAATACAGCGGAACTTTATTGTCGATTTAATACTCGATGCAATAAAACACATTCAATCAGTATTTGAACGATTTCAGATTGCAGTAACTATTTAAAAGAACTATATACAATATTAGTTAGATAAGTACAATAATAATAGTATACGCGCATTTAATAGTAAAGTTTATTATGTCCGAATACGACGAATTTCATTACTATTACAAGGCGATGCCTTGAAACATTGCTACGGCGACATCCAGACAGACCGAAAGCAAAACAATAATTTAGACTCGTCAAATTAATAAAAAATACATTTAATTTTTACATACCGACCTAATGATATATTATAATTGGTATTATACGGTATAAAAGGGGACCTTGCTCTAAAAAAATATAAACATATATAATCAACTGCAGACGGGACTACAGCGAGTTCATTGATTATATCCGGGACACTACTGCACAGTCATTGTATACATCACACAATATACACATTACAAATTGTTGCAATATTTATTTTTTACTTTTTCAATTGCCATTTTAGCACACATAGCTTAAATTACTGTTTCTTTATGTTTCAAACAATATGCAAAACATATTATGCCCAACCAAAATATTATTCATCTTTTTCTTTTTTATCATACGCATAGGGTGTTGAACTCGTTTAAATTACTTTTAATTGAATTGTATACAATATTATGATGGTACGACTTGTCTTTATCACAATATTTATGCGTATTTTAGTTTGTGTAAAAAATAAAAACTCCGTTAAATCGTAATTGTAATTTATCGCCCCGCGAATGATGATAATTGATGACGAAATGAAATGATAAATTTGATTTATATTACATTATTTTAAGCGGGTAAATAATATATGTCTTCAGTTTTTTACATATTTTATCAAACATAGGCAATATTAAAAAATAAATATATACATATATAAGTAACCTTGTATTTTAGATGATTATATAAAGAGAAAAAACCAATAAAAAAGTGAAAACGCGGAATCCGAGTAAAATATTAAGTTTCGAATTATTAAATAACACACAGTGTCATAGGACTTGTTTTAAACATATTTTATTCTATTATTACGTTATATTGGTCTATATAGAAATTCAATATTATATATAATATTATATAATAACCAATCGAACTGAATGAAATATGTATTTAAATTTGTACGTTTGGGAAGCATTGGAACCTCGCGCGCAAAACGAATATAGGTATACAGAGTGTCTTCCGTTCATTATTTAGAAATTATTAATCTTTTCTAATATTTTATATTATACAAAAAAGGAATTAATTATTTCAACACCAAAATACATTTACACTTAAACTTAATCTATTTATAGAATTTTAAAATATAGATTGAGTAGTGGTTTCATCTCTGATAATAATTTATTTACGAATATTAACCATTTTAATAATTTTATTTTTACTTTATTATTTCATTAGTTATATTGTAATTTTCTAGAGTTGCTAGTTAATTAAATTATATATTAAAAAATTCCGAAAAAGTTAATACTTTTCGTGTCTTATCGAGGATTGATCACACTGTTTACACATATGTATAAGTATAATAAATGTAAAATATAGGTTACACCTGATATTATACGGTAGCGCTATCTACTAAATAGCTCTATATTTGCATATTATATTATCTACCGTTCGGTGTACATATATAACAGATACAATTTGAATGGAAAATTGAGTATATATATATAAAAAAAAAAAATGTTTAACGGATAATAATATAGATACCTCCAAATCCTCTAGGACATTTTCGATATAATAAGAAATTTATTATGAATATATTTCGATGGATAATATGTATAGGTATTCGTAAATTTTTGATTTTGATCGGAGTAAAGGAACTATATATTTACAGGGATATTTATTTACTATTGTAGAGTTAGGGTTTTTTTTTTAAACTCGTGAGCTATAAAGTACATTAAGTTTCGGTTTTTGATATTAATATTTATAAATTTTCTATAAAATGCAATTTTAGTATAAATAATATCATTATATAGTTATAATACAATATTTGAGTTAATGTTTTAAAAACCAGATGGAAATAATGTCATATTTTTTTTATAAAAAAAACGTTAAAATGTTTGCATAATAATAAATAATATAAAAGGCATGTTAAATGATTTAAACCAATGAATTTCAAAAAAAAAATTGTTCAAAATGATTTAATTATAAATTTATATAATATATTTGTGCATGAAGTTTGTTATGTAAAATCTAGAATAAGTTAACAATAGGCTTTAGAAATGGAGAGTAAAATTTGAAGGAAAGGAACTAAGGCTAAGTAGAAATAAAACTGTCAGAGGCGTACTGAGTTCTATCTTTGTACCGGGAAATTATTAAATATGACCTACTTATAAACATAAATCATAAGCATTTATAAAATATCAATCTACTTACCTACCAACTTAATAAATTTCAAAGCTTCAATAGGTAATTTAAAGAAATAGGAATAAGAAAACGTGTATATATAAATCAGGGTCTATGTGAAAAGGGCCCACCGGGAAATTCTTGGTATCCCGGCCGGCCCCAGTATGCACCTGAAAACAGTGCATTAACTTAGAGGAACAGGGCAAGAAAGCTTTCAATAATAAACGGTGACATAATAGGCGGGATTAAAAGTTTTAAGTGTAGCTAAGATTGTGCCTAGGAGTGTACCTTTTGTACAAAAAAACCGTGTCTTTGATGAGGATATGGAACATAGAATTAAGTGTGTTCTGATAAAATGGCGAGAAGCATCAGGTGTTTTATGTGACAAAAGAATTATAATGGAACTTAGAGTTAGGTTCTAAAAATGTTTGATGAGACTGGCTATGTTGTATAGTTCAGTGTCGGGTGGTAGACAAAAAAAAATGAAACAGAAAATGAGTGTAACAGAGATGAGAATGCTTAGGTGGATGAATGGAGTGATGGTAGAAGATAGGATAAGGAATATATAAATAAGAGGTAGCTTAGGTGTGGCTTTGATAGTGAACAAAATAACAGAAAATAGATGGTTTAGTCATGCCATGAGAAGATAGGAATCAGAAGCAGTAAGAATTAGATGAAAATAGACGTAGGAGGAAAGAGAGGGAGAGGAAGACCGAAAAAGAGGTGGTTGAATGCAATTTAGAATGAGATGAAGCGGGTGTATGTGAGAAAAATTTGGGGGGATTGGGTCAAGTGGAATTAAGATGGAGGTGACCGAACCCAAGTATTTTCTATTTGCGTATTTAGAACTGTAGTTTAATTATAAGTATAAAAAAAGTGTAAATAAATTAATAAAAAAAATCAATTTTGGTGAAATTACTATAAGCTATAATAAATACAGAAATATTAATATTATAATAAATTACAAACTATACATAGAAACTTATATATATATATATATATATAAAAACCGATTTAAAACTCATTAAAACTATACACAAATATTCATAGTTAATATATATATATATATATATATATATATATATATATATATATATATATATTTATTTATTTCAATGGGATTTGTAATTAAAAGAATAAGAGTTTTATTTATCAAACTCCAATGTAATAATCTTTTATAATAATTTCTAAACGTAAATATTAATTTTATAGTATAGTGTCAAACCAATTCATAATAAAGCAATATCAACCTTAATTTAATAACGTAATCGGTTTCTGTCAAAATTGATTTTTATTGAATTAAAAAAAAAACAATACTAAAATACAACAATAAATTAAAACACCCTGTGTTAGAATTTAAACTTTGCTTTTACAAAGGTCTCCCACAATAGAAATTTCCTATAAAAGTCTAACTATCTTAATAATAAATTAAGAATAAGCTATTGAATCAATACATTAAAGAACATATTTTTAATATACACGATAAGGCAGGATGCACTTTTTATTCATTTATAGAATATTGATGAATTTGAAGGGTTTTTGCATGTCTACCCGTATTAGACACAAAAGAAAAAAGTTAATTATTCCAATAATAATTTATTATATACTCATCGCATGTGTATACAAAATTTGTTCGGTTAACAATTCAATTTATCAATACATTTATAATATTATATTATTTTATACAATAATAATTTACGTATCAGCTAGTATATAGATATTATGTAGGTATAGATATTATAACTTGTATAATATCAAAGGATTAATTAAATAAAATAATAATATATTGAAATAGGGTAAATATATGAAGAACAATAAACAAAGAATATTTGTTGATCGTAACAAGTGCCAAAATAAAATTGTCACTACTATAATAATTATCGATGTAATTTCAGTTTTGAATTCTCAACCATCATATTGTACGAACGATGACCTCAGGCCTCGTTCGGATTTTTGCCAAATGTATTTATTTTTTTTTTTTTATGTAAATTAAACACTAACAAAATATATAGGTTGGTTTATCTCAGGTTTAAATTTGAATAGTATTTTTACTTTTCTTAACTAGGTATTATATTTGTCTTGGACAAAAAATCATTAGGTATTGTTAGTTATAAATAAAAAAAAAAAAAACAAAAACAAAAACACAAATATCTAAACATCGGGAAAAAAATATTTGTCTCGTTGATTAAAGTCTAAAATGTAAAAAAAAAGTTGTATAATCGAGAATAATTTTCGTCCGAACACTACACGTCCACGCGAATATGTTTCGTAATAATAATAGTACGTATATTAATTGATACAAAAGGATGTTAGAATTTACAAACTCGAATTCGTGTATATATATATATATATATATATATTTTAATGAAATGACAGTTAACGAAAGTAATACCGCAACCGTGTATATAACGGTTAATTAAAATGTCCTTCGTTGTAATTAAATTTAAAAGTCGAGGCTTCAAACATAATTTGATCTCACATTAACATAGCGAAATAAACAAAAACGACACGAACGTTTTGTCGATGCCGTGGCTAATGAATATTTGATCCCGAGGAAAGATTTTAGATAATTGTTGGCAATTTTTTTTTTTAAATTTAATTTCCTTAATTTTTTAGACTTAGTTGTACAAATGTGTATATTTTTAAAGATGAATTTGCTTGCATTGAAAACTTTACACATTTGACAAAAACCCTTCTTCCCTGGGACCAAATATATACATAAAAAATATAATATATCGTCTAAAGTTTCGTGTTTTATATAAATATATATATATATATATATATATTTTAAATAATATATATATATATATATATATATATATATATTTTAAATAAAATATTCAATTCTACAATAGCTCCACTAGGGTATTGTTGAATAATAAAAAAAAACATAATATAGTCAACATTATCAACGATATAATATATACAAATCCATTGGGCTCTTTTTCGTATAATATAGGTAGGTATACCTATATGACCTACATTTGGAAAATGATTTTAACGTATTCATAATGCTCAGCTAAGCTTAAAATATCAAATATAGCATATTATAATATTGTTTCAGATTCTGTGCGAAGCGAGGAATGCATTAGTCTTACTATGATGTGTGCTTATTTATTTACTTTCTGTGTATACGAACAACTTTTCTACCGGAAATCTTGTTCCAATCGAAAATTGACAAGAGCTTTTCTGTAGCATTTTGGATCTTATTGGTGCATTTTTTGTTTTTGTTGTAATTTAATTAAAAATAACCATAAAAATTGAAATAATCACATACAGATAATAATAATCTTATCTAAACACGGTTAGGTTAGATTTTTTTTTGCTATCGATAAGTATTTGCCATTTTTGAATCTTTTTTTTAATTGTATTTAGGTGAATTGTTTTTGCTGTGCAGAAATGTTTGAACATTTTACTCGAAATTTACTATAAATTGTACCAATGTAGTCCAAAGAAACTTCATTGTTATGAAGTAGTTTTTTTTTTTAAAAAAAGGTTTTTAAGTTCAATTTTAACGATAATCATAAGAATCACGACATTTTAAAAGAAATTTAATAGAATTTCACTCAGAATAGTACTGCGTTATCATTGATAGCATTGATTTATCATCTCATTCGGATATAAAGTAAATGCTTTATGTATTCTACTTAAGCAACTTTCCATTACCAACAGCGACACACAAGTTAGCAGTATCAGCTTTTTCTTTTTATTATAATTATTTTCATATTCATAATTTTTATACAAGACCTATGTACAACAAGGAACGAAAATTATAGCGTTTAGAATAAAACGCAAGTAAATTAAAACGAACAAATTTAAACGCGTATATAATTTTAACTCGTACCCTAAAATGTTATGCTATATAATTTGATTTCATAAACACGGAATGCGAATTAAATTTGAAAGTTATAAAGGTACTATACGAGAACAGAAACGATTGGAGGAACATATATTTTATTGATTTTACTGGAGTAAAAAAAAAAAAAAAAACGAAAAAAAAAACACGCATTCGTTAATATTTACATTAATATAATAACATGTTACATATAGGTAACTAACGTAGGAAAAAAATATATGAAATATTGAAAATATAACTCGATGTAATATATCCAGGAATCCAGAATTGTATATTTTTTGTAAAATATCGTATTTTCCGGGCAAGATTTTCGTATACTTTTGTTTTATTTTTATTTTTAGTTAAAAAAAAATAAATTGGATAGAGGGAATCGTAGCTCGAGATTCGAGTAATGATTACGAGAGAAAAAAAAAATTTTAAAATATCGAACAGCGAAGAATAATCGGAATTTAATTTATCCGATTGCCGCGGGACACCCTGTATATCATCGTGCTGACGTAGGCCGCGCACGTTTGGCCGTCCAACAAGCAAAAATGCCAACGGGACAAGTGGGGTAGTCTGTTGACGTCACGGGACTACACACTACTATTCCTCAGTCTGGGTCAAAGGGATAGAGAGCGTCCGTCCACCCGGGCCGATCCAATAAAACACCGGCGTTCTTTCGCCAGGACGTATATATTATTATATGTAATATAGACGAGCATTCATTTACGTGACACTAGTTGTTATTTGTTTTGTTTCGTTTTAATTTTATCGTTTTCTGTCGGGCTATAACGTTTATATTGTAATAATAAGTCACGAATTTCAGTATAGGTAATCGCCGTACGCGATGGCACACTACAACTGCATGCAGCACACACATTACACACATAGAGAAGGTGACATACTGTACAATATTTAAAAACGTATTACGACACTGAATGACCACAATATTATTATAGTAGTGCGGTTTCGTCGTCAGACACACAGTCAACTACTATTATTATTGCTATAGATACCTATATAATGTAATACCTAATAATACCCATGTTCTCCCAAGCCCCCGGATTACGTATTTTTGTGGTATGTGAAAAGTCAAAATAAAAAAAAAGGTTACATTAAATTTTTATAATTACAACAATAATATTATATTATACAGTCTTGGCTTTGGCCGTCTATATAGAATTCTAATTAGCACAAATTATAATAATAATAATAATAATATAAGCCAATGACAATAAATAGTAATGGTAAAAAATACGAATGTTTCAACAATAATAATAGTATAATAGTATTGTTTCGCGCGGTGATTAATGATTAAGAAGTATAAGGTTCCCCCTGTGATATTATTATTATCATCAACAAATAAAATACACTATAATCAACAAAACCCTGTCATTTGGTAGGTATAGTAAAAACTACAAAACAATATATATTATATACATAAATAAGGACGTGATCGTTGCAAAGTTTCATTTGCCATACCTATATCTATTTACGGGGATAGTCGAATTGCACCTGTTACCAGCTACATTAAAATAATTGAACTGCACTCGAGTCAAAATAGATTATTCTCCGAAACGGCTTGACAAGGTCAACAAAACGGTTTTTTAATTATCGATACACAAAACTTCACTTAATACACAAAAATCCACGGAAATTATTAAATTTGCAAGTGGGAAACGGAATGAGTAAAATCAAATTTTTCCCGAATATTTTCGTTAAATCATGTTTTTTCGGACCGAATAAAATTCGATTCAATCTTTATTATTTACCTCCGTATAAATATAGTGTAGTAATATTCAATTCCGATCGAGTTGTAAATTAATCATTTATACGCGAATCAGTGCAGCGGAGTTTCAACTTATGATATACCTACCATTATTATTATTATTTAATGTTATGAGTACCTCTATATGGGATTAATACCCTCGGTGCTTTTTTCGCCAACGGGTTTACCCTGATGAGATATAGAGGTGCGTTGTTTTTATACACTGTAAATTACGTTACCTAATTTAAAGACTGTTTTCGTTTTGTGTAATCACCACATAGGTACCGGAATTTAATTACGACGGCATGTTTACGTAGGATTTGTCCATTAGCGTCCAAAACTATATAGTGCCTTGTATTAATCGGTTTTCCTTCTCGCGTGATAATAATATGAAACAAAAAAAAAAAACCGTCGGAAGATAATCAACTTACCGCGGTTACGCGATCGTGTTTTACCGATAACTTTCGGTGTTTCAAAAACTGTCGGAATAACGAAACCGAATTATACGTACAGGAATAAAGTAATATCATACACTAATAGAATAATGTAGTCGATTCAACTATCGAAAGTGTCAATGGTACGCACAACTGCACGTCGTTTTCCAGCCATTCCTAATTTGTTGTTAATTTAACAAAAACTAAATGCTGATCGTTATATTTATTTTAAATACATAATTAGTAGTTATCTCAGTTTCAATTTTGAGTTAAAATAACCAAAACCTTATTTGGAACAAATTATATTGTGGGTGAATACACACTCAGAAATCTGGTGTTGATTCTACATTCAGTTAGATGTTAAAACTACTAAATGGAATGTTGAAAAAAAATCGTTTAAGTAAAAAAAAAGGTACGGTATCCCGCAAATTTCAAATCGATCCCGGCGGGGATCGAACTCGCTAGCAGCTGTTATCTAATCCCTATCGACTACCACCTACATTGTTAATGTATGATCGTTTAAATGGGTATTTAACTGTTGCGTAATATTATTGATTTTATCATATTTAATATATATGTAATACAATATTTGTCTGTTCGCACACGCTGCCATACTTTATAATAAAATAATGAATTTACTTTGCAATATACATTTATATACAGTATAAATACGTACTGTTTAATTTCACAGTTTTACACATCACGTACCTATTTTAATATATTTTATTTAAATTATTTGATACAACACGTACTTAGTCTTGAAACAAATCCATATTCGCATAGATAGCATAAATTTATACAAATTAACAAAAAAATAAATTTACAATATTTCACCGATCGTTGTAGTCTGCTGTCGCGAAGAACTTGGAGACAGAAATTAACAGAAATTTCCAATAACAAGTTACATGCAAAAAAAAAAAAACACACTACACACACACAAACGTCGAACAATGATCCATATACAGCGATTATCAATATCTTGGAAAATTCTTCGATGCGGCCAAGGCGGCGGAAAGTTGCGTTAAAATTAGACACCCGATAAATTATACCCTTTATCGCACGGCGTTTTAAAGTATAATGGGAGTTGATTTAACATCATTGTAGTTATCAAATCCAATCTCTATAGAATATTATATTATGGTGGTCAAAATGACATCCATGACTGTTGATGCAACTCAGAATTAATGTTCAAATTTGTTTAAATTAATAATATTAAAATGTCATATTAGTATATTTTTTTATTAATATAAGATAATTTGATATAAATTTAAGCATAACGTAAATTTAAAATAATATTAGTTATGAGTAATTTTAAACATTTGTGTTACTCTAACTTATAAGTAATTCAATTCAGCATGCCATTGTCGTAATATGTAATACAAATGCATGCAACAAGATACTGAGAGCTTAAAAAAGCATAATAAATTAATATTAAACTAACCTAAAACACATCCTTCTATACAATTATTCGAGGAATTTAATGTTTTCTCTGTACAAAAATAATTTCAAAGAAATGCACTTTATTTCACATATAAATTTAATTTAATTTAATTAAAACCAGCATACTATAATACACGACAGGAAACTAATTTAGAGATCCCTACTATACAAACGCTCAAATCAAGCCTATGTTTTTTACAGATAGATATTAAACTATTAAACAAATCCCCGTCTCATATCATAAATTGTAAATCATACACACAATATAAAAAGTGTGTTAAATTATGGCTAAAACATATCTCTAACATTTAAGAGCACTTGTACATGAAGTGAACCTAGTAAAACTGTTTTATTCCTTAGTTGACCCATAATACCGTTCTGTCTAATATTATTTTCTTATTTTTACTATTCTATCAACGGTTCATATTATCTTAATTAATCATTAATTTTATTGATAGTACTCCAATTTCACCAATAAGTGGTGATTATATGTAAATATTTCTACAGATGGCCAATAAATATTATTATACAATTATTTATTATTATAAAAAAAATATTCCTTAATTTAACTTATTTATATTCAATATCTTGACTATTGTTAAATCAACACCAATATTTCCATGTGTATATGGGTACTTTACGTTGTTCATTGCAATTTTACGTGAAAATTCGTTTCGCTAAATGTATTATTTAAACAGAAAAAATTATGAAAACTTACGGTTTCGAGACTAGAATGACTAGACAATATACTAAAAAAGGTAAAAAAAAAAAAGCTGATACGTAATATTTTACAATTCTTATATTTTTTAAACCAATGGCGCTAGAACACGGGTTATTTCGGACTCATCTTCAACTCCATATTCATTACGTTTTAATATTATCTCGTCTTGGTTTTATGGTACCTACCTCACTTATCTATTTTAGTAACCGTCGAAATGATGGACCACGGTTCATCATAAGAAAGCGGAACGATTAATATTAATCATATGAGTACCTTACTAAATTCTTTATATCAGTAATAGTATTTTTATACATTATGGTACCGGAATCAACGAAAAAAAAAAAAACTTTAGAATGTGTACTATCCGGTATAAGCAAACCGGTATTACATGCACCTACTTAGTATACATGCGGATCAGTCTATTATAGCGGTCAAACCGGGTTTGGATCAAGACGTATTTACCTGAAAAGCGTCATCTCGCTGTTGCAATTTATTAAAAATGCAATTAAACAGTATAATAATAATTATCGCGAGACACCTTCGGTGTATGTTATTATTAGGTATTTCTATCATCATGCGCGCAAACGAGTTTATATTTTTTAGGTAGTGCATATCCGCAACCACAATATTATAATAATAGGTAACGATGATCAGTAGGTAATTGAACCGGGACTCGATTATGGAAATTATATCCTTCGTTCGGATTCTATCTAACTGTACACCGTTTTGTAATGCAATTTTTTTTACGCAACAGGCGGGTGCTACATACGCACCCCGGTTCTGCCTCGCGGCTAAAACAATGCGCCACATACTCTATAATATTATTAACCGTAAAATATTTGATTTTAGCTTGTGTTTTAGCCGGGCGGCCGTTGTAGGGGAGCAGAAAAACGATTTGACAACTTTTGGCCGATAGTTGTGTGAAAAGTTCGTGTATAGCACGTAGGTACCGCACGTCTATAATAAATTACCAATAACGTTTAAAAATAGATATTTGAAGAAAGTGCAAAAACCCGCCGCATACGATAAAACGTTTTCAGCGAACTATTATTATTGTATTATATAGGTGCGTTTATATTTCGGGAAAAATATGAGTACCTACACGAAAAAACTGTCTGTAACGTCATCAATCCGAGAAAGCAACGTGTCGTTAACTATCTGTTTTTATAAAAAAAAAAAAAAAAATAATAACCATTAATTCGTTACGTTACAATGTATTGTAATAACGAATAATCGTTCTGTATAGGCGTATACATATAGCACATACACACAAATCGCTATTGTACAACAGAAGACCACACCGCGACATTATTATAATATTGTGTCCGGTGGCTCGTGCCCAACGACTGACACTAAATTAAAAACAAAAACCATGTCAGCAAGATACGCGCAGTGCGGATACCTATGACCCAAATTTAGCCGTGTAGATAGCACTGCTGCAATAAGTCATAATAATATCGTTACAATAATTCTGCACCAGAAAACCGTAATAATATAGTATTTCGCTCTGGACCGGGTGCAGGAAGCACACCGAAACGGGGAGCGAATGTCGAATCGAGCGTGTAAAGTCGCAACCTTCACAGCTGTAATACAGGGTGTCCTAGAGTGTTATCCTTATGCTAATAAAGTAATAACACTGCCAATAGCCAAGCGATAATGTCTTAGTTATAGTGGTTTCAATGCATAGAAAATAGACGTGAAAACGATCAACGATCAATAGAAGATGAGGAATTACCGTGCTGATTGTGATTCCTTATCGCGTAATGTGTTATTCTATTGAAAATTATAGTTTATTCACGCCAATTTTCTAGAAACTAAAACAGGTATTACTAAGAAACTATTAACCGGGTATGCATGTATGATGCGTTTAAATTTTTAGAATAATATCTTTTACAAAATGGCTATTTTGAACATTTTGAAGTGGTAAAATAATTTTTTTTTTTCAATAGTTAATAAAGGATGAATATGTATTTAATTTTATTTTTCTTTACATAATATGTGTCCCCCTTGCACAAAACCCGATTGAAAAGTGAATATTGAAAGAATTATTAACATAAAGGATAACACTTACTGAAGGACACCCTGTATAAGTATAACATTAAAGAAGTGTGATTTTCAGGAAAACTATACGGCGATAGGTTCTACCGCTGCGCGTGATCGATTAATGCAGGCAAACCACAATGCCTACGTACAATATTTAGCCATATAGGTAATCGCATGGATGACAATAACTATATATTTTGATATTTTTTCTTATGTATAGTCATCACGTATACTATATAATATTAACTTCACAATACTGCTGATAACCGTATGGACTGCACGGGACGAAATTCGAAATGACCATCGAAAACGATCGCGACAGTATTATTTTCGTCACGTTTTCAAGAAAATATTCATATAGGTACCGATAGTGCATCGTAAGTGCACAAGTATAAACAGGCCGGTAAAAAAACGCCTGACCTCAAACGATGCGCACGCCTCTACCATTCTGCATGGTGCGAGTTCATAAAAATTCAGTCGAAACACGTAACTGTTCAGGCGAGAAACACAAACTTATTGTTAGGTATTTGACGTATTTTTAATGCTATCATATTGTGTATAAACGAGAGGTTTAGCCGAATTTCCGCATACAAACGTCACGAATATAACATATTTTACCTAATACTGTTTACCCCTCACAGATAAAAAATGAAAAAAAAAATACTGTTTTAAGTAGTATTCCCGTAGAGGCATACTATATTATATGAAGTGCCTAGCACCGATATTATAATAGGTAATTTGTGTAACTTTTATTTAATCTATAATTTTTTAATTTTTTTTTTACTCCAATTATACCTTTTCAAGCGTATAGTCATATATACGTGAAAAATATGAATAATATTGCATACCTAAATAAGTACTATACAGAGTGATCGAGAAGACACTCATTATTTCGGTAAGTATACACTTTTTTTTCGGAATTTTCTCTTTTGGGCAAATAAGAAACAAGAAGTTCTAAAATATTACTTTACCGTCAATTTTTTTTCGCTTTTAATTTTGTGTTTGAAACGACTATCCACTTTTGATTTTCAAATAACAACCCAACGAGATATTTTACTATTAAGTTTGGTTATAACAGGAAGGTAGAGGAGCATAATATTTGAGTGGCACCATTTGAATAGCGCTCTACTATTCTTTCCACACCCAAACTTAAAATGGAATATCTTATTAACAGGTCAACAGAAATTAAATATTACAACACTAAAATTGATTTTAACTAAAATGTCAACCATTCATGGAATTTTTAATAAGTATACGTTGCTATTTGAATATCTAAAGTGAGTGGTTTTAGTAGTTTCACCGATAAAAATAAGGGTAACCAAAAAATAACGGTAGTGTAACGTTTTGAAACGGCCTGTTTCATAAATGTCCGAAAAATAAAAAAACTCGAATAAGGTTAATAATTACTGAGATAATGAGTGTCTTATAGAAGATTTATGACCCTGTATATTTGTAGTGGCTTAATATTTCAAAAAATTAAATTAAAAAAATGTCACAACAAAATGTTTCAAGTACACCTAAGATAATAATAATTACCGTCTTAAAAGACGCTATGGTAGTAATGGAATCAGTTATTGCTTCTGTCAAGCACTGCACATTTGACATTGCATACATTTAAAATGTTTTAGGTCACGGGTTAATATTTAAATACGTACTTATTATGTAACTAAACGAGACGACTTTATTTTTAACATTTGATAATTATATTTTCAAGCTTAAAATCCGTAGGTATAAAATATTAAATTCGGTCAATTTTTGATGGTTTTTTTTTTAAATTTAAATTATTTCCCAAAATATAAACTATAGTAACATGGTGGAAATCCTCTGTAATTAGGTATTAAATTTGTTTTTTTTAAATAAAATTATTAGATAGTTTTTTTGTACCTATAATGTGTTTTCTGACAATTCATAAAGTTTATTTTACTTCAGTTGAATGTGCTTAACCGCTCTTAGTCATATATTAAATATGTAAATATCGATATTTTTAAAACGTGAGTATAATTAGTTTTTTTGGTTTAATATATTATTAATATAGTAGTAATTTTGTGTTGAATTTTTACTGAAAAACAGACGATTATTTTTAACTATTTTGTAATATTTTTAATCACGTTACTTTCATAATATTTTTATATTAACATATTATTATTATGGAAATAATTATAACTAATCGATACAGTTGAAAATATTTTACAATATAAATTGGTAAGACTTTAAGACCATACCATTTTAATCGTGAAAATGTATAGGAATTAATAATTAATTAACATACGACTAATATATAATAATAATATGGTGATTAAAACCGTATTAAAATCGCTAAGTATTTAAGATGTCGACGATTATCATCACTGACGTAATCGTATAGGAAGGTTTGGGCGGGTCTGTTGTTATTTAATATACGCAGTTTTAAAACAATCATGTCAAGCCTACAGAAAACGTCATGATTAAAAAACCGTTTTCGGATAGAAATACCTTTCTCGCTATATGCGCTTTTAAAGTGCCGTTTTTAAAGTGTCAAAAATGATATTTGGAAAAAAATGACCAAGGAAAAAAATCCTAAAAAATAAACACACCCCGGCAAAGTAGCCTAACCTAACCTAACCTAGCCTACGAAAATAAAGTCCACGAGATTGACATACAATTGCCAAACAAATGTTAAATCTTAGAAGTACAGTACCACTCCAACAATCCAGTGTACATTCCAAACATAACTTATTTATTTTTAAATACTTGAATACCTATTTGAATGGGTATACGATATACTTTTCAATAAATTACATTAATATAACCTAACCTAACTATTGATACAAATGTAGTTATTTATACTTGTTCGGGCAAAGTACAGTTTACTCAATTTATGTATCGTTTGCAGTTTATTAATTAATTATTACTTATTAATTTATCTAGAAGTTGTTAGTTAAAAATCGTTGTATAGTCAATACCTCGTCATTAGTGTAATAGATGTATTTAATTTGCATTTGAAAAAAAATAAATTATGATTTCATTGGTAATTTGTCAAATTAAATTCAAATAATGACTTATAATATAATGCTATGACATATAAATTTTTTCTTGTGGGGATTTTCTATGAGCTTTATTCCCGTAATTTTTTTAAATTAAGTATTTTTTGAACGATTCGTCAAAAATAGGGTCGATAATTATTCCTTAAATCATAAGATGCCTATAGTAATATTATAACAATAATAATTCACTACGTCATCGTATATATGAATGGCTCAAAAATGAATTACCTGAAAAACCGTAGCCTATATGAATAGGCGACGGTTTGTCTTTTATAAATCTACCGAAAAATAAGATAAAGAATTTCCCGTTTTAATAAGATTTACTTGATTTCATTATGTGATAAAAAATGTACCTACCCAATCATTATTATATAGTATTATAACGCCTAAAGAATACAGTACCAGGCTGTTCTTTTATATTTTTATTCCTTCATTATATGAATACTCTTATACCGACATTGTTGTCGGTATTATACACTTTTCTTTTTATCACTTAAAAATGTGAGAAAAAGTTCGTTATATTTACTTTTATTAATACCGATATTTTGTCGGGAAAATGATATTAATATAAATAAAATATAAAATATTAATATAAATGATACAGAAATTTGTCATTATACATAATATAATATACGCCACTATAGTGGCGTAGCTAGAGGCATCACGATGTCAAAATGTCTAGTCTTAAAAACTAATTTTAACAGTATAAAAAAAAAGAGCTAATACTGCTGATGAATGTGCCACTGTAAGTTATAAGTGAGAAGTTGGAAAGGTAGAATACATATAGTTATTTAATTTATATCTTTTTGTAATGATAAACCATTTCTGATGAAAAATGACTTAAGGCAAGGTTCGAAAATGTATATTCTTAATATTTACGAATTTTACGCCAACATTTGAATTTAAAAATCTTAAAATAAAAATTGCTACATTAAGGCATCTTTTTTTTTCACTACGAAATACAATAACAACTTATAATGAACCTAATGTTCAATTTTGTTTAGCTGTTCTCTTAGGGCCAAACAATTTTTTCCAAATAAAACCAAGTAAAAACAAAAAAAATAATATCGAAAATTATTGTTTATATGTTTATTTGTATTACTCGTTTTTTATTTACCATTTTTTCTGGATTTTCCCAACTACTATAAAAAAAAAACTGCTAAGAAAATCAAAAACGACATTCTAACTGATTAGAATTTCGTAATTATTATGAAAACTTCTAGGAAAAAAAAAAAATTTCTTAATGCACTATACCTTGATCTAAAACGTTTCAAAATCTTTTATCATTGTTACACACATCATAGGAAACCTAATGTATATCTCATTCCGCTTAAAATTTAAAAAATAGCACACGTTACAGAAAAACACCACATTCTATACTCACTTTTAAAAAAAAAAAAAAAATTGTTGCTAATATATATACATTATAATATAAAAAATTACCATACCATTATAATATACAGGTACCTCTTCCGATTATTACTTAAGGTTCGAACATTAAAACATTGACCAATTGCAGGGGATGGTTATGAGTTATTAACCAAAGTGGATTACCGCGGCGCATACATGCGAATATCCTTCTTAGCTGCTCATTAAACTTAGAGGTCGCTATTATACAGCGCTATATAGTCTCGTAAAAGCGTAGTGGGTTTTTTTTTACGAATAGGTCATTGACATTAAAAATAAAATAAAAAACCATAACGAACAAAACAACTTTTGGTTCTATTATCACTACCGCTACAGCTGCTTATAGTCTAATATTGTCCAAACCCACACAACTGCATATTATAGGCACCCATACCGCATCTTTGGTTACAGCAATATCATCGTTGTTAATAAAACGACAACGTATAGATTTTCATATAGGCACACGAGTTTTTTTTTTTTAATTGTATACAATCGGACGCAATAATAGACATTTTAAATAGTAAAAAAATCGACTATCGACGAAGAATGTCGACGACGATAATTAACTATGTATAGTTAAAAACACTAAAATTAAAGTTAATCAATATTGAACAATGAATTGAATAGATGAACCACGGGGGCAAAGAAATTGTAAATCTGCAGTGTTGTTCTACTAGAATTATATAACATAGTGCAATGCCAATGTTAATGAAAACACTATAACAGTTAAACACAATTTGTTTATTAGGACACGAACTGGAATTTAACTACATTCTATTATACGGATATACCATCTACTTTGAAAATAATAACTATTTATGTTTTGTTTACACGGCTAGTGCCTGAAATGTACAAAATATTTCAAAATAAACAGTTGTCTACACTATTCGCACAGTGAGTACACCCTATAATACAGATAATATTTATTAATAATATTTTTATTAGTTTTATAAAACTATACACACAAGGCATTTATCCCACGTTCTTGTTTTTCAAATTGAAAACTTGTATATTTTTTCTAACTAGCACCTCATTTAATTTTAAATTTATCGAAAAACTATAACGGTACCTATCGCGAGAATTTTAACAAAATTTACCAATAATAATATTATATTCTTTAATGTTAAATTTGTCTAAGAGAAACCAGAAGAAATATGATAATATTCAATTAAGTAGTTTTACTTGTTTTTCTAGCCGTATAAATATATTCATGAAACGCAAAATCTATAATATTTTACTAGGTATCGGTACCTATAAAGTTTTATAACTTTTTGAATTTTGAAGGCATAGCCCAGAATGACATTTCCAAGGGTAGCAATTTTTTGTAACAAACAAAATAAATGTGAACAAAAAATCTATAAAAATTTAACATCAACAATAAACGAAATTTGATTTTTATCCAAAAGAAAACAAAATCACCTTGAGTTTTTTTTATGGAATATTTGTAGTGGTTTTATATGGGTTTAAAAAAAAAAAAACCGTTGTACCTATAACAAAACTAACTAAAACATCAAAATTACTTTTTTTTGTAACTTATTCCTAAACATTAAATTCTTTATCCTAGTAAATTACCTATGATGATATTCAAGTTTTATTTATACATTATATAAATAGAACATAGGTGAGTTATTAAAAAAATTCTAATTCTAAGACACTTATCAGTTATCAACAACTATTATTTTAGTGTAATGATGATGTGAATGGACAAGCTTAAGTTATTCTTGTTCAAATTTCCAATTGCAGAATTTATTGTGAATTTGTCATTATGCCATACTGCCAACAGTGTACAAGGTACAATTAGGGAGGGACTTTTTTTCGTAAACCAAATCAAATAACTTTTTTTTGCTTGTGGAATTCATCTTTTTTTTAATCACCCATGAATTTGTTAACGAAAATCTACCTATGGTTCAATCCACATCGATATTTCATTACAACTACATTTTATTGATTTTTTATTTTGAAACAAAAATATAAGTTACTTAATAACTTCACAAATCGTTGTTCTATTATAAAATCAAATTAATAAAAATGCTAATTAATATATTATGTGTCGTATATAATATTATTGTCTAAAATTATCAAATAAGCTTTCACTTTATTACATAACTACAAACAGTAAGTATAGGTAATTACAAAACGTTTAAAACTAAGCATTTCATCCGAGATAACTAGTTATGATGATTACATTTGTAATTATTATTCTATCGAAAACAGACACGACACACTGTAGCCACTTGACACAGTACCTATATTTTAATAATATGTAACAAAGGTGTACATATAGATACGAGATAAACAGTTTTTTATTTTACAGTAAATATTATACCTATATAATATTTGTATGTATCTAAATCCCATGCAGGTTTGATAATACACATTTGAGTACCTACAATATAAAATGTATAGGTAGTGTGAATGAAAGAGGACTGGAATGATAAATCCATCCACAGAATTTAATTTTCTATGTTAAAAAATTATGTTATTTTTTATTTTTATATACGTGTACGTATAACATACGCATTCAATATTTCCTATCCCCCTCTTCGTGAAGAATTCATAACTACTCAAATGTACTACTGCAAACGACTATATACAACGCGTAGTCTCGAGGGTTTAAAATATATTTTTACATTTTTTTAAAATAAATAACTCGTTAAAAAAACAACGTATATATAATGATACGTGTACACAATGCTCATTTCACACCCTATATACATAGTAAAAATGTGGCGAATATATAAAAGCCTCGGGGAGCGAAGTAGAAATGTTTTAGGATATACTGTTGCAGCAGTCAGTAGGAGGATAGCATTTAATATTATCGTACAAATTATATGAAGCAAAATGTATAAATGTGTATTTTAAATTTAGTATAATAAAAAAAATAACATTCGTTCGATTTAAATAATATTCGAAATTAAATTATATATTATACATATAAATTGGTAGTATCTTGTATACGAGGTTGTACACTATTGTACTTAATAGAATATTTAGTTTTAATTGATTTCGTAAACGAATAATACAATACAATTATAATTATAAATGTTTTCCAATAGTTTATTACCCTATTTATTAGATACCTAACAAATTCACGTAGTCATTAATTGGCAAGTTATTGCATTAAATTTAAATACTTCCCAGTATGGTATACCAGTAGCATACCACATACACATAACTTTTGTAAGAGAAGGGAGGGGAGAAAGATCACAACAAAAAATGTTCTTGTGTGAAGCTTTAAAAATATATATAAACAAAATTGTGTAGATTTTGTACAAATAAAAAGAGTTAATGATTTGAGGAATCAGCCGCCCAAATTTTCACTATGTATGTATATGCTTCTGAATGTACTATTACATTTTTATACGTTATATGCAATTCTCTTTTTAATTTAATATCATATAATTGTATTATATATTTTATTTTACAGTATTTTTTTTAAATTTAATGTTGTATATAATTAATTGTTTTTTTTTTTTTTTTTAATTAGCTAAATTATTTGAAAAATATTCATCACAGTAATATAATTCGAATGCAGAGCATGCACAACAATATTGCTCTTAATTTATTAATTAGTGACCTAGTAATATAAATTAAAAATGAAAAAAAAGACAGACATACTCGCACGATGGGTGGGCCAATATTGTAGGTGAGAAGTTGGGAAGGTAGGATACAGAGGGAAATTTGATGTATATCAGTACGCAGCGATAGACCATTGTTAACGAAAAACGATTCGGAGCCACGTTATTTTTATACATGTACGTAAATTGTTCAAATTATTATGAAAACAGCTTAGAAAATCAAAAAATAATCTCCCTTAAGGGGGGTAAAATTTCGTTTTATAAAATATATTACACTTTAGAATCGGAACAAGATTTCTAGTAGGAAAGCGGTTCACATATAAGAAAAAAAAAAATAAAACCATTGTGAAACCAATACATACTACAATATAATCAGTAAAATGACAAACATATAATATGCGTAAAAATACATAATATATAGTATATTATTTATTTTCTCAAACAATTAATATATGTAATAATTTCAGTATCGTTTCTTAAAGTGTAATTACAATTTATTTATGTAATCATCGCCTAATGTCAAACACAATTTTGTTGTACTGGCACGCGGCATTCGCATATTAGAATTTAACTAGATCTTCATTTTTAAATCGAAATCATTTTACGACTTTAAAATAGGTACCTATTTCGTTTACCAATGAAAATATCTAATTATCTGTCTCTGTTCTGAATTTTAAATAATGGAAGTAACAATTATACGACTATTTTTTTTTTCACAAATAAA
The DNA here is from genome assembly GCA_902439185.1 of Cinara cedri. Classification (NCBI taxonomy): domain Eukaryota; kingdom Metazoa; phylum Arthropoda; class Insecta; order Hemiptera; family Aphididae; genus Cinara; species Cinara cedri. The sequence goes on along the minus strand of CABPRJ010000978.1, from coordinate 431,476 downwards.
AAACTAAAGTATATAACTACTAAACCATCAGCGCTGTAATTAAGGCTAGGTCATAGGGGATCAATATTTTTTCATAAAAATACATGTATAAAATATTTATTTTTTTAAGTAAATATCACTTTATTTCGTGCAAAATTATCATAATAATAGATAAACTTTTCTTGGTTTAGCGCTAATTCATTCATAACATCCTCTGGATCTACCAATGCACTTTTATAAAATGCCAATATATTGTGAAATTATTTATTCGAGTTTAGCAATTGTCTTTGAATATATATTATCTAAGATCGTAATGAGGATAACAAAAATTATACATATATACATATATATAAAAAGGTTAAAGAAGATTAAGCAATTGGATACTCCTTTCTCCCCCGTTATTACACAACTGTATTAAACATGGAAAAAAATTAATTGGAATTTAGAAGAGGTTAATTAGAAGCTAATAATTCTCACACTGTGGAAATTTGTTAAATTAATTTTGGTAAATCCTCCATCTCCTCATTCTACCCAATTTTCGTCTATAATACTCAATGTTTTATTTAAAAAATAAATTATGTAATTTGATCGTATTCATATCATCAAATATATATTACAATTATAATATATATATATAAATCTTTAAATAAAACACATAAAAAGTTTAACACGATAAAGCTGATACCGATAAGAATTCAAAAATATTGCAATAGATCATACAATATTATAATTTATAATAGTGTGACTAGTAAATATCCTTATAGATTTTACTTTGAATTTTTTGTTACTTATTGTTTTCATTAAAAGTACCTATATTATATAAATATTTAGTTTTATATTTTGAGTACCTATTATGTAAAATAATAACTCATGCATTTAAAAAGTGAATTTCAATTGATTTAAACTGTTAATTTTATAAATGTTACATACATGTGGTCAATTAGGTACTTATTGAACAAAAAAAATAAAAACAACTAACTGTCTCCATAATGAATTCAAATTTTTAATCTACATAACTTTTTTAATGACACTAAAATACATAAGTAACCTATTATAAAACTACAAAACAGAATATCTAATGATTTATTTATAATATTATTATTAGTTATATAAAGTTTTGTTTAGATTTTTTGTTTTGATTAGAGCAATGAAAGACAATTCATCAGATAAGAGATATCCTTCAACAGTTAAATTCTAATTTACAACAAGAATGCTTTATAATTTACAACTCATACAACTCTCTAGTATTGTATTAGATAAAATTATCTTTTTCAGAAAAATAAAAAAAAAATAAAGATTGTCATTTTTATTTTTATTTAACACCTTACTCCACTTTTATAAAATATCTATATACATTTAAGTGAAATAAAAACTAGGTTTGTGAATCTATACACCTTGGTATTTAAATTTCTAATATACTAATATATAATAAACACCAAGCGATACGAATGATGGTAAATTATTGAAATTATTTTGCACATAGTTAGAAGCCTACATACTAAACAAGTAAACAACTGTGTTTAACAGTCATACGAGGGTTTCGCCTTTTACCTTTCGCCGCTGATGGATTTGAAGAAGTGGCTTGTAATACTGTTTTATGACTCTATATAATGTTTCCACAATCCTACCAGTCACCTGTCACTGAATACTAAGATTTAAAACCGCTTAACACAAATACAATAATATTGAAAAGTAATGGGTATCCGGGTGGGTATCATAATAATAGATATATTCAATAACTCAAGAACTTTCATATGCCATTCAAGTGTATATTTTATTCTTTATCCAGATTTTACTAAAACTATTATCTAGTAAAAAATGATTAATTTTTTAAGAAGCATGACGTTATTCCCATTATGAGTGAAAGATGTTTATTAACTTGAGTTCATAATTATTAAAATTCTTATTTGTTCAAAATTTTAGTTTTATTATTTAATAAATTATAACATTAAAGTAAATTGGTAAAAGAAGGGTAAAAGTCTTTTAATTGGCTAATTCTTATTTAACTGTGGTAATAGTTTTGTTTTATAATGTATATTAAAAAATTACATATTGTAATTGTATATTTTGTATATTAGATATTATGTATATGTACTTTAGTGGAAACAAACATGTTTATATATTATTACTGTCAAGTTAATAAGTTATTTGAAGCTGAAATATATTGAGCTATGATTCTTGTATGTGTTTCAGATAAATAAATAGAGATTTCTAGAAAAAAAAATCATGGGTTGGGCTTTTCATTAACCAGAACACTAAAAAAAAAAACAGAATATACCCGAGAATATAGAAACTTATTTATAAGTAAAGTAATAAACATCATTTATGTGATAATATATGTAATACCTAAGCAATACACTTAGAAGTATAATATTATTTTTAAAAATACCTTTTATAATAATAATAAAAAACAAAAAAATAATTAATTCTAAACACCAACTATTAATAGATAGTAATATGGTTCATGAATGAACTTTCTTTGTAACACAAATAACACAATTAGAAAGTTATAGGTACCTAGGAACTGTTTATTATTCAAGACACTAAATTTTATAATATTTATAAGTGTACTGAATAGCACAATCAATGGTATTGAAATAAGTTTAAGAACACAAATACCAATTATCAGTATATTTTAATCCAACGATTTCTACATCCAATTGATGATTTTATATTGTTATTTATTATACATTCTAAACGAATTGAATATTCTTGCTATCTAGCTACAACATACACAGTAATATGAGATAACCGTTTAATTTACTGTATTATTCAAAGGGGTTATACAAGTTATAGCGCAGTAAAATATATTTTACTATAATAGATAACATTTTAGACACCTTAATAGGTACCCACCTACTCAATTATGTATTTATTTATTTTGAATAGCATCTACTTAATTATCATAATCTATTACAAATGAAATTATTTGGTAGGTATATAGGTACTAAACATTTAGTACTATAATTAGAGAAATTATATCTCGAGTCAGGTAAATTGAAGTTTAGTCAAATTAAGTAATTAACTTATTATTTTTATTGGTAAATAAATTTAAATTCTAACCAAATGCCTATAGGTTTTGGTTTTTAATTCTGTGTGTTTAATAGACAAAAACAATTATTTGTTTTATTCACGTTTTTAATATTCATTTTAAATAGTATAAGGCATTTTGATTTGTTATAAAACATAATAAATCATTTCTCCATTCGAGAAGTATAACTACATATTAAAACAATAACAGTTAAGTAACCAATATAATTAATGGTAACATATAATCTAATCCTGATGCTATCAATGGATTGACAATAATCTAATACTTATGACCAGCTGTTATCTAAGGTTATCCTTTCACCAAAGAGGAGCTACTTGGATCATATTCATTTGCCTTACACCAGCAAAAGGTTTATGCATTATAATTGTATCATATGCTTATAATATCAACTTTGAACAACTGGTCAATTATATTAACTACCTACATTACTTATGGTATTTATTGGGGTATGTATAAAATTATTATTTTTTTATAATATTTTCAGTAGGTAATTAATGTATGCTTGTCTTGTACTATAGTACCTATGTACTTGTTTTGTAAATCTGCAATGATACTTAAAAGAAATAATAACACTATAATTGTATTCAGAAAAAAGGTTTTTTTTTTGGACATTTAAAAAATTAACTTATTGGACTCCTAAAAATTTAAATTACAGTTTTTGTTTTTGTTTTTTTTTTTGAAATAATGAAACTATTGTAATCAGGAAAACTTTTAAGTTTTTGGCGAATATTCAATTTGGATTTTAACCAAAAAAATATAAAATAATATTCATTTACCTATATTATATATGACTCCCTGACATCATTTACATATTTCTATTAAAATGTATATATTTAATTCTTGATTTTGAATAGGTAGGTGAGAATGATATCAATACTATTTTAAGAGACATGTTTATTACAATCAATATAAAATGTTTAATTGATTTTATTGTAAATTGATGAAAACAAGAATGAAGGTATCCTCTTGTATATTAAAATAATTACTTATTACCTATTCCAATCAATATTTTTAAATATCCATTAATAATGAAAATAAATGTAAAATTAAAATTATTTAAATGTTGTATACACTCCCCTAACCTATCAGTCTGGTGTTAAAAAATATGAAACTTCAGTATCTCAAGTTGAATAATTTGCCTACTGATTCTGTCTTTAAAGTGTAGCAAATAATTATGTACAGATAATTTTTAACTTTATTACTGTTTATGATGACTTTTTTTATATGATGTATAGGCACGGTTCTCGGTATTGTTTAAACAATGTAGTTACTTATATAGGTACATGTGTATACAAATAAATTGGTAAAAAATTATTTTTAAACATAGATAACATAAAGAAACCTAATTATAAGACATAATAGGTAAGACTTATACAAATGGCAAATTATGTATCATCAATATGAACTTAAACATAAAATATTGTAGGTATGTAATACGTGTAAAATATTATAGGTACTTAAAAACATTGTAAAAAACTAACTTATAAGTTGTTAGCATTTTAGTTTTTAATATAAAAAGTATACTTAGACCTATCCGCTCACAATATTTAAAAATTAATTTGTATGTTTAAATAAGGATTTATTGTATCTTCAGACCATTTATGCATTTAAAATTACAACACTTAAATATTATTTTTATTAAAAAAATTTGTTTTAATAGGTTTTTAACTTATGGGATTACCAACTACAGAAAGGTTATTTTATCAAACTTTGTCACACTAGATAATTATATTCCAGCAACCCACCCAAATGTGTAAGAAAAAATGTTAATCTATCCTAAAATAACATCAATGTTATACCAACAAGTTTCTTCCTCTTTGGCACTAGCATCTTATTATTAGTTTATCTGCATCTATTTCAGTATTTCACATACCTATTAGGTAAGTAGATATATTTAAATTTGGTAAAATGTCTGAAATAATTAAATGTAAGTGACCAGTACTGAATATTTAGTAAGTAATTTTACATAGGTTTATTTTAAGGTTTACAAGTTGAATACTTAAAAAATTAAAGCTACTTAATAACATTAATTTTATAACATACAAATAAGCTGAGCTATAGAACGATTTGATGATGATGGTGGTGTAATTCAACAAAATGTAGATGGGCAAGTGATAACTTTTGAATTCCATTGATCTATATTATGATGAAGTACATCACCATTGCCAAAAATAACCGATTTTTAATTGTTGTAACTATTTTGTATAGTATGACTTATCTGTATATTCTAAAACCAATGTCAGTAATTGTAGTAGGTACTAATAATTTAATAATAAAATATATCTACACACGGATTAGGATATTTAATAGGTATCTATCTGAATTAGAGTAGAATAAATAATCAGGTACATAATCAAAATGTACTAAAATATTCTATCAGTGGCAATTTTTCTAGGAGGGGTCCTGAAAAATCATATGTATTTTAAAGTTAACTATTTATAGATGCTTTTTTTTAAGCAATATTTTATTGAATTGTATCAGTGTAGGGGGAGGGCAGGTTCCAAACCCCGTGGAGCCCATGAAAATCGGCTACTACTACTTACCTATAGGAAGTAGTAAAATTAATTATTTGAGTCTGAGACCAAATAGTGTTAGGTATTAGGTTATCTATTTAATAGTTAGGTATTGAAATAAATAATTTTTGTATTAATTATTAGTTTATTCCTTAATCGAAAATGTTAGTAAATATTTTATTCCTTAAATAAAGTAAAAATCTCTTAAATAATCAAATAGACTAGAGATACAAATCTTCAATAGAAATATCCATTCTACAGAAGTATCTAGGAAATTTGAAAAAAAAAAAAAAATAATTTTGGTGAATAGAAATATTAAGAAAACACATTTATACTTAATCTTACCGTAATATATTTTGTGCTAGCTAAGTAGGTATCCCTTGAGTCTTGACGACCAACTACAATAATTACACCACCTCCAAATATTTTTTCCCAAAGTTATTTCACGTCACGCCGAAGGTAAATAGAGATAATGAAAATAATTAATTTTAAATAGGGTGCGGGTAAAGCGTATTGGATTCAAAAATTGTATAATTAATTCGCGTGTTTTATAATGATCATCGGACACTTTGCCAAAAAAATAAAAAAAAAAATTCAAAAGACAGAGACGTTAAGGTAAGAGAGAACCGTGGAAAAACAATAATTTCGGTCGGACGTCTGATGGAGTTATCGTCATAATATTAATAATATTATTATTATTATTATTATAATAAACGTCGGAATTATCGGTCATGTTCTCCCCATTCGACCGCGGCGGCAAAAAATTCGGGCCAACCGGACGGGTGAAAAAATAAAATTAAAAAATATATTACGCGAAAAAAACAATAACCGGCCCTGAATCGAATTTCTGCGGCTTGCTGTCGGCGAGAAACAAAAAAAAAATTAATAATAAATAAACGATAAATAATAAATAAAAAAATAATAACAAAAAAAAAAAATAAAAATAACAATAATATAATAAGAAAAATCAAATCGAGCGGGGTACCTACGAACGCACGGCACGGAACACGACTACCTACGGGACGAACACACCGACTCCAAATGAAATGCGAAAAAATTATATGTACACACGATGTATATACATAATATTATACGTATACATAATATATACCGGCTATATACATGTTATATGTACGTACGTATATACGTAAACACGCGACCCGCAGTCGGCACTCGGCACTCGGCACTCGGCAGTGTGTATAAAGTTTTATCACTGGGTAATTAATGCGGACAGGTTATGCACATGGAAAAACCGAAAGTTTTTTCAACCCTTTCGTGATAAAACGTTATCAGTCAGCTGTTGCCCGGCCGGTCAACGATAATACCGCCGGCACGCGGTACGCACGACTCCGCGAATCAGTGATAATGTTTGAAATTATTGATAACGTCGTTGTCCGGCACCCGTGTTCGTTTGGGATGTTTTTTCGTCGATGCGATGCTCGCAGGCATGCCGTTTATAGATAATCAATTATTACCTATCCGTCTATCGTTTAACGTTTTACACAATAATTATATAAGAAATACGTGTAGGTATAATAATAATAATTACATACCGTATCATCGTATTAGTCGCCGCAATCAGACACCGTCACGTTGACGATAGTGTTTTATCGTTCAGAACGGTAAAAGGTTAGGAATGAAGTAACCTAACCTGTCGTAATCATACTTTTTGTTTTTTGGCATTTTCCCGCCATTATTGTCATTGATCGCCACTACGATAACCGATGATAACGTTTGTGTTTATTATGTTTTTGTAATTGACAACTATATAGTTAATGTTAAATCGCGGTTTTAAAATCGAGATTGGCGATTTTAGAAATCTGAAATCGTTCAACGAACAGCATCTTTATAAGGTTATAAAGTTTTATAATATTGTTTTTAATTAAATATTTTACAACGTAATACTTAATAATTAAAATACCTAGTAATAATATCAACACTGTTATGGTGAATAGTAATATAATGTATTTGTAGTCGTCGACATTTAGATCTGTGAAATAGTCTGAAAATTAGATAAAAACAGAATGAATCATTTTGGACACGAAAACCCTGGTCAGAGCTTATTCCAAGGTTCTGATCTGGCTAGTATTCAGGTGAACAATGATTTTCAAGACGATAATGAAGACCATTTGGACAGACAGCGGCTAGATCAGGAAGTACATATTGTATAGATTTTGTTAAAATTTAGTTTGCCAAGGAATATTTATATGTTTACATTGTTATGATAATTTATACTTTTATTGTTTGTGTATTTTCAAAATATGATCGTATTATATTATTATAATATATAAGATATTCGATTAGATTATACATGGAACTATGATTTTGTCAACTTTTGATTTATATTGATACAGATTAATTAATTTTAAAAATATTTTTTAACTTAAATAGGTACAAGAGTAATTTAATTATATAACTGATTAATTATTTTAAATGTTGTATTTTTTTAAATCACCAAACATTTATTTTATAATAGAATAATAATAACTCATTATTAATATTATTTCAGCTCAAATTGGAATTGGATCATGTATTTAATGAAAGTGAAACTAATTTCAGTGTTCTCACTGACAGCCACAGCAGTGACACTTCTGAAGATGGTAAAATAAATATTGTTAAAATCATATATTATTACCTATAAAGGCTCAGTTGCATTAACATATTCTAAATATTACATATAGAGTGTCAACTAATTACCAAGTCTAAGAAAACATAATAATCTGTCAAATTTACATGTATACCTACTTTCAATTCAAATTATTTAGTTAACAAACAGTTTTATTAAATTTGGTGTTTTTTTTTTAAATTAAAATTTATTCATTTTTCACATGGGTCTGTAAACATATAAAAAAAAATTTCATGCAGCAAGTTAATAGATAAGCAAATTAATGTTAATAGTACTTAAATGAAGTAATTTTTTAAAAATAATTGTGTGATTAAGAATTATGAAAACTTAGAAATACAACTAAATATTTATACTGATTTTACTTACTATCTCTATAAAGTACCTAACTATTGCTCTATATTTATTATTTTAATATTAATTACAATAAATTATCGGTTAATGTTTGTATACATATTGTAACTTGGCAACTATAATATGTAAACACTGAGTTAACACTTCATTGCGTGTATATATAATGCGGGTACAGTAATATAGGTACATAATATTCTATTATGTTATTTAATATATTTTTTTTTAGAGCTTCAAAGTAATAGAAGCCATTCTACTAGATCTACTCATAACAAATCAAAAAGGAAAAGAGCGCAAATACATCCTAATATAGCCTATGAAAACATACATTGTGTCAATAAAAACTTTCAGCCAGATTTTCATAAAGACGGTAAAAAAAAAATAAAAACAAAGTTTATATTCTGCCAAATACTATTCCATGATTGTATGTAATTTAGGGTCATATCCTTCCCCGATACTACAATACAGTGTACAACCTAAAGGCGATAAACACATTACTTCTAATGATACAGCACAAACTATCAGCAAAAAATATGTCTATGAAGGTAAATAATAAAAAACTATTACAAAATGTCTGTAATATAATTAGACAAATTAAATCTTTTGATGTGTTTTGTTATCATTTCTGGACTGGAATAAAAATTCTTACTGGGAAAATTTATCTGATCGATTTATAAACTATATATATAAATACATGTGGGATACACATAATGAACTTATCACGAAACAGTGATTTTCTCAAAGGATTTGAAGTGAATTTCATATAAAAATCGTTTGAGCTTTATTTTAACAATATTTTCAATTTTGTAAACCTGAAATAAATAACCACTTTGGATTTTCAAATAGTAACTTACTCTTTTAAACACAGATTCACAAAGAGGATACTTTTCATATATTTTGATAGGCATGATACTAATATCGGATTTACTATTTATGAATTACAAAAATTTAAAACTTAGATTAAAGCAGTAAGGAAAAGGTTATAAATGTATCTTGTAAAAAATATTTAAAAATGGCTAGTAAAAAAACAGTAAATCAGTGTTATGCATATTAAAATGTTAAGAAAAATATCCTCTATTTGAATTTGTATTAAAAAGTGAATAATTATAATATTAATTTAATAATTATTGGTTGCTATTTAAAAATCCAAATTATAAATAATTTATGTGAATAATCAAATTATTAACAAGTATAAAGTATAGTTTAATATCTTCTTTAGATTGCATATACATTTTATATGGTTATTGAACTTGTATAATATTAACTATTTTAGTATAAAACAATAAAAAAAAAATTATTTTATATCACACTATTTATAATAAGATTAATTTTATTATTGTTTGCAGTATCTTATATAAAAGTAATCCAAATAGTAAATACTAACTACCTTAATTATTTCTGAATACAAATATTTAAAGGAAATGTTAATCAAGTGTAAATCAAAATAACCAAAATGTGCACCTAAAATTAACACTGAAAATGTTATTAGAATGCAATTATAATATTTTTAAAAAAAAGTCAAAGAAAAGTTCATTCTACGAGCATACTTGGATTTTAATTTGTTTAAATGTTTGAGAATAATTAATTAATTAAATTATTTTAATATTAGATTTATGTTATTTATAGTTATTATCATAGTCTTAGAGCGAACAGACTACATAGGCAAATAAGGATTTTTTAAACTATGTAAAAGAAATCTTAAAAACCATAATTTGTATTCCACCCATTCCATATTAGAAATTAAAAGAATTAATAATAATATATTGTTTATCTAAAAAAAATAAAATTTACCAAAGTTTATTTACATTATCATTGCTAAACAAGATTTTATATATTTCGTTACATGCATACTGCTTATTAACTTTTTAATGTTAATACGTTTCAGGAATTTCAAATGAAGTCAATTTTGAAACGTTACAAGCTTTGTATGAAATAAAGCGAAGTGAAATAAATAGATTAGAAAAAGAACTAACTGAATTCAAGATGCACGCAGGTGTGGAAATTGATAATCTAAATAAAAATTTGTTAATTAGTGAATCTGAAGGACAAAGAAAAGTTACAGAATACCAACGGCAATGTGGTAAGTTAAATTTTTTTTTTAAAGACGATTTTGAAAGTTAAATATTTTTAAGGGAAACATTACAAGTTATTTTCTTGGATTATATTTTATTAAACATTTAAATTTGTAAAAAGATGCTTTCTTAACTTTATTTTTATACACAATTTAAACTTTATTATTAAATAAAAAAAAAATCTTCAAATACTGATTAATTTCAGATAAGTAGTTTATTTTCAAAACCTCAATTAAATTTGTTTAGCTATTGCAGTACTTAAGCAATTATTTTAGTATTTTTAATTTTTAATTACAATATACAAATATTTATTTATATTTATCTATATTTTAGAGAACCTTAAAGAACAAAATAAACATTTGGAAGAAGAAAATTTAGCTTGGAAACAAAAAGTAGAAACGGCAGAAAAATCAAATGTCAAGGTTGGTTATTATTTGAAATATATTTATAATTTGAATTTTCATAGCTTTCAAAAAATTAATTTTTGAATTTTGATTGTAGTTAACTAAAGAACTTGAAAAAATTCGGATCAATATGGTAAATCTTGAAGAACAACTTACTAATCTTTCACGCAGTAATGGTTCTAAGCAGTATGATACAAATGTGGATTTTATAGTAAATGATTTAAAAAAAAAACATAGTCAAGAAGTAGCCAACATTCAGGATCAGTACAAAAATGTTTTAGAACAAATGAAATCTAAAGTATTATACATATTTTTGCTGTTGCTTATTTAATATGTTTATTTTTGTTTATTTAAATTTATTATAGGATCGTCACTGTACACTATTGACAAATGAACTAAAAAAACTTCAACAAGAACACCATCGTATTATAATTGAAAATAATAATTTGATTAGCAATTTAACAAAAGAATTAAATGCTACACAGAAAGATAAATCATCAAATTCCAATAATTTTGGCGAAATTATTAGCCTGAGCAGTCAACTTATGGAATGTTCCAAACAAAATCAAGAGCTAAATAGTACATTACAACATCTAACAGTGAGTGAAAATAAATTTAATGTAATTATTAATTTAGCAGATTTTTGTTTTAGGCTGAAAATGATAAATTGCGTTCTAATCTAAGTGCTTCACATGGCAATATTGACAAATATAATACAAATGATGTTACCAAACTAGAAGAAGATTATCATAAAAGTTTAGAACTGTTACAAAAACATAAGGATGAAGTAAAAAAATTAACAGAAATATTAAACAACAAAGAAAGAAGTATTGCTGAAATGGGAAAAAAAGAAGTAACATACAAACAGTGTATGCTTAAAATACAGGTATATCTAAAAATGATACATATATATATATATAATTTATTTATTTATTTTTAACATAATTAAGTTTTTTAAATTGTATTTCATTAATTTTAGCAAGAGTTAGAGAAATATCCTCGTGACAAAAGTCATAGCAGTGAACATTCGAATCATGATTGTGAAACATTAAGAAATGTTTTAGAAATGCAACTGGAAGATACCATGTGCAAACTTATACGAACAGAAGAAGACATGACTCTTCTTTCAAAACAAATGAATGGGCTAGATAAGCCGTCAAACACTAGTTCAATTGCAGAATATATGCATTATCATAAAGTGTCATTGGAAAATGTTGTTAAACAAAAGGATGATGATATAGAAAAACTTAAGTATGCATTTAAACAAAGTTCATACATTTTTTATCAATGTTTTTTATATTATTTTACTTGTCAAAATATTCATTTTGATTAAATTACTGTAATAGTATTCACTATTAAAAAATATATAGAATAAATTAATATTGTTATTTAATTTTGAAAAAAAAATTCCCTCTAAATTATGTATTTTAATTTGTAAATTTATATTAACTAGAAATCGAATGGATGAATATGTAAAAGAAATTGATGAACTTAAACAACTTTATGTTAAAGTATGTTCAGAAAAAGAGCACAGTTTGAACGAAAACGAAAAATTAGAAAAACGTTTTGATGAACTATCTGCTCAATTTGAAACAGTCAATAAGCAATTTACCACTGTATTGAAAGGTGAGATGAATTTATTATTTTTCTTGTTTATGATTAACTTAGTAGTTAAGCATTTTTAATTTTATAGAAAAAGAAGAATTAGCAATCAATATAATCACTATGAAAAAAGAAATAAGTGAAAAACAAGATCCTTTGCAAAAACAATTGGTAAGCTTTTTATATTATTTATATTATTATTAATATTATATTATAAATAAAAATACTTACAAAGAGGAAACTAAGAATTTGTGTCTCTTTATTTCCATTTTAGTTTTTACAACTGTTATAGTATTAAATAAAAATAAATTAGTTTTACTATTAATCATATTATATTAGATAGCCTATACAATAGTAATTTAGTTTTATGTGTGTTATAAGTTCAAATTCTGATAATAATCTTAAAAAAAAAAATGTTATTTTGTATACTTATTCAAATTTATGTATGTATAAAAGTTGTATGCTCGTGTTGAAAATTGGATAATGCCAACTTTTTTATTAGATTGTATAATGATGTTAGTTTTAATATAAGTGTGAATTGGCCTATTATAAAACTTAGGTAAGAGCATTGTTTGTTTTTATTTTTAGATATTTAAATTTTAAAGCAAGGTATGAGTATGTAAAATCTTTAAAATCGCTTTATCTTGCTTAGATTTTAAAATATTCAGAAAAAATGAATGTACAAACATAAAGACAGACTAGTTCACTTTCTTATAAAAACCTATAAGAAACTCGGTTCTAGTGAACAAAAAGTTGACATCTAATTTTAAACATTAGTTGTAACGTGTTAAACTTTTTTGGCTTTTAAGAATGTTAAACAATTTGAGAGAAATGAAAAATTATAATTTTTTTTTTAGTTACAAATTAATTCAATTTTTGAAAATTGAGTTTATCAAAACATGTTTGATGAAACTTTGTTCTCAGTTATTTTTTGTCAGCAATGGTTCATATTTGAATTTACACTAACATAATGTAAAACACTCATTATCTCAGAAAGTATTAACTTTATTTTTAGAATTTGTTTTTTTAAAATATTAAGGAAAAAGTAGTTTTTAAATGTTACATTATAGTTTTTTTTTTTTTTTGGAATTTTAAGTGGTGAAATTACTATCTATTTTTGTTTTTCAAACAGTAATTTATGCTAGACAGATTTATGCTTGTGGAGTGTTAGTTTAAATTAATTTTAGTGTTAAAATGTTTAATTTTCATCTATTTGTTGACAAGATATTTCATTTTAAAGTTTTGGTGGGTAGAGTGGTGAAACATTATTAAAATGCTACTTTGTGGTCACATAAATGATGCATTACTACGCTCCCTCCACCAAAACATCAAAGTGGAATATCTCATCATCAGATTGATGGAAATTAAATATTTCAACATCTAAATTGATATAGGTTGCCATTTGAAAACTAAAAGTTGGTGACAGTTTCACACTTTAAAATAAGGGTAACAAAAAAATTTGTAATGTTTTAGAGCTGCTTATTTTTTAAATCTTCTATAAAATAAATTCTGAAAATAGTGAATACTTTCTAAAATAATGAATGTTTTATGTTATTTTGATTACCTGTAAATATATACAAAATAGTATTTTATATGTCATGCCTTCCTAACTTCTTCCTTAAAATAGCTCATTGTATGAAGTATGGTCATATTTTTAAAAATACAATTAGATTTGGGGAAATATAATTATTTCATAACTTAAAATGTATTACTTACATTTATACATATTTACATATATTTACGTACATTTATTATTAAATAATTAAATATGTTTTAATTTTCAAAGTTAGAAAAAGAAATTGAGAATTTAAAAAACGAATTGATGGCCCATAAACGTCAGAAAGAAATGATCGGGGAACTAAAAATTGAATTAATGCAATCAAAAGAAAGAGTTTTATCTTTGGAACAGCGATTACAATCTGAGTGTAATTCTAAGGTTGCTACTTATTTGAACCAATTAGAAAAATTAAAAAAACAGTATGATGAAAAGGTAAAAGTAAAAAGTAAAACAATTTATGTTTTAACTTTTTTTTTTTTTGTATGGCTATGGTTTTTTTTATTCAATTTGTTTAGGTAAATGAATTAAAACAAGCAAAAGATACAATTTCCAATTTGACTAATTCAGATTTACAAATGTCTACAAAAGTAATTAACGAGGAGAAAATATTAAGGGCAAAATTAGAAGATTATGAGAATTCATTGGCCAATATAGAAAGGAAACATAAACTTGCTATGAACGAAATAACCTATAAATATAAAAATGAATTGCATGAGTTGGAAATGCTTTATAATAAAAAATTCAGTATGCACATTATTTTAATATGTATTTAATATTCGTATATAAAAGGTATACAATTTAAAAGTTTAATTTCTATGGTTCAGATGAAGAAAAAGTTATGTGTGCCAAAATGATTGAAGATCTCAAGAGTAAACATAAAATAGAAATAGATACATTAAACACTGTGGCTAAACAGAATGCAACAGACTATGCTAGCCAGGAGTTAATAGAAATTGTCGCGAAACACGAACAACAATTTGAAAAAGCTAAAGAGATTGTTACATTAAAAAATAATACAGTAAATAATTAATATTATTTTATTTTCATTAGATTTTGTTTTCAACTCTTTTTAAATACAAAAAACTATGGTATTCAATATAGATTAAAGAACTTGAAACGAAATTGGAAAATGCCAAAATGGAAATTTCAATGAAAAATAGTCAATTTGAGCAACTTAAAGAAATGCGCTCAAGTATGTCCGACATAGACAAACTTAAAGAACAGATTGAAGAAGAAAGAAATAAATTTGCACAAATAATGACTAATTGGGCCCAAGAAGTAAGTTACAATGAATACAAATGTATTATGTTATGAAAATATTACCTTTAAGTAAATTAGATTTATATTTTTTAACTTATTTACTTCGGAATATTGAGTTGAAGTCTTGTGTGTTTTGATTAGATGCGTCAAATGAAAGATAAATTATCTACAACAGAGGCAGAGTGGGAAAAGTTACGAATCAAGTATACAAAAGTAAAACATGCTGCAATAAGTTATAAACATGCCAACCAGAAACAGGAGTTCATTTATAATGAACTTTTGGTGAATTGTGTTGGTTTCCTAGATGAACTTAAAACTAAAACTGATAATCTGTTAACGCACAAAGAAAACGAAATACAATTAGCACTTAAGGAATTTGAAAACGATTGCAAACAAAGACGCATAGCAATGAGTAATGATAAAAAATTAAGTAGTTTTAATATTAGTTGATCCTAATAGTTTATTAGGTTTTTTAGTTTTTTACTTGCCAATGTAATTTTTTTCTCAAACTTATGTTGTTAATTTTTATATTTTCCATCAAACACTGATGGTATTTATTATAAATTATGTTTTACCTTTTTGGTTATATACTTGTACAAATTATTACTGTTATAATATGAATATAACCATTTAAAATTACTTGTACATTATTATTAAAATTAATTGTACAAATATACTGTATTTCACTTTATTGTTACTTGCAAATGGTATTGTTTTATCAAATGAAATTGAATATCTATTTTGGATTTTGTTGAATATTTTCCCAAAACAGTTTGTCTAATTTTGGATAATGTAAAAAAGATCACATAATTTTTGTTATGTGGTTAGGTGAGTAGTTCATAAGATAAAGTGAGAAAAAATATATTTCTGGTTTTTACATATTAAAAATGTATTCAAGGATGGTCAATGATCATTTGAGCTATGTTTACTTAAGAAATCAAGATTTTTATATACCACCCATCCTACTTATACAAAATGGCCATATTGTAAAAAATATTATTCTAAAAACTGTAATGCGTGCCATATATTCATATTTGATCAACAATTTCTGAGAAATAGCAGTTTTAATTTCTAGAAAATTGGCGTGAAAATAATTAATCTACAATAAAAGATAATAGGAATTACTATGTTGATTGTGATTCCTCATCGCGTAATGTGTTATTCTGTGGAATATTAATTTTTTTCACATTAGTTTTCTAGAAATTAAATCGGCTATTACTTAGAAAATATTGATTGGATATGAATGTATGGTACATTATCATATTTTGAATAATATTTTTTATAAATTGGCTATTTTTGAAAAGTAAAAAAATAAAATAATCTTTTTTTTAAGGAATGCAAAAATAAAAATTATTTTTTTCTACATATGTGTCCCACTGACCCTAAATCTGATTGAAAAAAAAATCAATAATTTAGTTATATAACACTGAAGGACATCCTTGTATATTATATTCCTCAATTACTTAGCTATATATTAATTTTTTTTTATTATATTTGGCATATAAAATACTTATATTATACTAATATTAAAATAATATTCAGTAATAAAAAGATGATTGGTATAAAATCAATTAATAAATACATTTCAAATTTTAAGATGCAGAGTGATTTTTTTCTATCATGAACCAATTATCTCAGAAAATTTTAAGTGAATTTGATTTCTGTTTTTTCTAATTATTATGGAATCTTTTAAACTTTATTTTAAAATCATTTTTAATTTTTTTCCCCTCTCCATATACTTTAAATAAGTGCATACTTTAGAGGAATAGAGAAGGGGTACAGATAGGCAATTTATTATCTTTTCCTACTCCTCCTATTTAAACTTTTAACTATTATAACTCATAAACGGTAAATCTGATATTAGTATTATGCATATCAAAAATTCTAGAAAAATATACTCTATTCAAATCTGTGTTCAAAAAGGAGGGTTCCTATTTGAAAATCAAAAGTATGAACTTATTTAAAGTATATGGAGTAGGGAAAAAATTAAAAATGGTTTTAAAATAAAGCTTAAACGACTTCATAATGATTAGAAAAAACAGAAATCAAATTTACTTAAAATCCTCTGAGATAATGGTTGGTTCATGATAAAAAAATCACTCTGTGTATCATCTATAAGTGATAGACATTCATGTATTAAGATAAAAACCATTTTCAACAAAAAACAACGTTGGATAGGTGTAACTTTTATTTACTTGACAATTAAAATATTATAGCTTTTCATTAGATACCTAGTTAGAATAAAACGATGTACCTACACAAATTATAAATACCCCCTTACAACTTACAGTAAATGTTTTATTATTGTCAGACTTTTAATTAATAATTATAGGTAGGTGCTTATAATTAATAACTATATAGCCATACAGGTACTTGCATAAAATAATGCAACTATTACATTGGCTCTAATTAATATTTCGAGAATAGTTGACAATTAGTTTAAAATTCAAAAAACAAATATAAAGAACATAATTTTTTAATGAATTTCACTAAACAATAAATATTTAAACGGTCAGATTATTAAAATGAATATAATTATATTTTAATTTTGATTTTAGATTCTGAACGAACCGACACCGTAATGATTTTACAAGGATGATTATTATTTTTTATTTTTACAATTTTAAAAAACTTATGTTTTCTACTAAAAATCTTGCTTCAATTAAAGACCTTATTTGTCACACTTTGAATTTAGTTGCTTACAAATAAAGGGATTTTTTGATTTTTACAGTAGTTTTTATAATAATTAGGAAGAACGGGAATATTTACGAAAATAATGCTTTTATTATCTTCAATCTTTTTTTTTTTTTTTAATTGAGATAAAATATTCGTAGAGATTTTGGAATTTAAAAAGGAAATTCAGATCTAGACGTGGTAAAGTTTTCATAACATTTTTCCATTTTTGACCTATTTATAGACATTTAAATTTTGTGAGTTTTTCACGTAGTTATTATATGGTGGATAAAATTGTTCACTAAACAGAAATGCTTGAAAATTTAACAGGAGCAAAGGCGTAGCTAGACATATTTTTTGGGTGGGTCAGATAAAATAGTATAAATGTTTAAATGGGAAAGACTACGAGTACAAATTTTTGATTTTTAAAACTGTGTTAATTTTCGGAGAAAAGTGGATGGCTCCTATTTGCGCTAATTAGGCGCAGTATGTAAAATTTGCCCAAGTCGCCACGAAATGTAGTTACGACACTGAATACGGTCTCTTCCTATAGCTCTGAATATTGTGGCCAAGAGGTTGTGGGTTTTGAGGTTTTAAGGTTGTATGTAGAGCATATTCACATTATTATTAACTACTTACATATCGCACTCTCCGTAAAATAAGGCCATAACTGAAAAAAAAAAATCAAATGTGCAGGTAATCACTATGAATATTTAGAATTTAATGACAATTTTTTCACCACACAAAAAATAATAAAGCGCCTTGTTTCAATATAATATGGCCCAAGTGTTCTGACTCTAAAAACTCGTATTAGTCACAATTAGTTATACTCAGGAATCTAACATACACGTTCAATGCAATAAAGGTTTTTATATTATTAACACTAATATAAGGAGGTAGATGGCACCACTACCAAAAAAAAAAAAAATGACAACAATTACGATTTCATACGATACCATAAACACAAAAATCATAAATGTCGAGTTGTGGCCTTATTACATAGTGCAATGGTATATATTCGATTGAGTTTTTGAATAAAAGTGTATATTGAATTGTCCGCGAGAAAAAAAGCCAGGCTCGCGACAAATCGAAAGGAGGTCTGAGACAGGTTTATTGAGTACACAGAATCGATACGATGGTTATACATCACGGTCAAATTGTGTTGGCCAACAAAATAATGCAAACATGCATACGATTAACTGTATTCATTTGGCCTGGATGTTTTCCGAACGGAGATTAATAACACGCGAGAGAAAAACATGCAGCATAACGTACAGACCGAAAGCGAATAGACAACAATAAGTGAAAGCCGACAAGTCAGCGATGCGCCGCCACACGATGCATTTGAAGACGACGAATGCCCGTGAAATCTCGAAATTGAGCAGCAAATCGCCGATTCCGTCGGCGGGAACGGGGTCTCCGACAACCGGTGATAGACCATTGGCCGGCAGCTCGTCGACACTTCGGGCGCTGGCCAGGGACGTCGGGCCGTCGGCACGCGAAATCCGGCCGGGGAACGTCGGGTCCTCGTCGTCGGTTATTGGCGGCCGAGCGGTGATTGCGACTCTCGGAGCCTGTGGCAAGGTCCGAGGCGCCCGCGGGCCGTCGTGGAGCCGACAAGACGCGGCCGCCTACGCCGCGGTGGTACCGCCGTCCGTTTTCACGGCGCCGCCCGTCTTCACGAGACGCCAGATGGCGTACGACGTCCAGAGGACCACCGAGGCCCCGTAGAACATCGCGAACGCTACCACCATGTTTGCTCGCGTGGACGTCTCGCCGACGAATTCGTGAGCGTTTACGGCACGCGGCGTCACCGACCGCGGGGCTGCAGCGCTGATCGCGCGCCGTGGATTGTGGCGGGAGCTGTTCGGCTGGGCGAGACACCGGCAGCGGTGTACGGTAGCGAAACGGGAGCAGAACTTTCGCGGAACAACAAAGCGGTTCGACCGACAATACCGAGGGCGCGCGGTCCCCTGGGAAAATAATCGTTCGGCACCTCGATAATTAATAGTATTACGAAAAAAAAAAAAAAAAAAAAACGGGTATGGAAGAACACAATCAGTGGCGTGCAGTCAGAGTAAAACTAGGTAAGAGGCGCGTTCCCGGCCATCGGAGTAATTAAGGATGGCCGGAGGGGGCTTGGGCCCCGGGCAGTACAATTTTAGGGGCGGTAAATTTCGGAGAGCATTTTTATATAATTGTCATAGGTTGTATAGCCGATTAAAAAATAAAAAAAATGATAATAACAGTAATGATTGTTTTGCATTCTATGATAATATCAGGACATGGAAAAGTATATAGTGGTTACCGGTTTGAGATAATACCACGTTTATGTACTCGTAATCACAAATATTATTATATTTTATACTGTGCTTAAAATTATCATTCTTATCATATTTTATAGAATTGTTTTGTATTTATATTATTTATTTTTTTAATTGATTTTTGAATTGTGATAGTGAACCTCGTTCAAACTTCCAGTGTTTTAAACTGTATTTATTAATTTTCTGTTATTTATTGTTTAGAAAACAACAATTCCTAACTTGTACAATATACTTGTACTAATACAATGTCGTAATTTTTTATAAACTTTGTATAATTTATAATAAATGCACCTCTATTACGCTTATGTGTAATGTATATTGTATACCACTGAATGAATTTTTTATGTAAACCTAATATGCCTTTTAGATTCCGAGTATAACAAAAAATGCATTGATTTATGTTTACCTACCTAGTTCTAATAAAGTTTTTGGCCAAATTAGTATTTTATGCTATGGTCTAAAACTCATTTTCGTAATTTGAAGTCTTTCGAAGGTTATGTTAAGAGTCTTAATCATACAGTTTGTATTAGTAACTTTAAATACTACGTATTTATTTATGCTATAGTTTTCACTCTTTACTTCAACCAAATATTTTCTAGGTTTAATATTGTATTCTATATTTTTTGTATTCTAATATCAATTATCACAACATGTTATTTTACGTGGGTACAATAGTAATTGATAAGAGCAGATCCCCTAGCACAAGCTTGGCTTATATGGGGTGCTGCAGTTTAATTTACGTGTACCTAATGTATATTAAATGTACTAGCTGTTATTTTTTTGCAAAATATATTAATAATAATAATAAAAATAACTGATGATTTTTATAAATATATTTCTGAAGAAATGTGGGTTGGGGAGGAGGCTTTTTTTTTTTCCTTACCCGGGGCGTAAAATATCTAATCACGTTTTTGCCGTGTTTAGATATTTTAGAAATTTTATGATTTGGCGGAAACGTGAATCGGCGGAGAAGGGAAAGGTACATTTTTGGCGGAAACGGATAACTCCCGTTCGGCTAGTATCGTTACTATAGAAGCGACCGGTTATGGTAGAAGAGGGTAAGGGGTTATCCACGTTTTTATGTGGCGGTTGAAAGCGCTTTTCAATATTTTAGATTCTGAACGAAGAGAGGAATGTATTGGTTTTACAACGATGTTCATTTTTTTTTTTTTTTTTTTTTTACATAACTTTTCACATACATTCACCGACATTTGGAGTTTATTCCAAGTGCATTCTCACCTCGTTAAACATTTGGCTGTAAAAATAAAGTAAATAAAAACAAACTACAGATTGTATTATGGGTACATTATTTATACGTTTTCTATCATCATTACTATGACGCGTGTAGGTTGTGTAGCGTTTAGCTATATTAACGTAATATTAGAAAAAAAAATATTTATTTACATTTTTTCGGAATTCTATCATTTATGCATTGTTTCCAAACAATTCATGGAAAATGCATCTATTATCATCGATTTATATTTTTTATTTTAATTACCGCACTATTGTAACGAGTGCGATCAATTTGATTTAGTTACTGACATACTCACCAGATTCGCTTGTGGATCTTAATTTTTACATTTTTTTTTTTTTTTTTGTAGGGGTTGTGACAAGTTTTTGTTTACCGTTAATCGATTCGTTGCGCTTTTTTGTTTGCTTATTAAACTATGATAACAATTTTGTTATAGTGTCTACCCAAACGTAACACCACGGTTACCGTATGCCTATTTGAACATGTATTTATACCGTATTATTATACAACAGACTTGCGAAGGAACGCGTTCCTATTCAAATAATAAAGGAACGAGGAACGGGAAAGAGTTTCTATTTATGAGAAACGTCTCGCAAATTTCCGTTCACCCCATTATAAAAAAAAAAAGAAGCTCACGTTATTTAATGATAATATTGTCTAGAAATTACTAAGTGTCGGTATCACTCGTCAGTCACTAACAAATTACCGCAATATATTATTACGATAACGTAATGGGTACCGAATTTTCTAATTTTTAACATACAAGGTGTATAATATGATAATATTAATAAAAACACGTTTATATACTTGTGTTACCGTAATATAAACGGTGTCCGGTGCTAATGGTTTAAAATAATAAAAATGAATAATAATAATAAAAAAAAAAAAAAAAAAAAATAAAAGGAACGTTTTAAGGAACTTTCCCAATATTTTTGTACATTAATACAGATATTTTTAATTTTATTAACAAGAATTCACATCAAGAATGCTGTTATTAATCATTATCGATTAAATTTAAAAAAACATAATAAATACCATTTAGATTCAGTGTGTGGTGAAGTAGCTATTAGTTTTACAAAGACGTTTATTTTTTTGTTCATTCTCGGATATCATTTTTTCATCATATTTTACGTAATTTTAACAGTATAAAAACAGTTGGCAACATAATATATATACATATGTATTAACGATACATCGGCATTTTTTTTTTCGTTAATTTCCAGTTTACTTCGGCTACAAGAGCTAAATACGCGATTAATACCTTGCTCCGCTCACAGTCGTTTTATGAATGCGATGATTTATGTTTGCTTTCAGTATATAAACCAAATTACTACATACTGTAATATTGTGTGCTCTCTCAACTTCCCGTCTACAGCAGTGGTCTATCTAAGTATATTATTCAAAGTATAAAACAATATTATTGATCAATGTAATTTATGGTTTTTTTTTGTTTTTGTTGTTTGTATTATGTAGTTATGTATTATGAGTCTAGATGAGTTTAAAATAATAATGTAATAACACATACATATAATTATAAGTGTCTTCAAGATTATTTTCAGGAATTGCCGCTTAACTGTGTCATGATTCTGAGGAATTCATCATCTGGGAAAACAACGAAAGAATAATACATTTATCTCAGTATAGTTTTGTAGTAAGATCATAATATGTATACATACGAAATTTCATATGTGATCAGAGGTGCCGCGAGGGGGGTGCAAGGGGGTGCAATTGCATCCCCCGGCTTTTCAAAAAAATGAATATTTAAAAATAATTGGATCTTTGGAAACAGCTGAGTAACGTAGCCATGGATAAATGGCAAACCATTTTAAACAAAATTCTCTCGTAGAGTCGTCGGTCAAATCTTTTTTAAAGTCATATTTTTTCGGAGGAACTCAGGGCCCTTTCAATAATTTCAAACGTAGTTCATCAACTCAATAATTTAAATACAATCCAATATCTAATTTATTAGCACCAATAATCAACTTATGAAGGAGTTGTGGCACTTTTTTTTGTTTGTCATTTGTTTATTGATATCTATAGTAGGTAATTCAATAACCGGTCTCATGACTGTCTTTTAAACTAATTTTATCCTCACTAATACTCAAACTGGTACTCGTATTCGAATCAATTTTACGTTTCTTTTGGAAAAAAATTAAGTTAATAATAATAATTGATATTTAGAATTAGGTTAAGTTAGGATAGGTTCTAAATAATGGTTTAATAATAATAATCATTATTATTAAACCATTATTTAGAAATCAGCGTAATTACTATGCACCCCCTCCCTGAAAAATATCTTGATGGCGTCTATGTATGCGGTGTTTATAATACTGTTATTAATTATTATAGTAATGGGCAGGTTGGTGCAATAATATTAATACGGTTTCGGAAGATTAAACAACAAACAATACCCATAGGTGGTTACGGGTATGACTACAGAACAAAAAAAAAATAACAACAAAGTGGTGGTATAAACTTGGAAGGTGTTACAAATATTTTACAAAAGGTGGATAATCGCAAACAAACACAAAACTATTACCATTGAAATTGTTAAGCTATTTTCGGGTTAATGTTAATAATAAATTGTTACGTGTACAACGGTGTAGCGATCGCTTGGTAACTAAGGATAGGGTAGTTCATACATTTGTCTTTATCCGGTGCATAACACACGGGTAATTTACGGAGTAATTACACGTTAACGGAAATGATTATAAGAAGTAAGAACACAATCCAGGATATAATATATAATATGTATTCAAATACAACTGTGTAAGCATAATAATTGTTATTTTTTTTTTTCAAAAACCCTGCGATATACATATAATATCGAACGTACAAAGTCAAAATACAATACATAATATGTAGTCATTTTAACCTTGTTCAAAAACACTACGGATTAAATTTGGTAAACTTGACTATATAAGACTAAAAGTACTATATAATAATAAATATTCATAGCAATATTATAGTAACAATATTGAATTTCACAATATTATTTAAATATTAACTTTTTTTTTTTTTTTTTAATGCAAGAGGTATATAAATTAGTTTTTAAGGTACAGTAATAATAATAATAATAATAATAATAATAATAATAATAAATTATTCTTAAGAGAGAAAGAGAGAAAATGACGGAGAGAGAGAGAGAGTAAGATAGTGATACACAAAGAAAAACAAGTTCTAGGATTCACAACGATCATAATAATAATAATAATAATAATAATAATAATAATAATAATAATAATAATAATAATAATTAGTCTACTGGATATTTATAATAATAATATACTTAAATATCTCTAACAAAAAAAAAAAAAAAAACAACTAATAAAAAACTAATAATCATATTCCAAAACCGTTGCTACAATCAATATAATAATATAATCTAATAACGGTTCAAAATATGGGCGGTTAACAATAATAATTATAATAATCGTAAATAATTCGTCGTGACAAAATAATAACATTGGATTTACGATAAAACAATATTATAATCGAGACATTCGCCAGCGCAAACCGATTTGAGACACTTTTGTTGATTGAAATCTGCGCTATCAACGATTCCAGTGCATTAACGATTTACACAGGTTTAGCTAGAAATTCAAGGCATTAAAACCGATTTCCCGCATTACGCGACGGCATAACTTATCAGATGGCATTTCCGCTATAATCGCTAACACAAAAAGCAAAGGTACCACAGCTGATAAATTAATGGGACATGGTCGGGGGCAAATCGGGTTCGGTCATTGCAACAGGACCACATCGTCAGGTCGGTCGAAAAAACCTAAGCCGGCTAGCCACAAATCTGAATCGGTTTACTCTGACGGATTTCTGCAAAACCACGACGGTTCACTTTTTTAGGGGAAATTCATAGAGCTCTGCATTGGTGGATTTCGCGAGTATCGTTAAGTAGATACTAGATTTTTAAGTAGAGTGACATTTCGTTTTTTTTTATTTTATTATTATTTTTTTTAATCATTTACCGTTCCTTGATAGCAGATAAATAGGATATTGGGATTACGGGTCGGGATGATGGATGGGGCGTCTTTTCGGTTTTCGTCGAGTACAGAGGTGTGGGTAAAAATCTCGAGCGGCCGTTTAAGAATTTCCATTGACCTCCTATAGTTCCTATAGGACCTCCATTCCCTCCTAAAGTTATAGTTCTGTTATAATATAGTAAATATATTTAAAATTATAATATTAAATAGATATTAATCGGTGTAGTGTTTTATCTATAGATAAACGTATGTTTTATATATTATCCAGCCGAACGCGAAATGAGTTATCCGATAATTATTAAACCACCTGGATAAATCTAAGATCTAGGTATAAATCGTTTTCGATATTATCTATGTAATGCAATATGTTAAGAGTTGATAACAGGCACATTTATACCAAAATGATTTATCGCGTCACGATCTTTTTGGTAATTTAAATGTGTCCGGTACACTTTTAGTACTTAGTTTTATGACCGGTGTAATGATTTCCTTTTTTACTTTCATTTACGTGAACATTTGCTCTGATCGTCGTGCACATTTTATTTTCACCGAGACAAATCATTCTACGGATTATTTTTTATTTTTCGTTTAAATGTTTCGAAATGTTAACTTTACGCAACACCGATATTAACCGCCTTATTATAGGCTCGCACTGTATACGCACACGGGAATATGCAGATAGAAACCTCAGGAAAACCGATAACCCCGGGTTAGTTGTTTAAGGTTAGTAATAATTATACTATTAATATATATATATAAAAAAAAAAAATGCTAACAATAATATTGCATCACATCAGTATGTGATAAAAATTTGCGATATGGTCGTGTGTGGAACGAGGGATATGCAGTTGTTAAATACGAGATACGCTAAATCAATATGTATATTCTTACAGGCGACGGTACTAATTATAATTTATAACATCTTTTTTTGTGCGCGATGTTGCGGGATATGTTGAATTCTTCGGTATCGATTTAAACTACGTTCGAAATAATTTGTTGGTGATAGGTACTCGTAAGTGATATGCCGAAATCTTAGGGGGAAAAAAAATTCGAACGAATAACAATATTAATAAATTAAATGCTCGCCGATCTATGTAGGTAATAATACCGTTAACATTGTTTGTGGGTTTTCGTTTTTCGAGTGCGTGTGAATATTGCGGAGTTTTTTTTCTTCAAAATATTGAATTAATGAGATCGCGAACAAAACAAAATATAAAAAAAAAAAAAAAAAAAAAAAAAAAAAAAACAAAAAAAAACATGTACTTAATCTATTATTTATACAATTATATAATATGTACCGAGAAAAACAAAATGCTTACCCTTTTTGTGTTGCACAAAAAATTATTAATATTTTAATTTTTTTTTTTTTTTTTTGGTTTTTTTTTATAGCACGCACTTAATTTGTATATTATAAGTATGTAGGTAAATAATGTAAATATCTATGCGTTTATATTATTATGAAATATACAACGCTTATGTATTATTAATATAATATTGTACGAGTATATTATAATTTAACATTTAAAAAAAAAAAAATTATTAAAAAAGAAAACACATGCAACTTAATAATTATTATGACGACGTGTCCTATATAATACAGCGGCGTGACCAGGATTTGTCGAAAGGGTCGAGGGGGTCCATACGTGATAAACGATTTCATTGGCGCAACGAGACACGATTTTTTGTTTTTTTTTTTTTTTAGTAACGGCGTTTCCGCAACGTTTCAAATCAAATTATTTATTTTTTTGTTTTCGTAAATGGGTAAATTTAACCGCTGTTGAATGGACCCGGAGCCCATTCTCCTGGTCGCGCCACTGGTCGTCCGTACACGAATAATTAATAACGTTATTGTATTATATTGTCAGCGGCTACTAGTCATTTTTAATTTTGTTCATTCGCGCAAAATCATCCTTAAGGCAGACCCTTAACACTCTGTGTGTGTATACTATGCGTATAGATATTACAGGATTAACGTTACATTAATAATACAGCGTGTCGATGGTATACCGAACAAAACACAAATTTAATAATTGTCTTTCACCCCGAAAACACTCTAAGCGATGGCTATGCAAAACCGCGATTAATTATTATTACCATTAAAATGTATAATGTAAATACCATAATATTATCTAAAATACAAATTCATTTGATTGTCTCTAATATTGTTATTATAATAATATAATAATTTGATATCGAACAATATTATTATAGGTAATATAAATACTACGATAATTTTTTTTTTTTTTTTTTTTTTTTTTTTGGTTTTGGTTTTTTTGTCCAAATATTATTATTATGTATTATTAGTCTATTAAAATATATATTATTATAATAATATATAATATAATATATGTGCGCACTGCATTTCCATTTTGCAGTTATATACCGAATATAATATAATTTAATAATATAGATTTTGACGTACCATTATAACAGGTATTATCATAGTTTTATAATATATATAATTTTTTTTTATTTTTTTTTTTTTTGTAAATTTCGCTTCCCTGACTAATATTTATTTATCACAAACTTTATTATTATTATTTTGTAAATTTTCAGTATAACATTATTATTACGTAATATTATATTGAAAAAAACAAAATTATTATTTTTAATTAGGTATATAATAATAATAATAATAATATTACAATATTATTATTGTTACAGTAAGAATATAATACGAGTGTTAAAAAAATATCCTTAATCATTTTGCTGTATAAATAATCTTATAATAAAATCAAAAACGAAAAAGAAACCCCGTAAATAATTGAAGATAAAAAAATTGTGCGCGCCAAAAACATAATATCGTTGTATTTATTATATCGGCGATAACATAATAAGTTTTGTATTATATTTTTTTTTTTTTTTTAATTGTTTGTTTTTAATCACTAACCTTTTATTTGCCACCTGTGGGCATACCCTTTCGCGCCATTGACACAGCTATGTAATATTATTATATATTATAATATTATAATATATGGTGCATGTGTGTATACGCATTTACAACGACGTATAACATTATCATCATCGGTACAATATGATTCATATTTTTGGTGCATGCACTGTTTTTTTTATAATAATATTTTATACGGGGTAATCAATTCTCGACGAGACACTCCTTGTTACCGCGGAGTGTAGGCATGTTAACTGTTTTCGGATATATTTTGTTTGAACGTTTAAGAAACAGTTTTAAAATCACCCATCGCCGTTAATTTTCGTCACCCGCAATTCCGGAGATCATATTTAAAGTGCGACCGACTGGCTTTCTCCTACCGGGACTTTAAAGTGGAATATATCGACGGAAATCCAAAAATGACAACACCGAAATGTATTTCAAATTGAAAACGCCATCCATTCACGGAACATTTAATACCGGTTTCCTATTTGAAAATCAAAAACGAGAGTTACCTAAAAATAACGTTGATGCATTATTTTAGAGCCGCTTGGTGTTTTATCTTCTGAAAAATATTAAGACTTTCCGGGACAATTTCATTTTAACCACCCAACGAGTGTCTTATCGAGGATCGATCACACTGTATACAATGAAATTATAAATATATTATTATAATAACATAACGAAGGAAAAAAAAAATAATGCCTACATTAGTAATTATAACACTCCTAATGTTATACATGTATGCATTATGAATTCATAATAATAATATTGTTATTATCATTATACGTAATATTATTATTCCTAATGCGAATATTATAACATTGTATTAATAATATAATATACAATTATAGTGCGTCTATACAAGGGGGTGATGATCTATATTGTTATTTGTAATAGCGATTATGGGGGGGGGAAAAAAAAAAAAATTAAAGAATTATTTTTACGTAACCGGAAATATCAGTAATTATTATTGCACACCGTACGTGTAGTATTTATGTGAAACAATGCGGTTTCCGTTAAATACACAATCGTCGACCTATTATTATATTCTATCGCTACGCCTTATGATAAATTATTTTAATTTTATATTATAAATTTTTGGCACATGATTCACGTCGTATCGCAAACACGCGCGATCAGTGCCGCGGCGTCGTGCCACTTGCACGATCCGTACGTGGGTGTGATCGGATCCGAGCAATAAGCGAATACCGTGTTCGGATCTAAATCGCAACCGATAACGGATCGGGATCAGAAGAGCCCGACGCCTGGCGCACCAATCGCGCGTATTATTGGATATCGTTACAACCGCGCGCGGTGGCGGTTATTGTTTAAAAATAGTTTTTTTTTTTTTTAATTTTTTTAAATTTTTTCTTAATATTATTAAGAAACTTAAGTTTATGTAGTATTATTATTATTATTATTTTTTTTTAAACCGTCCACACTCGAAAATCTATAAATGTTACTGTATTACGAACGTTAAACCGATCGTGTTATAGTTTGTCAACCAATACGCGATCAATGAATAATATAAAAACGCCTCGGTCCGGCGGCACGGTAGTCGCGAGTTTCTCCGCGGATTTCGTTTCCATCCGCCCCCAGGCATCCGCGAATCACCGTCACTGTGAGCGGAGTGACGCGCGCGTATTACGGGCCGGCAGTAAAACAACGCGCCTATCTAACGCGCCTATCTAACGCGCACATCTAACGCGCACATCTAACGCGCCTATCTAACGTGCCTATCTAACGCGCCCATCTAACGTGCCGATCTAACGTGCCTATCTAACGCGCCTATCTAACGCGCCTATCTAACGTGCCCATCTAACGTGCCTATCTAACGTGCCCATCTAACGCGCCCATCTAACGAGCCTATCTAACGTGCCCATCTAACGCGCCCATCTAACGCGCCTATCTAACGCGCCTATCTAACGCGCCTATCTGACGCGCCCATCTAACGCGCCTACATTGCACCGTAAACAGGGCGAGACGGCGGTATATTATTATTGAACGTTATTGTGCGATGACGGGTCGGAGCGGTAAAAGATCAACGGAAATACAATACAGAAGAAAAAGATTAAGTCTTATTATAATAATAATAATAATAATAACGGTATCATTATCGTATCGTAATGATGAATGTACGTGCGTTCTAAACTATGCATAATTATATTGTTATATTACGAAATCGACCGTTACATTATAATAATGGCGGCGTTTTAATTGTACGTTATCATTAAATTACGATTATGCGTAAACCTAAACTAAGAGTTATATTATATCGTATTGCTATTTTTTTTTTTTTTTTTTTTTTTTTTTTTTTTAACTTAAGTTTTTTCAATAATATTATATATCGTTATAATGTCCGGTCAATAACGGTTTGGGTCGAAAATTACGGTTTCGAAATGCGTTTTTCGGATAAAGAAAAACAAAAAAAAAACCCAACAAAATAAAAATCCAACCAAACCGTAAATAACAATAATAATAATATCCCTCGATTCTAATATTTACGCGTCGAACCGATTAATCAACGAGTATCGAGGAATAATGATATTATACAGTCGATAGACGGTTTGTTCCGGCACAGTGTTTCAAACGCGTTGTCAGCATTGTCAGCAGCAGCATAATACGCCGTGCGGCGAAAACAACAAGTGTCGAAACTGTCGTTTTAGCGGCGGTCCGCCGGAACGGTTTCCGACAGCGTGTCTCGGTGCGCGGCCGTTACCGCGGCTGACCGAGACGTTGTCCGTGTCAATCCAGGTCGTTCGGATCAGCTATACGAGATTTACGATCGCGCGTCGCCAAATTCGCTAATGTTTCACAAATTTTCGCAAACTCGTTTACAAACGAACAATGTTCCGTTGGGTATTCTGTACTCGCGACTAAAATAAAACGCTTATAACGCCGGAGGAACGAGAAATGAGATGACAATCAGTAGTATGCGACGCCGTCCGAAAACGATAATCAGATAAATGTAAATAAATAACGCACGCGCGGAACTCGCGACCGAACGTTGAACCGGCAACGGGGAATCGCTGTTTCCGACACGTTAGCGACGTGTTGCCGCGCCGCGGGAACGGAAAACATTTCGTGAGACGTTACACACGTTATCCGTTGGAACGCGGTTTTGGCTGCGCACGCGCGCGCCGAGAGTTTACAACACTATGCCGGAAAGAACCTAGTGCGATGTATTGTCATTATTGTTAATGCCTATAGCACGTGGCGTGCCTTATCTATGTGGAATAATGATAATAATATGGTAATCGAAATTGTGCGGCGAAACGAGCGCCCGGTTTCGCACGATTTACATAAAATCAGCAACAGATATACGAAAACGAAAATCCTACAACCCTACAAAACAAATAATAATAATAATACAATAATAATGCAGATTAGACGACTCTAACGATCTGCGGTTAAATATTATATAACTTCACTAACGATTAAATTAACACAATGTGAATAATTAATAAAAATAAAAAAAAAATCGTTAACGCTAAATAACCTTAATAATGATAATAATCTTGTTTAAAAGTAAAAACAAAACGAGACAATAAAATAATAATAGTATCGTTATGTATTAATTATTTATAACTAAATAGTAATAAAAATTGGTATTTTTTTTTTTCTAAGCCTATCAAGACAGGAAAATAATTGTTTCTTTTTTTTTTTTTGTTTTTGCAATTATCGCCGCCGTCTGATAAACATAGTATACCTTATTTATACGGTGTTGTTCGCGTTATCATTTTTTGTTTTGTTTTTTTTTTTTGTTTTTTTTGTTTTGTTTTTGTCGTTTCATATCATATTTGTCCAAATGCCCACGTTTTCCCGTACAAATGATCTAAAACAAACATCGAATATCAATCAAAATATATTATAACAATACATTGTTACATTATGACGATATAATTGTAATCTTGATGCGCTATAATATAAATGTTAATTTTACCGGTTTCACCGTACTTTATACGAACGACTTCAAAACACTATTTTAACGACGAATAAATTATTTATGAGGTCGATGAATTTTTTTTTTTATATATGTATATACATATAAAAATCGTGTAACGCGAAGATCTCGCATGTCTGACACCTAAAATAACATTCGTTCTGTTTAAATAATTTTTAGCTTTTAGTACTCCCGTGTTCAAATATTAATGTGGTTTTTTTTTTTTTTTTTTAGGTCTGGGAACATTAAATAAAACATTTCTTATTTTTTACTTTAAGTTCCTCTGCTTAAAAAAAAAATTAGTATTTAAATATTGTACAGGCAATATTGATAAAACATATTAATAATTATAATACAAAAATATTGAATAAAAACAAATCTGTGTGTCTGATCTTCGTGTTACACCCTGTATACATAAATTGTCAAAATATTTTAATACACCTAGGTAATACGAGTTTGATTTCATTTTTTTTAAACATAATTGATTTAATATTGACTGCATTGACCTTCACGCCTTTAAATTGCATACCCGAGGTGCCGCGTTATACGAGTAGGTCGTACTGCCGATCATCGTAGTTGGTATGTACAATAGGATGTTCCTTAGCTATACAGACGATGAAAAAAAATATCAACATTTTTTTTGAGCTTGCCCCTTCAAAACGTGTGTATGTTTATAAAAATGAACTACGAAAAATGTTGAGTCAATCAAACAAGGTTAACCCGTGCCGATAATTGAACCTGAAGTTTGAATTAATTCAATTTTTCAATATTTATGAGAATTTTTTTTATATTTTTTTAAATACTTCGCAAACCGTTCAGTAAATTTAAATTATTTATATTACATGTTTTAAACAAAACGGAATCGTCTAAAATAAATTATATTTAAACACGTTTTTAATATCTTCTGCTGTTCAAAAGGTGTATCGACTTAAATGTACAAAAATACCGTATCCTCAAAATGTTTACTGTTTTAACTAAAAATAACTAACACTAATGGTAAATATCTATTAAATATTCAATATAATCAAATATCAGATGTTATATACTATTGTATGTGACAATTCTTTAAATAATTTTGTCTTATCGTATGTTTATCGTTTAACAGATAAAGTTTATATTAGTTTCCAACAAGAGTCTAGCGACTTATTTATTACGCACCGCTGTGTTATGCGTATCGTGTGTTTAGTTTTGTATTTGTGTATGTTAAACTTATTTATTTTAGTATTTACAAAATATTTGTAATTTTTATTAATTAATTAGAGTTAAACATCGAAAAAACGAACAAAATATATTTTTAATCGGAACTACAGAATTATTTATACAATAATCCAAGAACATTTTTAAATTTTATATTCAATATGCGTTCAACAAATTAAAATAAAACACAACATAACATATTTAATATTACATGATTTAAATAATAACCAAGTCTTATGAAAATTGATATTTTTTTTTTCCGATTCTATTAACTATGTTTCTTACGCGGTAGCTTATTTTTATCTATAGTTCATATTGGTTGATCAAAAATTTTATACTTCGTAATATGTAAATTACGGAAATATTTATACTTGAATTGTATTTTTATTATTTTTTGGTAGAAAAAAAACTGACTATTTTATTATTTTCGAAAAAGTTGAAGATTTTATAGAGTTTGTTTCTTTTGACAGTTTCGGAGTTTTAACATTTTGATTTTAATTAAATTTGTGATTTTTTATAATTGTTTTAAAATCCAGAGAAAAAAGTGTATAGTCAATATTAGCTCTAATAATAATTATTATTCCGATTACCTATGGAACGTTATAATCACATTTGCCGATTAATTATTATTATTATGGGTACTTGACTGTACATTCTTTTGTCTGAACTTAAAAAAATTATAAACAAAACATAATTCGATTATATGTATTATATTAAGAGATTTTGCAATCGGTATAATATCTTCGTAGAACACTCTATGTAATGTCGTTTTTTTAAAACGAGCAAAACAAATTATAAATGATTTAAATTAGAAAATGTTTCAAATCACCATTGTATTTAAAAAAAAAATATTATTATTATCTCACATACTCAACGCGGATACATTTTAAAATCCCAGATTAGTGTATATTGGATTATTTTGCATACACATACATTTCATTCTATAATAACATTATGCAGTTGCATAGATATCAGACAAATATGACATTCATATATTATATTTATATCAGTGGCGTGTAAAATACCATTATTTTTTCACGTGTGAGGTACAGAAAAATTTTACATTTAACACCGCCATTATACCACGCATCTCATGGACAAATCAGTATTGTAAATTCTTATCTATTAGTCGTTACTTCAAACTCACTGTTCTATGGTTTTAAATACTTAC
Organism: Cinara cedri; assembly: GCA_902439185.1. Taxonomy (NCBI): domain Eukaryota; kingdom Metazoa; phylum Arthropoda; class Insecta; order Hemiptera; family Aphididae; genus Cinara; species Cinara cedri. The sequence goes on along the minus strand of CABPRJ010000978.1, from coordinate 396,611 downwards.
GCATCCAGGCATGTACGAGCGTCCCAAGCTTTACAGTCTTTGTCACGCCACTGATATACACAATATTATGTAGTACAATAGAAATAAGTCGTTTTTTTGGTAAAAAAAAAAAAAAAAAATTCGCCTACCTCATTTGCACACACCGATCTAATGAATTGGAGATTTGACGATGTGATTGGGCGATACGTAATGATACCCGGGCAGAGGAAGTCCGGACGTTTCCATAGATATCCTAATAACAACAATTTACGATAAGAACATGAGAAATAAGAAAATTTCAAGTAAATTTTTATATATGCGTAAAGGTGTATAATATTATCATAATAATAATTATTAGTTAATAACAACGAGTATACGGCGATCAAAACAAACTGATGCGCGCGCATCGTCAATTACCTATAATAATGATAATAATATTAATAATAATCATAATATAGGTATACACTTGCACTACGTGTACAGAGGCGTGGGCGTAGGCTATTTATTAGAAAGGTGGCGGGAGGGGGGGGGCTGCTTTAACTATCGATTATTCGTAATAGAAGTGAATCGAGAGTTGATAATATTATTTGCCCGAATCAATTGCGAGGATTTTCGAAATGTTGGGTCAAGGGGGTGGGGTCTGCGAAACACTCCTCCCTAAATCTCCTTACCTACGCCCCTGTACCAGTGTATAATAATGTTTTATTTATAAAATGCCGAACTTACTGACCTCGACCAATACGTATATACCAATACATATACCGTATATTCAATATATTGTATATACATTGTATATTCGAGTATATTATATTGTGTATTATAATAATACAAGTTCGCATTCGGTTTCAACAACAATAAAAAAAAAAAAAAAAAAATATCAAATATAATAAAAATACGTTTGCCGAACGACATGCATGCACATATTGTATTATATGTATTATTTAAATAGGCGCGACGAATGACGATGGGACACTACCTATGTATTCTTCAATAACCAAAATAACAAAAAAAAAAAAAACACAACTCCGCGGAAATATTGCAATATTTGTACATTATAATATTATATAGTCGCATGCACATAATATCCCCGTAAAGAGATTATAATATAACATTTGTTTTTTTTTTTTCCATGCACTTCAAAATATAAAAATATGTTCGTACCCGAACCAAATAAATAAATAAATCAACTAATCAAAAAATAAAAACAAACAACGGGATGTATTATTATTATTGTAATATAATGATGATAAACTGCACAATATTCGAAATTATATGGTAAAACATTATTGTATATCACAAACGCAACAATATTATTATAATATCATATAAAACACAATGTTCTAAAAAATATATTGCATTAACAACAACAAAAAAAAAAAAAAAAAAATAATAATAATAATTATATTTTGTCGCTATAATAATATTAACTAAAAAAAATATATGTATTATATTATTTTATCATATACCCATTAAACCGTACATTTTTTTTTTTTTTTTATACCATTATAAATACGAAACGATAATAACATAATAGTATTAATAATTATTAACATAGGATAAAATCGAAATATTAAAAATAAAAATACGTTTTTTCCCTTCTAAATATTTTAAAGTAATTCAATTTTTTTAAAAAAAAAGTACACGTTGCCCGATTATAATAATATATTTATAATTAATAAAATTACGTTTTTACGTTAAGTGAGCATTTTATAAAAACGATTATAATATATGATAAGAACACAGACATTATCCATTTATTACACACACACGCAATATATATTTTATAACGTAACAATATATTTAGATATATGCCTATAAATATATATATATAAAAAAAAAAATATATAATACATTTTGATATTTTTGTTCGTATACATAATACAATATTTTTGGTATTTGGTCGATATTGTATACAAATTAATACGATTTAATAGACAATATCTAGTCCGTTAGAACAATAAGGCACATATTATACACTATAATTTTGATACACATGTAATGTGTTTTTGGTCAATAAATTATGTATAAAAAAAAAAAAAAAAAAAAAACAATTGATTAGTTCATATACTATTAAATATCCGCGTGATAAACTTAATTCAACAAAAACGACTAGTCTAAAATAATAATATAACAATACAGGTATGATATTATTGTAATTATTACTATAATCAATAAAAAATTACACAGAACGCGTATTTTCGTTGTGTAACAGTATTTCGTATGTTTCGAATACAATAACAATCGTACTTATGTTATAAAAATCGAAAATTTCTGTATTTTATATACGCGAATCTATAATTGTAGTTATAATCTATGAAGATTGGGCTCGAGAAAATAATGAAACTTACCCCCCCGCACGTTGTCGATATTTCGGTTTAACACCATTTATAATGTACTAATATTATTCCGTCGTTTTTTATTTTGGTTTGGGCATTTTTATACTGTTAAGATAGGTGCATATTAATGCATTTTCACGGTTAAGAACACACCACTCGAATAACATAATGGCGTGTTTTTCTCCGAAAAAAAAAAAAAAATTAGATACCGTTTTCCACTATTGTCCTATGCGTTTGGATGTACGATTGATAATGATCAAAAAAAAAAAAAAACGGCGGGTTATACGCGAGGTGGAATTTAGATTGAGGATGGTCGACCAGAAACAGTTGGGATGACGCCGACAGAGAAGAAGACAAAGAACATTTTTCTCCGTTATTAAAATAAGAAATCGCTGCCCGTAGTCGCCCAACGGTTCCTACGCTTAGCTGTAATTAATTTCGTACGCCGACCCACAAGAATATCCTACATGGACATTTTATTAGGTAATCATTGATTAGGTTATTCATTAGGTATTAATAGTTAAGCAAATTTAATTGATTTTTTTATTTGGAACTGTTAAACTGACGTTATAGTGTTATACAATTATTTTGTGTCATTAATTAATTAACATATAGTATTTCGGCATAATTATTTGATTATGGTAATTTTTATTTTATCAATATACACGACCGTGGTCAAAGCTTCGATCGGCGGCGGCTAAAACGGAGGGCTGCGCAAATCGGGAAATCGAATGCCGGGAATATATTTAACAGGAACAATGACATAGAAGAAACTAATATTCGGGAAAGGTATTATGCGGAAAATACGTTTCGGAAAAATATTCACCGGCATGATGTTACGCGGAAAAATGAAATTTAGGGAAATATTCCGAGAAAAATATTTAACTTGACAGATATTTCATAGAAAACCAATATATTTAAGAAAGGATTTTTCTTCAGGATCGTTATAATTTCCGGATATTACCCAGTATCTCTGCGTAATATCCTTTCAAAGGATATTTTCCTGAAAAATGTCGTCCCTCAGCAACATTTCCCCGTGTCGCACGCTCCAACACTAAAATCAGGACCTTTTATATGTAATTTTTAATATACACATTTTAAGTGAAACGGATGCAAAGGAAATTTTTTTTTTATTATGATTATTTTTTTTTTTTATGAAAATGAACAGTAGAGGAAAATGTATAATAAGATATATCTCATTTTTTAGACGAAAAAGGTTCCACCGATAATAATGCGATGGATGAATATACGATCTTGTGCTATTTTCGGTTCATTACGAATTCGCGTTACCGTAACTGTAATATATTATTATAATTAGTAACCGCGGAAACCGGGAATACGATCGAATTTACCTAATAAATCTATAGGTTATAATTGATAATTATATTGAAATATAATTTTGGAGAAACCTCTATAGGAATTGTATTTTGTCGGGTTACTGAATTCAATAATACAGTGCGAATAATATAACGTGAAACACTATCGTTGTCTTGGAAAAAATTAAGTTTGTTAGGAATTAATATCTTTTAGAAAACAACCGGCTCTAAAATTACTATTTTTTTTGTCCTACTTGTTTGGGGGCAAAACTTTTGATTCGATAATGGTGGCCTACATTACAAATGCTGTAAATAGACGAAGGTTCAGTTCAAACAAATTTCTTTATGTTTGGGTATGTGTTGAATAGTGGAATACCATTTGCACGGTAGTGAAGTATGCGACGTCGTCAGATAGTCCACTTCAAGTGTCAAAACTCCAAATGTAAAATGAAATGTTTCGTCAACGAGTCGAAAGAAATTAAAAATGTCCACATCGAAACGTATTTAAGCTAAAACTTCTCATTTTTTAGTTTAGGTCGCTATTTGAAAATGATATTGGGTAGCGGTGTCATTTCCAAAAATAACAGTGACAACAATAATAACGGTTTTAAAGCTACTAAAGGTTTGATAAATTGTCTAAATGGCATATTCCGAAAAAAATATTTTCCGAGATAATGAGTGCGTATCTTACGTTATGTTAATCACCCTGTAAATGCGAAATTAACCCTAGTCGTCTGTGTTCCATTTTCATGACAAAACGGTCGAACCGATTTTGATTAAATTCGGTACGGAGATATCTCGAACCCTGGGATTGGACATAGACTAAATAAAAGAAAAAAAAAAATGCAATCTAAAAAGGGTCGACAGCACGGGGTTTTCGATATTTTTTAAAAGGAAATAGAATTATTTTTGTAGATTTATTGGTTACCTAGGTGATCTTAAAATATTTTAACGCGTATAATTTGTTTTACACGTTTTACGTGTTAATTATTAAATGCATTGAAGAAACGCAATCGGAAAAACTTTTCAATTTTCATTATAAATTTGTATGTTTTTAATTATTCAATAATGTGCACGAGCAAAGCTGTGTGAGACAGCCTGTAAAATTAGATCTTTAATTGGAGCAGGGAGAAGGAGCTCCGCTCCTGTTCTAAACATGTTTTAGTGCACTCTTTCTAATTCTTCGTGTTACAGAGCATTGTCCATAAAAAGTTTTTTTTTTACTTTCTATGATATAATTAATAATTTTTACGTTAATAATATTATAACGGTGATAACGTCATAATATATATAAAAAATAAAAGAATAGTTTTTCCGAATTTTGAACCGTTGAATGGTCTCCTAAGTAGTTTAAATATCCGAATACGACGAGAGGGGGTATTAAGCAGTTTTTTTTTACTCTATTGGGTCACCTTTATTAATTTTTCTCCAATTCAAACGCTGTGTTTAATATAAGCACGACGATGATTTTCGACAAGACCTGATACGTAAATCAATACCCTACATAGGTAATTGTAGACGTTAAATTTCATATCTCGTCCGATTGCGTGGACGAAAGTAAAAAAATATGACTATACGATTGAACAAATAAAATATGTATTTCCAAACGTAGACAATTTTGAAAAAATAAATAAATAATATTCATTACAAAATACCTATTATATATACAATCTAAAATTAAAACCGAATCGCGACGAGTACGAATCTAGGAAAAAATGTCCACAGTGAAAAATATCTGAGGAAATAAATGTCCGAATTCAAAAAAGGCCGAAGACATAACGTGTATTTTATCGGAAATTTTGGTCGAATCACAAGTACGTATAATGCACAATTTGAATCTCGTTTTAAATACGTTTTGTATTGTGAAAAAAAAAAATAACGCGAAACCCTGTCTTCTTGCAATTCTGCGATTAATTATTGTTTTTAAATTATGTATCTGGATTATCTGTAATCTGTATTTACGCACTTGACCGGTCAAAATTATATGATATGACGTGTGGCCGAGTGTGTTGCACTTCATATAAGTGATTGCCCAAGTTTGGCGGAAATTTTTTCGGGAACGGGAAATTGGGACTCCGAACGGGAGAATCCCCCTCCGAACAGCGGACGAAATTTCGGTTCCCGAAAGTGTCCGTTATTCAGAGGTTTTACCGGATTGAGACGAGTCGGGTACGTGAGTTATGAGGCGGAATCGGACAACCGCTGCCGCCGCCGCCGCCGCCGCCGCCGTCGTTTCCGATCCACCATTCAGTACGGCATAAACTTGACTCGTTCCGTTTTGTGTTTGGCGACGGTCGGCTGCGGTGAAAGGAGGGCCGCGGTCCCGTGGAAATGGTGCTGGTGGCGGACGGCCGACACGTCACTCGCCGCGGTCAAGTACTGATGGTGGTGTTGGTGGGCCGCGGCCATCGCAGCCGCAGCCGCGACAGCCGCCGACAGTGGGCTCGTGGTCTGCTGCAGGGACGCGGTGCAGGGACTCCCGCCGACGCCGTTATTGTTGTTGTTATTGTTGTTGATGATGTTGTTGTTGTTGTTGTTGTTGTTGTTGATGTTGTTGGTGGCGGTGGTGGACGCGGCGGCGGCGGCGGCGACGGCTGTGGCTTCGGTTGTGGGTGTAGAAGCAGTTGCGGTGGCTGTGGCGGTGGTGGCAAGCATTTGGTGTACGGGGAACGGGTGATGGTACAGGTGAGGCTGCAACACTAGCTGTTGCTGCTGCTGCTGTTGCTGTTGCAGGTGTTGTTGGATTTGGGCGTGGTGGTGATGGAGGTGGTTGTGGTGTTGTTGTTGGATTTCCGATTGCAGCACCGAGGCTCGTTGTATGTCCAAGCTGGATTCGTTGGATTTGTTGTCGAGGTGCGGTGGGGGGCGGTGATAAAAAACAAAAACAATACATCGTGAGGAAACAAAAATAATGCATTCGTTATGAGTGAGAGAAAGAGAGAGAGAGTGAGAGAGAGAGAGAGAGAAAGAAAAAAAAAATTATAATAGGTACACATTTAATAATATTGTATTAATAATTGACGTAATACTATTATCGTTATTTGTTAGACGCGTGGTATATGTGTTTTGTTTCCGTATACATTTATAATATTATTGTACGAGGTGGCGAAGCCGGGGAGGGGGGGGGGTTGGAGTATACCCTGAACGAGAATAAACGAACTCGCCGTGAAATTAAAAAAAAAAAAAAAAAAAAAAAAAAAAACCGAACGATGCAAACACATAAATAATTCCAAAAGAAAACGCAACTCTACTGTATACAACGCGATCCGTTTAGAGAACGGGCGCGGTCATTATCCCGGAAAGTATTGAATTTTTTCAGAATTTCTTTCATGCAATCCCGGGCGGTTTTCGTTACCGAGTAAGTTACTTGTTATTAACCGAAAATGTACGAGTTACAATATAGGTTACAAGTTAAAGTTACTTTTTAAATTTGGTTTTATTTTTTGATTACAAGTAGTCATGATTATTTCGTTCCTCAAAAATGTATAAATTATAGCGGTTTTTTAAATATATATTTTTTTTTTATTGAAAACATTTACGTGAAACTGCAGAGCTGCTTGTTTCTGGAAATATGTTCTATAAAACGAATTCCGAAAAACGTCAATACTTTCCGAGATAATCATGAGTGGGCCCACCTCAATGGATCACATTTTATATACAATATATAACACAACAAACTCGAATTCTACGTTATTTTATAATACACGGCATTTTTTTTATTTCTAAATGTCAACAATAATTGAAATAACGCGATAGGTAAAAACATCGTAGGACCAGTTTCGAAACATTTTAATCGGGTTCGCGGGAGAATGTTATAATATACATCATTTATTTACTAACCATTACAATTTTTGAACTACCTGTGTTACACCGAAAATAATAATAGAATATTTCAACGCTAATGAATGCCAATACGAGGTGTTATTATTTTACTAAGAACTAGCAATTTACTCGGAGAATTTCAAGTGAATTTGAGTTCTGTTTTTTTTTTTTTTTTTAATGGTTGTGGAATCGTACAAGTTTTATTTTAAAAACCGCTTTTGGATTTGTACTCCTACCCTATGTACTCTAAATAAGTATACACTTTAGATTTTTTCCTTTGAGAAATAATATTTTGATAATCATAACTCTAATATCAGATTTTCCGTTTATGTGTTATAAACACATAGAATAGATATTCAATTTTTTTACCCTTTCTCGATTGTAAATTTTAATAATTTGTAATCGGTAAATTTGATAATTGTGTTTGTACGTCAAAATTTCCAAAGAAAATAAATGTTTTCTATTCGAATTTTCGATTGATCCAAATAGTAGATGCTCATTTCAGGTATGAGAAATGTGGGCAAAACATTCAAAATAGCGTTAAAAGAAGCTTAAGCGTTTTCGTAATGATTAATAAAATCAGACATCAAATTCGCTTACAATTCTCCGAGTAAATTGCTGGTTCACGATAAAAGGCCCACTCTGCGTATATTATAAAAGCGCTAAGAAAAGGAATCTAATGCGATATTGTCGTAATTGTTTGCGCTTTAGGCAAGAACGAAAAACATTTTATTCGTGCGCTGTTGACAGTTCCTCCCTCCTCTTCTCCCGTAATCTACCCACGAAAAGCGTATTTCCCGTGTGAAAATATTGAATTTTCCGATTCAATCAACCGCTGTACGTGATGAAGGCTTTCGAGTCGTGGTCGGGTTGTGGGAAATTTAATCACGGCCGCTATGCCTTTAAAACGGATTAACGTACAGCGGGTTCACAGCTCATACAATTCGACAAAATAATCCGAACAAGTTGTGACACAACAAAACACCCACCGTATTAATAATTATTGTCGATCGCCTGAACACGCGACGTTTATTCGAACTCGATTTTCCCACCTCCCTCCTTCCCACGGGCCAGACCTGTCAATTCGACGAGAATTGTAAGAACGTTTCCATTCCTCAATGTATATTTATGTATATGAAGGGTACAGGGAAAAAACCAGAAAAGTCGCTTTTTTCCAAAATCACGATACTGGTATAGAATACTTTGTATTGATGCACTGAATCTTTTGTGCAATCGAATCGGTGAAAAATATTAGCGCCAGAAGTTTAGGCATACAGGAAAAAATGATTAGTTAACTGATAACTAAACAAGAGTCGGGTTAATATACGGCTATAGCCGTGATTAATAATATAACAGACATTATTGCGATTATTACGTTTCAAAAGTTAACATTTAATTTAATCCGAAATTTTTACTAAGAAAACAAAATGATTAAGTTTTTTTATTTAATAACGTGTTTTTCTCAAATTGAAAAAGCGACTTTTCTGTTTTTTTCTCAGTACCCTTTATATATATGTGTGTGTGCATTTGCACGGGCCGTCCGCCGCAGTGGCGAGCTCGGGAGAAAATACGCCACAAAATAGGATATCGTAACGGGTATTAATCGCGACGGGTATTTATTGCAAAAATGTTTTCGCGACTGGACGGTGAGACGTTATCCCGTGTCTGGTGCGATCCCCGTAGTTTCACCAGGCAGATACGCCACTGCGGATCGATCGAAAACGTGGTTTTACTTATTATTATGATTAGTAAACAAACATCTCTTTGACACGTGTCGAGTGCGCGCTTCGCGGCTGATCGACGCCCCGCGTTCGTATGTAAATTATGCCGTTATTAAAATTCGTTCCTTTCCGGTCCGGAATGGCGGGGGACCAAAAATAAAAAAAATCAAACAAAAAAATAAAGCCGGACGAGACGTGTACGGATATACTCAAAAAGCGAAAATGTGTGCCCATCTGCCAACAAGAGTACGGCCGTCTCGAGTGTACACAATGCGATAAACAATATACAGACGTCGCGTTCGTTCATGCTGCGATCTAAATACCCGTGTCGCCGTATACTCACCTCATGTTTATTAAGTACTGCGCTAAAGCCACCGAATCGTGGTTTCCGGTTATCGTGATGGTTCTGTCCGTGCTCGCGTGTCCTTCGCGGTCCTCGCAGTTAGAGATCCGTATCATCGCCCCGCTGATTTGCCTGCAACGAAAACGAACCCATGCCGGACGTGATACAATAATCGTGGTTGTGGCACGTTTGCGAGGTACGTTAACAAAACGGTTCGAAAATTGAATCTGAACGATTGCGACGCGTACCGAGGAGCGAACGGATTTATAACCTACTCGCGGTGCGCCTATTCGTTCTTGAAATTGTACTTGAATAATCGCGACGAGATCCTATCGATTTGTTTATCGATTGTTATATTATTTACGAACAGTCGTGTTTGAAACATACTCATTTGTGTGCAATATTAAGAAAAAAAAAAAGCTTAAACTTTCGATATAATGTGCGAACGTCGTTTTCTGTATAGTATATTATATTTCATACGAGAAAACTATACGGAATTAGTTCCCGGGTCGGAAAAAAAAAACATTCGAGAGTAACAGAGTTCCGTCACTAGAGGCGAATGGTCTTTCCCACTCACATTTATTTTGTGTTATAGATCTTTGCGAAACAACAAACAAGTGAATACTAGACAAATATGATCATATAACACTACATACTACAGAATTACACTACTTTCAAACAAAATTTTGAAATTTGATCATAAAAAAGTTAAGAATAGGAATTGAAAGTCTAAACATATCATCAAAAAGCACGTTATATGTATACTTTCATCATGCATATACAAAGTTTCATCCTACTAAATTCATTTCGAGTATATATATAGAGGTGTGCAAAGGAGAACAATACACTATCCTTGTTTAATAACATGATCACACCTATAAAAAAAACTCTAATTCCCGAGTTCGAGCTCATTTGGTCTACACATAGCTGCTGAAAGTAGTCTAAAAAGTAGCGAGAAAAAGAGATAAAGTACAATAGTTTCCATTTTCGGGGAAAATTTGATAAAAACGTATGAATTGGTTTCCCCACGTACAAATATGTTAAAATAATAAATTTAATCACTGGACGGTTCAGACCGTCCTAGTATCGTCAAAACCTAGTAGACTTGATAATCAATTAAAATCCGTTCAACTCGACTCTACAGTTTTATCTGGCTTTTCAGTTTAATTTTTTTTTTTCAACAACCGTTTTTTAGACATTCGTAAGTCTGTGTGAAATGGAAAGGAAATTATTATCGTTGCTGGTTCTATTTTTATTACTAACAATATAACAGTTCATTGGAATCAATTCGTATAATGTTACCTGTAGACCACCCGAGAACTAATTCGGTAATATTTGGTTGCAAGTTCGGATATCGGAATATTGTGGAACCACGGGACCACGATTTTTCAAACGTATTTTTTCGGACAAAACGGTAATAAACCGTATAGTTTTTCTCGAAGAATACTATAATACTTGGGTGATGTTAATAATGCGTTTTTCCCGAGGCTCAAACCGGCTCAATACTAAGGGTCGCGGCCCGCAATCAACGCAAAAATCATACCTGATCTCGGCTATTTTGGTCCCGCCTTTGCCGATGATGCAGCCGATCAAGTCGTTCGGCACGGACATCTCGTGCGTTTGCTGACCGCCGCCGGATCTGGTGCTGATGTTGGGTCCGGAACCGTTAGACCTCAACTGGCTGCCAGCCAATGCTGCTAATGCTTCACATGGTAGATTACATAAATATTTCGTTAAAAGTTTTCAAAATCGTTATTGCAGCTATAGGCACGCTAAAATTACCAGTCGGATTGAACGAATTCGCCGGTCCTCCAAGGCTGCCGAGTCCGAGCGCCGCGAGACCAGCCAACGGATTTCCACTAAGTTTGCCCAACTGAAACACAAACGTTTTACCGCGCGCGCGCGCGAGTACATTAATACCGTGGAATTTTAAAAAAATGCTACTCAAGCAAACCGATTTTCATTGTATTATTTACTTGCGACGGTCCGAACGTGTTTTTAAGCATAGGGTATTCCAGCGGATCCATTAGGGCCAGGCTGGCCGCTGCCCCCGGGGAAGGCGGAACCATGAGCATAGGTGCATGGTTGTACGGCCCGCCGCCTACCATCATGGTGCCCACGTCACAACCGCCCGCGGAACCTGCGCTGGCCAAGGTGAATGCCTGTCCTCCCGCCAAAATGACTGGTGCTCCCATCTGGGGCTTGGCGCGATACGGTATTGTCACACCCTTGGGAGGAGACTGTAACAAAATCATTCGCATCCTTATTGAATCTCGATCACGAGGTTACATACAAAGGCGTGGTTTGGATACGTGTGCAATAATAGACTGAAAAGAGCGAAGAAGAGAACAACCGAAAAGGAGATGGTTAACTACATACGGTGGGATTGAGGTTGATAATATGAGGACTGCTACAAGTAGTGGTTGTTATAGATGATGTGGTAGAATGGGCGGAACTTCGAAAAAGGAAAAGATGAAATAGCTGTAACGAGGTACATGATTGTTCTAATTTCTATTAGTTTTGTCAGTCAATATAAAATACTTACTTCAACCATAACCGCACAAATATGGAATATGCACTGCGTGATCGAGTCTCTTGTGCCGGTCAAGGTGACTGCTCTTTCCGTGGACTGTGGAAGCACGTCCGAAGCGACCTGTATCTGTGCCCCAGTGGCTTCTCTAATTTCTTTGATTTTATTACCACCCTTGCCGATTAAAGATCCACATTGTGAAGCCGGAACGATTAGCCGCAGTGTCATGCCGCATTTTCCAATTGCAGATGCGCCGTTTTTCCCATTTTGAATTTCCATAAACTGGACAGAAATAAACATAAAATGTATTCACTTGTGTATTGTCATATTATGGCAATACACAAGGTAATATCCTCGTGGATAATATATTATCCACGAGGGTCCGTATGGAAAAAGACCCTTGGGAAGACAGAAATATACCCACATAGCATAGATTGGCACGATGGCAAAAGATCGTGCCAATCTGTTGATAAATGGATGCGGATATGTTTGGATGGTTGGTTTTCGGAGAGTAAAGAAAAATATATTAAATTGTTTCGTCAAGTATAATGCCTAGTTGGTTTTTTTTTTTGTGATCCGAAACCCTACTCGGTGTTAACATAAATTTGTAATTAAAATAAAAAAGGTTTTGTTGTTAAGTATTCCATTAAAATGTTAATTAATCATTTATAAGACATCAAATGGAAAATAAAACCTAGTTTAATTATTTTCGTTAAGTGTGAAGATTAAAAACCGAGGTTTTCTTTAAATATTTAACCATCTTTAGTAAAGCGGGTAGCCGTTGTGCAAACGGTAAAGTAATAAATAATAGTAAAAAAAAAGCGTCCGGTCACGTTTTGTTTCGTACTTATATTAAATGTGAATAAATGTATCCGCCGGGGACGTTTCATTTAAGTAAAAAAAAAAACTATGATATTAATTACTTTGGAATATTAATTAAATGTAATAGCGAGTTTAAATTAAATAATTTTTTTTTGGGTAATTTTTTTTTTTTTTTGCGATGATAAATTGATATTGGTTTGTTTTTAGTCGCGATAGTAACTATTTAATGATAAAATGTATAACTGATTTGAAAAAAAAATATTTTTCAAAACATTTAGATATGCCATATGTATTTTGAAAACGTTTTATCTCTAGTTCGCACGGGTGTTGTTACGACACAAGTATTCCGAACACGTTTTCATATTTATCGAAAATTTCCCCGTTTTAAATTTGGAGCGTAGCGAGGAATGCATTGGTTTTACAATTATGTTAGTAATATATTTATTTATTTTTATTCTGCGAGTAATTTTTCAACCAGAAATTTTGCTCTGGTGTATCAAGTACCTTTTCCGAAATGAAATTTTATCTTGTTGGTACTTGAAAGTGGTAATTTTTTTTTTTCCCCAGAGGTTTTTATGATAATAAATTGGGGAAAACGTAGAAAAGACGGGAAAATGTACGTACACGTATAAAATAATCTTCACTCTGAATCGTTTTTCGTCGGTCAATAGTTATCGTTGCGTACTGCAGATATATTATTAAATTCCCTGTCTATATAATTCTTTTTCAACTTCTCGCCTATAACAGTGGCTCACCCATCGTGCTAAGTATATCCGTCTATTTTTTTAGAACGGGATTTGCTTGTTTTTTTTAAAAATGTGTATGTATAAATATAATATATCACGTATACGGATTACGGAGCGAAACGATTTCCATATTTTCGACAACATAATTTGATTTGTGGGCGCAGACGATAAAGAAATGAAGACCAGACGCTTATTATAATATTATACGTGAATATATTAAAATGATAATTTATAATATAAACGCAAGCGGATACTTTATTGTGTACAACGCGAACGAATCTCTTGGACTCCTTATCATCTGTTTTTGCAATATCCTTTCGGAGCGGCGACCCCGTACGGTAATATTATCGTACTATATTGTGCATAATAATATGGAGAATGAGTTTCTTTCTTATATACGTAAATACGTACATATTATTATCGGTATACCGGTGTACCCGCGATTATTTATCGAGTGAAATTTTACCTCTCCCGGTAAATTATCTCTAGAGAAATTTTACCCTCCCCCCTATAATTTCACTAGAGACTATTCAACTCCTTGTAAAATTTTCGGGGGTAAAATATCACTAACAAAAATGTAGTCCAATGTTGTGGCCCAATTCCCGGAAACGGCCTTTTCTTCACCGTAAAACGATTGGAACTATGTTAATTGCGAATCACAAAATTGTTTACGGGCTATTAAAAATAATTAATAATATGAACACGAAAATCGTCTATTTTGTTGTAAAATACGTATAAACACATTTATCACAATTTTCACCGTATTTATCTCTGTCAACACTGAAAATATGTGATGTATTTTTTTTTTTTAATAGCCCCGGCCACCAGAAGAAGAAACTATAATTTTGGCTAGTCAATTGTTTCAGATACCATTATTATTTTGTATTCATTGTATACCCGTGATAAACATCAACCCCAAAAATAATTATCTTTCATAAATTTATAACTGATACACATTTCAATTTTCGTGTTTACATTTCATTATGCCCATTGTAATTCATACGGGTTCTGTTGGGGGAGGATTTATACCGACGCCTCCCTACTTAGTGTTCACCACTGACTATGTAAAATAACGATTCAATTAATATTGAATATAATATGAAAAACTATTCACCTCGTCAAGAGACGACGGACATTTTCGATTTTTGCGATTTATACACGTTTTGTGTTTCAATCGGAATAATCGATGAAGCCAAAAAAAAAAAACCACTCACGTCAATCATTATTGTCACACTATCAAAACAGTAGTGTAATAGTAATGCAAAAACCATGTTCTAAGGGAAACGGGATTAAAGATCTTATACATTTTTAAATACCTACATGTAAAACAACAATAATCAATTGCAATTATCATAAAATGTTGGATTTATATTATTTATAAATAAAGTTATCTATTTAAACTTTAAGTTAAAAAGAAAAAAATTATATACCTCAAATACATTTTTTTTAAATTTTAATGCACTACTATATTGTAGTAGATAATGGACTAAGGAACTATTAACTTTCAAATTAATAATTGTATTGCAATTTCGTAATGTTTTGAGATGACTGCACTATCATTGAGTTTACAACAACCTGATCATATTTTCTTAAACGCTATGTATTACTATTACTATTTACTATGTATTTTTTTGTCAAACTTATTTAAATTTTTAGACGCAAGAAAAAAACGGTATAATGCGTCATAAGCATTGCAACTTAACCGCACTTTTAAAAAAAGTGGTACAACTCAAAATCGAATTTGTTCGAGTTACTACACCATACCATTCCGATGATACAGTGCGTTTTTATAATGATAAACGTATTATTTGGCAATACAAATGATGGGACGACACTTTTCCCCTCCCCATCATCAAGGTTATTTTTCCCAATTTATATTTTCCAATACCATATTATATCCCAATAGTTGATTTTTCCCAATAGGTATTCATTTTCCATTACTAAAATATGAATACAGGTAATAAACTAAGTTTTAAATATTTTGTTAGTTTTATCGAAGATCATGATTTATGACGTGATATTCCATCGAAAATATATTATTATAATATGTGACTATAGTAGTGATTTTTATTGGAAATATGTGCTTCTAAATAATATTATTGTCCCCCGCACGCACTGTGCCGAAGTACCGATAACCCGCTGCTGCAGTGAGCCGCCTACTAAAGGAGTGGCAATAATTTGTATGTATATATTATTTTGGAAAATTTGATTGGGAATATTAATGTTGGATAAAGTAAAACAGAAAACTGTAAGTAATATACAACCGTTGAAAATACAACTGCGTAGTCTTTGAAAACGATACAGACATCTGTCATTTAAACGGTCCGCGAAAAACAAAAACGAAAAAAAAAATCGTAACTTCGTGCTCGAAATTGTATACAATTGATTACATAAAACTATTAAAATGTAAATAGTTAGCCTGGTCTCCGGGACTTTAATCACCATGGTCGTTAGAAATAATTCCCGACTCGCGGAGCGATTATCGGGCGCGGTCTCCGTGCCGCCGTGCCCCGCAGCAGCGCTACCCTATCGCATACCTATAATCTATACAGACGTATATAAGAAAAGTATCGATTTTCCGTAATGGTTTGGAAAAACATCGCGTCGGTGTATTAAAAGTGCTTTTCGCGCGGAAATACGCCGCGGGACCGAGTTAAATTCGTCGTGAAATCCATTGAACTTTTTCCTCGTTTCGGCGGTATACGCACGTAGGTATATATACGCATAGGTACCTAATATTATACTGCGCGTTATATACCAATCCGGGCGAGTCATTAATTTAATACCTAAACAAGCGTTAAACGCGCCTGCGGCAAAAAAAAAAAAATAACGGTTTACCTCTTCGACTTTGGTGCATATCAAAGAAAACGCTTTGTAGATTGCTTCGGTAGTTCCCGATATCGTCACGATTCTTTCGGGACAAGAGCCGTCGGATATATTGATCTTGGCACCGGACTGTGGAGTAAAAACAAAAACTTAATCATATCGTTGCGTTTGACCTTATTTATTAATATTTAAGGGTAATCAAACTAATATTATTAATCTTAAGGTTCGGCAAAACAGACGGGGAGATACCCGTATCCGTAACTACATAATACATAATATTATACAGACGATGGCTTGTATGAAATATAATTTTAAATTGTACTTTGAGTTCAAATACAGATATTATTTTAGTTTTAAATAGTACAGTACCTATTTAAAATGTATATTTGTGCACGAGAATACCGATATTTTTCATGAATAACTATTTTCAAATACGTTTTTTGTACACGTTATCGCGTAAAGATAGAGTACTCTTTTTTGAATACCAACATTAGTTAAAATGTCAAATAATGTAACTTTCAAATTTACTTACACTCAAAAACTTAAAAACTTTCACTCAAATTATAAGTTTGTATATAATTTTTTATGTATTAGGTTTGGTAATAGCTATCTTAAGTACTTAAGTTTTCGGAGCCGAACCAAAGGTTATAGATTTACTCTGCAAACCCAATTATAACCTATATCTGATTTTTTTTCTCGATAATATAAATTTGTAAATTATATTTCTGTATCCGTTAAAAAAAAAAGAACAACAAAAAAACAATCGGCATGAACCCCAAAAAATATAATTTAGTAATATTATGATGTTTAAAAAAAAAAAAAACCTGACATATTTTTTTATAGATATTTTACGAAAACTATCAAATTTTTAATATTGTTGTAATGTCTGTAATAAATTTGTCGTTTATAATATAATCCGTTGGTCGTAAATATTTTTTTATCCTTAATATTATTCCATAATTTTTATGAAAAAGGTACCTGCAATTATTCATTTTTTCCAGCGATTCTAGTAATGCGAAATATACATATATACAGATAATAACCTTTGTATACTTTGTATTATAAACAAAGTATAATATATTAAATGTTTAAGTTAAACGAACAAGTTAATCCTTACGTAGTTATACTTACGGTACAAATACTAAATTTCGAAAAAAATTATTTATGCGAAGTATACAAATTGTTGGGGTATATAAAAATATATATTATCATAACCGGTGGATTTTGTTTTCGTTTTAATAATTAATACATGTATTAGATATATATATGAATAGATGATAATCTATGATGATTTGATAAAAAATTGGCAGTGCGAAAATGCTGAATATAATTAGGCCCCAAAAGTAACGTATGTAATTAGCACTAAATCAAATAGTATTTATTTTCTCGTTACCTAACACATAATCACTCATAATAGTTATTTAAATAAATTTCTTGTCCATCAGTCCGATCGATGATATGAAAGGATAAGAGTTCCGAATGTAGATTCGAATAAATTCAACGTGAAATATTCACTAGTTCGGTTAGGTCACTTTTTCAAATTTTAAGTCCGTAATTTGCGAAAAAGTGATTTTAAAATGTTTGGGTTTTAAACAATTGAGATAAAAAAACCAAAATTAAATTTTAAAAGCTTTCATACGGATTACATGTATAATTCACGCTGAATTCAAATATGTTTTCAGAATTCTTATCTGTTCCAAATATCGAACGAGCTGATTGATAACATTTTGCTTAAATTAATATGTGCTGGAAAAAGAGAGAAAATACTTGTTTCGAATCTCATTAAACGAAATAAAACATTATGACTTTTCGAAATAATCGCCATGTCTGTCAATACATGATTAGGTACTATCGATTTGGAAGCGTTTGAGTTGAAAACATGAAGGCCATCTTTATTGGGCTCGTGGACTCTTTGGCTTACTTTTTCACTCAGTGTATTCACAGCCGGGAAAACGAATTCATCTGAGTGGTTCTTTCGGTTTCGAAAATAAATCAAAGTCCTAGGGACTACTACAGGTAGCAGAAATGCTTAAATAGTATTTTCCCTGAAGGGTAAGTAACTCAATATGAATACACCGTTGTCCGAACACGAAAATATTATAATTAATTAAAATAAAAAATACTTTAAATTCACGGGAAATCGTTGATACTTTTACTATATCACCCTCGGTCATTGTTTGACTTTAAACTTTACAATCTAAAACTGGGATCAGCTGTCTATATCATATTGTTCAAGAACTAGAGCATGCGATACCTTATTTTTTAATCAGTGTTAAATACACAGAACAAATGTATATTTTTAGGCTAAAATTCTCATAGTGGTGAGAATATATAATATCCGGGGAGGAGGTACAACAATAATGACTAAGGGAAGGGTGATTGTTTATGACATACAACTATGAGAAAGTATTCATTCAGTATAATTTAGTTTTGAAATCTGGAATAGTTTAATTTATTGAATACAGATTTGCTTTATTGGATCTGGTTTATAAACTTCTATTGTCAAGTTAGATATAGAACCAATTCTACAATTTATTTTTGATTATTATTTACCATATATCCACTACTGTTAGACATTTCTGAGCAGTACTAAAAACTCAATATTAAGTATCTATGAAATAAAACAAATGCAAATATATTAAAATCATATTTCTATTTTCGTTCATAAAACTTTTTTGATTGCCATCAATGTCTACTTGTATACATACTTCTATGCATAGTGATTTAGGTTTAGTTCAGATAAACATTTATTTTCAATTTGGTTTATTATATCGGTTTCCCAAGAGTTGAGAAGCTTCTTTTAAATGTAGTAATTATTATTAGTAAACTAATTTTATAATTTCCATAAATCCAAGAAAGAAATTTCGGGGGAAGCGAGCAAATTACACCTTATGTATTCCATTATTTTCGAGGTTTTTTCCATCGTGAAAAGTATATTATTTCATAATTCTCATTTCTCGGAGAGATTCTATTTTCCTCGACCTCGTTTTCAAATCACCTCATGATTAATATCTCCGAAAAATCGTTTTCTATTAATCTTACAGTGGTTCGCGCGTGGAAGAAACGGCCGGTTGAATATTGTGTAAATATGATGTACATACCTCTTCTCTGAATCGCTTGACGATCTCGCCTTTTTTCCCTATTATACTACCGACTTCCTGTAAAAAAAAAAAAAAAATAAAAATAATATTAATACAAAATTAAATGCATGTGTTATACAAAATAATTTATTTTATCGTGATCTATCTGATTTTTTCTGAAGATTTTAAGATATTATCATCTTAACCCTATGCTACTTCTCCGATGTAAATTTGAAACTCTTATAACTCATAAATGGTAAATCCAGTATTGATTTTTAAACCGCACACAGAAAAATATTTTGTATTTAAATCTGTGTTTAAAGTTGGGTTGAAAGAGCGGAGCTAGTTTTTACTTATTTAATCAACGTTGACAAGCAAATTGCAGAGAAATGTCCGCATACAAGATATAAAGAAGGTCTACAAAGGGTACAAAAAGTGTTCACATCATGGGCACTGAAGAGGCGGTGGTTTCACTGTCTAGCATTGATGTTCACCCTCAAATATAAATATATTATATTCTACATTATTATCATTATTTATCTTAGTTTAATATTAACTGTTCCAGATTCTGAGTGGAGCGAAGGATTTATTGGTTTTACAATAATGTTTATTTTTATACTATATGTGAATAGTTTTTTTGTCAGAAAGCTTATTCCGATTATCAAGTGTAACACCTTTTCTGAAAGGAAATTTTTTCCCAGGTGGTACTTTAAAGAGGTAATTTTTTGAAATTCTCATTGATATTCGAGATAATGAGGAAAACCTGGTTCTTTAGGTTAAAAAAAAAAATGAGGTTGTCATTGGCTACAGCTTTTGTTTTTTTTTTGTATTCAATTTTTATTAATTTAATATTTTTTAAACAATATTTTTTGTCATGGAAACGCACATTGTTTTAATTAGTTTACCATAATATGACATGTATATTGTTGACAAAGCAGCACTATAAATAAACTCCGCTCAGAATCAGTTTTTCGTTAACAATGGTTTATCGTGACATTTTGAAATTATTTTAATCAGGATCATTAAAAGTTTCTATGCAATGACTGATAAATACCGAAATCAATGTTTTCCAAAATGTTTGTAGATAATCGGAACACTGATAAAAAAAAAAAAATCATTGTGTACAGGTATACATTGTATAGGTATATTCGCGGGTCCGTAACGGGCATTATCATATGAGGTTCATAAAAACTTAATGTATATTTTTAGACATGTTGTACAGGTAACGTTACAATTGCAAACCCGATCTGTAAATAAAAAGATTCAACAATTCTATTCTGATACCGCCCGTTGACATTTGAAATGAACTGGAGTTTGATGCCAACGGATACAAACCTATAAGTACGCGCATACTATGTTATACACGTATATTGACACCGACAGACGCCTATATAAAATCACAATATTTCAATCCGCCGATAAAATAATCATCGTTATACCGATTTTCAATTCCAATACGTTTTATATTAATTACGTAAGGGACGTGTTTAATTTATTGCGTTTTTAATTCGCGCAAATTTGTTTAGAGGAGTTTAAGTAAATCCGATTTGTGTTTTATTTTCCGATTAAAATAAAATTGTTTAAGCTTTTTTAAGCTTAATAAACTGTACAAACTGCAGTTTCATAAAGTGATAAAAATCATATTTTTAAATTTAAAATATTTTTTATTAAACTAATAGTCGAAAAACTCCCATTTATTCGTTACAAATTTTTAAATATACTATAATCAAATAAATAATAGAAATAAAACATTCTGAAAAATATTATAGCTAAAGATTATACCTATTACTATAATATTTGTATAATATAAATTTTTAACCAATGCTATTATAAAGGCCGTTCTAACTAACGTAAAAAAAGGCGTTTATCTAATTTTTAAACTAAATTTACGGTTGATAACCGACCGCGATTGGTCGATTATCTTATAAACTCCATTTAAAAATCAACGTGTACAATGAGAACTGGTCTAAATAAATAACTGTACAGTTTCAGTCTCTCGGTTTATAATTTATGATTATATTTGTCAGAATTAGATTCTCTGTTAGATATTTATTTTGTATCAAACACTTGCTATCTTTACATTCTTTAAAAGTTTGGACAAAATCTTCACGTTAAAATGTTTGATATTAAATTGCACTGGTATAAGATCTTTAACATTCTCTAAAAAATAAATTAAAAAACGGTTACATTCATTTGTCCATCGACTAAAAATAATGAAAAATATTTAATTTACTTAAATATTGGTTTTATTATATTACTGGAAATTTATTTTATCTTTAGCATAGTCCTATAATGAATAGTATCTATTTATAAAATGCTTACTTTCAACTTATGAATTATACGAGATAAAATAAACTTTGACTCAAAATTTTAACAATTTATCAGTTTCCTGTCCCACTATCAACAATCGTTTTGTCATACACAGTTTGAGATAGCATAAAAACATAGTCACGGTATAGAAGACAATGGCCATAAACTATCAATATCTATCGAGTTATAATACCTTTGTTTTAATCTTTATTATTTCTGTTTTTGATCAAAAATTATTAATACGAAAAAAGCGGATATTTTGAAAATTATGAAAAAAGAGACCCGAAAAACGAGGACACCCATAAAAAGATACCTACGTAAATCCTTATATAAAAAGAAAAGGACGTTGGATAACCTTATCATCAACTTATTATAAATAGAGAGGTCTAGGTACGCCATTGTAAGCCTAAGACTATAATCAAATATGGAACACATTCACATCGGAACTGCAATTCGGATTATATCGTGGACTGCTCGACTGTAGCAACAATGTAATAACATTAATTGTAAAGCCGTTTTTGACATGTATAATATTCCCTTAAGTGTCCCATACACACCGCGATAATATATAATATCCACGAGAGTGCTTATAAAAATTCGTCCGTTAAATCTGGTTCGACAATAAAATATTATATTATATTGAACGCTCCAGGGGCACAGCGTAAATTCGGGACCGAACAAACTGCATTTTTCGATTTACGTACAACTCGTCTCGTATAACAATAATGATATCTAAACCACTTTACATAAAATGAAAACTATACGCAAGCGTATCATTTTATTCTCCTCTCTGTATCGTAAAATTACATTTTCGAATAATATTTCATTTTAGGTATGAGGTTGCCTTATCCCTTGCGGCGACGTACGAGTATAAATGATTATACTCTTCCGCTAAATAACATGAGCAAATATTATCAATTTTTTTTTTTTTTTGAAACGATCACATCAGCAGAAATAAACACTACTAATATATTAAAAATGATTCACAGCAAATATAACTTATAAGCACTAACCGCTACTTTAGAAAATTGTTTTTTTCCTATAAACATTTCTGTTTCGATTTAATATATTTATATTACATGGTCGTTGTTTTTTTTCTTTATCCACTGTGATTTTCTTAGAGTATTTCATGACTTCAATTTTTTCCAATCGTTATGAAATTGTTTACGCCCTATTCTACAATTTTTATCCCAATTCCTTATGCCTTAATTTAGTTTTAAATTTTGATTTTTATTTAGTAACGTTTTATAATACGGACAATAGTTTTCTAAAAACGTTCATGCGCAAAACACAAATATCGATAAACCGTATAAAATTTCAACCTAAATAATAGGAGTGGGTATTAAATAGCATATCATTTTAGATAAAATATTTGCTTTTCAAATCCGGTTAGATAAGGCGAGGGGAGAATGTTTGACGTAAAAAAAAATTAAAAGTTAATATTTATTTATAGTATATAGGGGTGAACAATTGGAAATTATGTTAGAATAAGCTTAAACAACTTTCTTATAATCGAAACTGCAGTATGTATTATTAAGTATCAATCAGTTATTATATTTTTAAACTGACTACCCTAGATTACACTACTAGGAAATATTATTGTTTATCTACAAATATGTAATTATAATTATTGCCACGTATCTTATTAGACAATAGTTATTCGCTAAAAAACAATATTATCTCCTTTCTTGATACATACGTATATATATATAGCTAGGTAATTTAAAATGTATCTTGATACAACAATATGTATTGTGCGGTAGTAATAATATGTTGTTGACTTTAATCATATTTTGACTTTTCCTACGTATACGTACATCGTATACGCTATACGGTAATGTAAGTGTAAAACTTTACCGTTCTCTCGTGCCAATATATTATTTATGTACACATTGTATTTGCGATAGTACATAATAATAATAATACAATATCTTTTAGTACACGATGATGATGAAGATTTTACTTGTTTTTGTTTGATTTTCCCAGCACTTCCTACTTCCAACCCCCCCCCCTCCTCCTCCTCAGCACAACCACAGTATATTTTTAAAAGTTTTCAAACTATAATATAATATTATAATAGCATTTTCCGTGGTCGCGGAAAGTTTTACCGTAATATAAAATAAATCACGATTGTTACGGAATATTATATTTTAATGAAGCAGGTACCTAACGAAAGTAATATGCAGGATGTAAATTTGATAATGTATAGCCGCAGTGACCGCAGTGCAGGTGATTTTATGTGTATTGTTTATAAGAGAGGCTTTTTGAAAATTAATATGATTATTTTATTTTTTTATACTAATATAAAAAAAAAAAATGCGCGAACTTTAGAAATTAATTATTACACCGTATACTAGCACTGAAAATATAATAATAAACGTGAACGGACACAGTTTCGGCCAAATTATTCCTACTGGAAATCCTGCAATTTCGAACCCTTTTTTTTTGTTTATTATTCGCCATAAATTTGTTCTATATAATAAAATATTATAAATGATCGATGAAGCACAACCCCCCCCCCATACTTTTTATGCAACGACGTTTTATATATTATTATGGTCACATTTTTTCCAGAATAACAATGTACACGATAATAATATATCGGCGGTGTATTATATTATTATTGTATGATTATTATACAACAATATATTACGTATACACGTATAGAACGCATCACAAAAGCGTGTAATATATGGTTTCACTCCCGAGACTGAGTTCTAAAATAATGATTCTAAATGGATTATCGACTACAAGGTTTTTTTTTTTTTCATTATTATAAGGCTTCGTCGTCGATATAATAATATAGGGAAAGTCGTAAATGTAAAAAAATTAGTACATTATTATGTATTTTTAATATAAGTTTTTGAAAAAGATAAAAATTGAAATAATATAAAATATCATTACGGTGTGATTACCTTTCCTTGCATAATTAGCCGAAGTGTAAGGTTGATGTTCGAGTCATCTTTTGATTTGGCGTCCATATTTTTATAATTTTATTTTTATTATGTTTGGTCCTTTCGTTTGATTCCCTGTAATCCTTGATTATTCGAGTTACTGAAAAAATAAAAAAAAATATTAATATTATGTGGCACATTTCATTTATTGAAAATCGAAATCAAATGAACCAAAATTGATTTTTTCTAAACTAAAAATAACATTTTTAATTATTTCATACAATATTCAAGTGAAAATTCGATTACGATATAACGCGCGCAGTTATATAATAACTACAATTTTATAATGTTAAACGAATTGTTCTGGTTTCGTATACAATATTGTAAGACGCGAGATGAAAATACGAAAATAAATAATACGTCAATCTTTCCACAATTATATTTCAGTGGGAGGTGGAACAATTCAGGTAAGAAATATTATTTTTCAGGCTACATTTGTCCAATGTTTTCAAGGTCACAGCTGAATAAATATTTTGGGACGGGGAAACATTTGTTTTATAACCAATTAAATGACCTTTCTTAGCATTATAATTTATTAGTTACATAAAATGCAATTACAAACTACACCTGCTCATTCAAGATCAGACAGAACTGAATTAAGAGTTTTACTGGTCATGTTTAGCAGTTAATTTTCATTATAATATACAACATTGTTATTTAAATGTAAAAATAAAAAAAACATTTCTAACAGAAAAAATATTCTGAACGGAGTTCAGATGACAGTGATATATATAAAGATTTTTAGTAAAAGAATGAATTGAAATCGAAATTTATTTTATTTTAATATAACTCGGTCTATAATATTGCTTTTTCAACAAAATGCATTTCCATGACAAAAATGATAGTTTAAAATATATTAAAATAATAAAAACTTAATCATAATAAAAAATAAATAAAAAAGGTGGCCAATGATAACCTTATTTTTAATCGTTCAATCTTTTTAATCTAAATAACCAGGTTTTCCTCATTATCTCGAATATTAATAAAACTTTCAAAAAATACCTCTTTAAAGTACCATAGAGAACTTAGAGAACATTTCCTTTCAGAAAAGGTATTACTTGTTTAAGCTTTCTGATAGAAAATTATTCATATAAGATAATAAACATCGTTGTAAAACCAATACATTCCTCACTCCGCTCGAAATCTAAAAAAGCACTTCTTTTCATATTTGAACTCTTGAATCTTTTGAAAACTTCACTCGTAGATTTATATTTCACCATGCCCAACGATGAACAAAACGACAATATAACACAAACAAGGAAATAAGCATTTTATTTTAAAATACAAACCTCGTTAATAATTTCTAAGCATTTCTGTTCGGTCGAACAATTTTATCTACATTTTATCAATTAAAAACTAAAAAAAAAAAATCTCATAATGTCGAATGGCCAATAATTGGCTGAAATCACCAGAACGTTTTGAAAATTTTTCGTCTAAACGTCTAAACAATTCTAATTTATATATAAATATAATTTGGTCTCTTGTATGATTATTTGAAATCGAATTACAACAAAAAAATAAAATCGAAAATAATCAATCGTTAATGCTGCCGTTCTTATCTGATTTTTCCCAATTATTGAGAAAAGTACATGGAAAATAAATACATATATTTTTTTTGCACATCAACTAACTTTTATGCTGCTTACTTTTAAAATGCTGTACTAAAATTCAGACGCACGATTTTTGATAGAGAAATAAAATCAAAAAATTTAAAAGAACGAATACATTAATGCCGTTAATATTTGCACGGTTTTTCCCAATTATTATGCTAATCACTTGGAACATCATAAAATTTCTTTCCAATTTCAAAAACGATTTGACAAATAACGTCCGTGTTATTTTTTTAATTGGTACAATTTTTCTGATAGATGTGGTTCACAGAGATAAAAAAAACTAAATAACAAATTCGCATACATCGTAGTAAAATCAATACATTCGTCGCTGAATTCTAAACCTGAAAGTAGGGAAAACTAATGAAAATCTTTTATTCTTTCAAAGACTAACCAAATAAGCAAAAAATACTTTTATACTTCTAATTTAAACTCGTCGTATTACATGGTAAAAAATGCACAGTACTCTGCTTAATTTAATTACATACCAAAAAAATTAATCAATAATCCAATGCTATTTATTATACCCCGAGCCCTGGCGTGGAAATATGTGCAGTTTATGTATTTGACTATTTTCGGTCCACGTATTTTAATATAGGTATAAATAATAGGTGGCTACACCCGACACGGAACGACAATATTAATTACATACGATGTCGGCGATGTGTTTTTTTTTTTTGTTGTTGTTTGTTTTGAAACTAAAGGTATAGGCAGGCACCTGCTATACTTAAATAAACAGCGCGTATACGGACGGAAAGTGGCCAGAAGAAAGTCGCCCTCGGGGGACCGTTCGATTAAAATGATTAATGCGAACACCGCCGCCGAAAAGGGATATCTGCCGTCTACCCGATTCGGAGTATAGTGTTCGCGATGTGTTTGCATTGTGTTAAAATATACACGGAATAATAATAATAATAATAATAATATATACGAGCGGTGATGTGTTGTACACCGGTCGCGGTTTTTGTGCTGCAGTCCGCACGCGAATTTCCACAGAGCCACCAAAAAAATGGTATAATTGGACGTTGTTTGCTGTTCGAAAAACAATCGAAAACCATACCTATAGGGTACATGACGGAACCGCGGTTTTGTATCACTCCCTTTCTTTGCGGTAAAGTTTCCGAAATTATTGCCGGCAAAAATTAAAACAAATCGCGTCCGGAACTGATAAAATAACCATCCTCGTTAAAGTCTGATCGACAACCTGCATGAGTGTTCAGAATAATGTTCGAAATACCGATAAATTATAATGATCATGGGTAAATATCCATAATCGGAAATTTTTCACGGTTAATCCAGATTGTGATTCTACTATTAAAAACATAGACTAACACATTTGATCTATGCTATGTTGAAGATCAAATAACAACGCGTCACCCACTAAACTCGTTCATGCTGGTGACTATGTAAACTATCTAAGTTAGTTATAAATTATAATAATCAAATATTAACTACAACCGATCATATGAAAACGATTATTTATGGCATACGCGATCTCGCGTACCTGTCGCCATCACGTTAGTAAGTACCAATAATATTAATGCTGTTGATTATTTTTAAACATGTGGACAAGGCACACATACACAAAACGTGTAAATATTAGGTATTTCCCACGTGTAAGCTGATAATTAAGATAGTTTTACATACTATCTTATCCCTATTTTATAAGTTCGTGCACATGATTAGTATGTGTATGTAGAAGATAACTTGAAATGTGTAGTAGAAAATATGAAATACATATAAAATCGTATAATATAAAATTAATAAAATAAAATATTACGTTTACAAGTTATAAAATATTATTAAAATAATATAAATTATTATTACACGTTGGAAATTAGTTTAACACAAACCGAAGACCCAAAAAAACGAATTATGGATGCGTAAATGTAAATTTTATGATTAATAATGTTAAAACACCAAAAATGAACACAGATCGATGTTTTCGAGGTATTTTTAATAATATTCGCTAATAATTTCTCTATAAACATTAAAAGGAAATATATTAAGTTATGAAATGTTTGTTAGTTTTTAATCACATATTTAAGGGTGTTCTAAGTACAGTTAAAAGCCCCCCTATGGTTATTAAAAAAATGTTATGTTTTTATAATTTTGGTTATCATATATAATATTAATATTGTAAAGCTTATAATATCCATCACGGGCATTTGATTTGTCATGTGCAAGACCGTGCGGGAACTACTACAGTAAATCAATAAACCAAATAATATAATTTACGTATACGGTTTAAAACTATAATTATTTAATAGGGGAATTGTTTTATGAAAAAAAAAAAACAAAATTATCAGATTCAAAAACAGAATATATCCGAAGATTTTTGTGAAATCCAAAATCTGGTATCATACATACATGTAATAATACATGAAATTCTGAAGACCTGTTATAATTATTTGACGTTATCTACAGCAGGAATGTGGTGAATAAAACTTTATGAAATCGGTTTTTGTAAAAGAAAGAAATACGACATTTTTCTCGGCAAACTCACGTTCCGGTAAACAAAACTTTTACGTCTTAAACTTAGAACTTTATCGGCCAGCGCCGGAGTCACTTATTTTTTGACACTTTAGTATAAGGTGTGTTTAACCTCTTTTCGCCAGACTGTCAGAGTATTTTTTTTTTATCACCAGCTAACTGTATCCGCGATTTTAAAAACTAACGATGAATCTCGTGTTAAATTTTCGAACACATTTGTTGGTCCAATACCATTTTATCCACATAAACTAATAAGCCTAAAACATTTAATATGATTACAAATATCGGATTGAATTTTACCACGTCTTAAACGAGCTACTTTGAGTATTTGGTAAAATTAACTGAATTACGATCAAAAAAATAATATCGACACTAATAAAATCCATATTCCTAATATCCCCAATTTCTATAAGTATTTTCTTTCATTGTTAAAAAAATTTAACAATGAATGTACTAACTAGATTTAAAATGTGACAAGAAAGTGTACCTAAATTATACAATTTTTGAATGAAACAATATTTCTGGTCTAAAAGTTGTTTATAGACAAAGAATACATTTGAAAAAAAAAGCACACATCACAGTAAAACTAATATATTCTTTGCTACGCTTAGAATCGGAGTATTAAAAAAAAAAATTTTCGGACATCTACGGGATTAGGTTAAGCGGATTTTGTTTTATTTCGACAAGTACGAAAACAAGGAGGCTCGCAGGATAATTTATTATAAGTTATGTAAATTGCAGACTTTGTAAACCCGCCCGGTTGTCCGTTCCGTAATAAGAATTTATAATTACATAATTCGACATCCGAAGAACAATAAATTCAAAATCCAATCAAAACCCAAATTACATAATTTATACAATTGTAATGTTCATGAATAATAATAACACAATTAAATATCAATAATACGTGGTTTACGTATTCTTCGTTCTCCGCCACTTCAAACGATCCGGCAGAGAACTGTAAATATTTAAGATAATCGTATGAAATATTCAGGTACCTATATACCCTCTAAAATATCAATACGCAGTCGGAAATCATACATAACCGATAATGCGTTTTGAAACTTATAGGAACTTGGAAACATTTACAAGATGCAAGTTTCACGACAATTATAGATGAATATTTGCGACGGGAATTTGGCAACGGGAAATATATTATGTTTCCCCTCAGGCGAATTCCGTTATAACTTGACCGATTATCGTCATTATTTATAAGCAAATAGTTTGCAGCGGTTTTACTTATTATTATTCATTCGTCTTTAGGTCGTCTGTTCTAAACTAGATTTAAATATATTAGGCAATCAAATAATAATTTCTGTTCTGGTGCGTAAATTCATCTGTTCGGTACAGTTATCGGACTGAAACATTCCTAGTGTAGCATTGATACTATTAGTTTAACTAAGATGTGTGTATCTGTATCACTTTTTTTGGCAAGAGTAAGATACTCCAAGTGTTTCTTCACGAATTACCTAGAAATACGCGGAATTTCTGCCCCGTGGTACAATGACCGGATTCTTTTTTTTTTCTCAGAATACACTTTTTCGGTAAGTGAAAATACTCTAAATCGTTACGAACTACTGTTGAGATGTGGATTTTCTTTGTCCAATAGTATTACTTAACAGTTTAAAAAACTGATAACAAATGACGATATAGATTGGTTTTATTTTTATTTTGTTACTTTTGGCTGCAAAAAAAAAATAACACGTTTATAAAACCGTGGTTACACTACGCGGTAATTTTATCAGTTTATCGAGCTATGTTCAATGTCGTTTTTGATTTCAACGATTTATCGTTGCTTTTGGTATCTAAACTATAAACTGTGCGCGTACTATAAGTTCCAAACTTATGCAGTGACCTACCCGTTGTATGAAAAACGTCCGGTTTTTTTTTTACAATATACAAATAAATATTATGTTAATAACAAATTTGTACGGTTTGTGATTGTTAATGAAAATTATTATTATTAAGTTTTTTTTTAAAAAAAAAAAAAACGAAAAAAGAAAAAGCAAAAGTAAGAGAAAAAAAAATTACCGAGTAGGTATATCGTTCGTTATTCGAGTGGAAACGTGTTAGGGAGAGTTTTTTTTCACCGTCAAGTGTGTCTACAGGGGCTGTACGTACCTACTGTATGATATAATACTGTCTACAAATACTGTACTAAAATATACGGTCTCTCTCTCTCTTTCTCTCTCCACAGATATATTATATAAGAACGGTACTCGACATTTACAGTGTGTGACCCGTTTTGTTAGTTTCACATATACACATACACACATCCCATATGTGTAGTAGTAGTAGTAGTAGTAGTAGTAGTAGTAGTGTTTTATGTAAATTTCCGAGTATTACTATTATTATTATGTTTTTGCGCGACAATTGCAGTAGTAGTGATTGTTGAGCCTAAAATAATGATGTCGTTATTCCTGCTGCTGCTGCGCAACGTGCGTGATGTTGTTCGTGTATGCATTATACTTATAAAAAAAAATTATCATTATAATAACTAAGTACAATTGGATATTTAAACTATGCGTAAACTTATCAAGCAAATATACCATGTTATCCGTGCGTCGAATGAAATTTATGGAATTCACGAACGTTAAAATCGACGAAATATTTTATTGGGCCGGGTGTCCCACGCGATTTTCGACGGTTTATTTTATTTACGGTTAATTTACCACCGCCCGCCCATTAAAAGAAGGGTATTGATCGCCACTCTTGACTTTTGATTTCGGCGCCACTGCGAAGAAATACAATATTTATCATTATCCATACAATACGGTTCCTCGGGTTCTCTATTCAAATCGTCTATAATGATGTTGTCATTTAAATAAATTGAAATTATTAAATTGACGCGATATGCTTAAAAAACAACTTGTTATTTACAAAGTTAGTTTAAACAAAAATTATAGGTGAGTTAATAAATAGTACGACGGTTTAAAGCCAAGTTAAAACGAACGTATAACTTGTAAATATTTAACATATTATTGCTTATCGTGACGTTTATCAGGGAGTTAAATTTACAAACGTAATAATAATATTATATACGTCGTGAATGTCGTTTATTATGGTAAAACAAGAGCCGAGTCGCGATTTTATAGAGAATGCAGTTTAATTTTGGAAATAAGTTTTCACACAAAGTAGAGTACGTGTGAATTTCATTCGCAGCGACGATCGTGTTTTCTGTGCGAAATTTTAACCGCGATAATTAATTATAAATACCGAATCGTTAACCGATACGTTAAAAATCACGACGTTACTATAAAACGGTAAATATATACGTCTAAAAACTAACAGTTCGCGGGAAATAATAATAATTAATGTATATGGTGGTACGTATACACGGGTTTTGTGATGAACACATTCAATTTTGTCCGTTCGTTTTCTTATCATTAATCTTTTATATTTTTTTTTTTTGTTATTTTTATTTTTTTGACAGATGAAAAGTAATTATTTTTATCGCCCGTCTGTTAATTCGACTACTGCGATTTTCTTTTGGTTTTTTTCGTTTTTCTAGACAAACGTTATAAATGGTCCGTAAAAATCGATAACGTAAAATACACTCGGATCAGCAGGTATCTGCACGACCGCTGTAATAATCATACAAATTGAAAACTATAATTAATATAATAATAGTTACACGATATTTAAACAGTTTTAAAAATCGAAATTTTTTAACCTACTATTATATATACCTAATTTATAAATAATGTATATGCACAATATAATATGATAATATGTTGTGGTCGAATTTCAGATCGATCGGTCAAACGTTTTTTGAGAAACAAATGATATTATAATGAAACGAATTTCAAACAAAAGCGACCTCGAGGACCGCAACATTCACAAAGGTCCGACGAAACGGGTCTTACGGCAGGCGCATTGGGTCAGAAGTTTGGATAACCGTATTGATAATACCCAAAAAGAATATTATTTAGAAATTGCAGTTGTTTGATCTCGTATACATTCGTTGACCGCTATAACGGGTCCGGTCAATTGATTTTAAAAACCTCAAAGTATTCAAGAGTACAACCTGATACAATTATTTTTTCTGTAAGAGCTAAATCGAGCGATTTTTGCTAAATTTAAAACAAATTAACACATTTTATCGCAGGTTTTGTTTTTTTTTTTCTTAATTTTTGGATAATTGTCAACTTGAATCGTTTCAAACTGTTTCCTTATACCGACGACTGAGGAAATTTCTATAGTTGCAGGAATTCGTCGTTTTTTAGTTTTGTACGTGTATTGTATGCATCTTGTTATATTATCTTTTTTTTTTTTGTTATCACGAGCATTAATTATTATATAAATTATATAAAAAAATTAAAACATTTTACGTTTGTTAAATCTGTTTTTTATCAAGTTAATAATGAACCAGAGTATAAAAACAAAACAAAATACAATTACAACAGTTTGTTAAGTATACACTGCACTTATATAGTTTGGGAAATTTTCCCAACTTCTTGCTGTAGGTGTTTCCTGGAATATTGCGCTAATCGACTACTATTAATTTACGAGACTATAATGACTGGGTTTACCAAAAAAAAAAAAAAAAAAACAGTTAGGTATTAAATCGATTTACTGACACGCGACTACATGAGAGTGAGAAAAACGTGTTCAGAATTTCTAAATCGTAAACGCGTCTCCGGCGCAGTGGGCTTTGTACGGTGAACGGGGTGAGATGTGACGTCACATTCCGTGTAAATAATACCTATACCAACTGTTTTAATAATATCTGCTCCGAAAGATTAAACGAGTTTCTATACCAGAGTTTTTACCGTTAAACAGTCAGAGACAAGATAGGTATAAAAAAAAATTATTTTATTATTTTTCCGGAACGGCGCAAAAAAAAAAAAAAAAAGAATGAAAAAAATATCTATGGGTTGCTTTAAACGTTAAAAACACGAAGATTGACGTAATATATATATTGTTTTAAGCTTTTAAAAAATACAAGAGTTAATATAGCACGAGACGCCATAGTTGTTATTAGCAATAAAAAAACCCTTGAAAATATGGAACATCACAAAAGTTAAAGCGTTTATCAGATCTCTGTGGTACAGCATCAGCTGGTATATCATATACATGGCTGGTTTTTACCCTAGCTACCGTCGTGCGTTTTACGCTGACCGGGATAAACCCCACGCTCCCCTTATTGCTCCCTGTCGACGGATATCACGATAATACGTACATCGAGATAAATTGCTTAATACCTATACAACAATATAATATAATAATTATACGCGATTCGATTTGGCGCGATCCCATGTTTTGCGTACGGTCTCTGCAATATTGATACTCGCCATTTTTGGACCGGCGCGGTGCGAATACCTTTCCGCGGTCACATTTTGGACCGCGGCCAGATCAATCTAAATCCACCGTCAACGATCAACGATCAATTTGTTTGTTTTCAATTATACGGCTAAAATTAAATCGCGTGTGTTTAATATACGGCGTTGTGGTTCGGCGACAATACCTCGTGGACTGATACCGATACGTATACGCTACGTAGTAGTGCATAATAGACGTAACGGTGTTAAATTAAACGTCATGAGGAGAAACGATATAAATTATTGCCGGGTTCGCGGTGAGCGATTACCGAGCCCCGGGTTTTAAAACTTTCGAACAAAAAGTGCTCAAATAGGCGCTGGAAAAATATTTCGTAAATCAAAAACGATAGAGGGGTTTTAAAAGTTTCCGCCCCCTTCTGACTTAATTGCAATTTTGTAAAATTAAAAAAAAATGATTACACAAAGTCACATTTTTTTAAAAAAAAAATAAAATAAAAATTTACTATTATTTTGTAATTCTCGATTCGTTGCAATGTTGAGAGCGTTTTAATAAACTCGACAAAATAACTCGTAATATGCCCTGAAAATGTACAAAGTCCTAAAAGACGTCCTAATATATGGATTAAAATTGATGGATACATAAATCCCCTAAAAATGTATCTTTCACATTGAATTTATTATTATTTTCGAAAAATTGTTTAAGTTGTAGAAACACTAGGGACTATATAAAACCGTATGTTATGCAGATAAAGGGAGTAAATTGGTTTTTTCGGTAACGAAGTCAAGGAAGGTGAAATTTTGTACAGGTATGGAATTAGAATATTATTATTAATAGTAAGGATGTACCTTATTTTGTAGGACTTTAACCTTTAACACCACACCCGAAGTTTTTAGATTCTGAGTAGAACGAGGAATGTATTGGTTTTGAAATGATGTTTATTATTATTTTTATGTGAACAATTTTTCTACCAGAAAACTTATTCCGAATATCAAGTATAACACTTTTTCTGAAAGGAAATATTCTCTGTGTGGTAATTTAAAGAAGTAATTTTTCAAATTCTCATCAATATTTGAGATAACGAAGAAAACCTGGTTCTTTAGGTTAATAAAAAATTGAACGATTGAAAATAAGGTTGTCATTGACAACCGATTTTCTAGATATTTTATAGGTTATTGTTAGTATTCAGTTTTTATTATTTTAATCTTTTTTTAAACAACCATTGTTGTCGTGGAAATGCACATTATTGTAATCATTTTACCAGAATATAATATATATATTTTTGACTAAGCAACACTATTAACTATACTTTGCTCAGAATCGTTTTTTCGTTAGCAATGATTTATTATTGGTTACAGATATACATTAGTTTCCTGTCTATATCCTACCTTCCCAACTTCCCACCTACAACAGTGATTAAACCCACATGCGGAGTATGTCCATCCTTTTTTTTTAATGTAATTCAATTACAAACATTCGGAGAGGATTGGAATTTTGATGGAAATTTATGTTTGCTTTTTCTATTTGTGGAACAATTTTTGAGCCATTTATAGATATTTTAATTTTGCTAGTTTTTACGTTATTTTTATTTTGATAGGTACTCTAAAGTTATTAGATTAAACAGAAATGCTTAACAATTTAACAAGAGATTTATTATAAATCGTACTTATTCTAAAAAATAAAATTGAATGTCATGCAGTATTTATTTTTATAAGAATTTTAATTTCAAATTTCGATGAATATTCTAACATCTCACTTACAAAAGTCTTTCTTTTTTTTTTTATTGAATCAGTATAATTGTGGTATGGTTGGTATAATGCATATAGTATTATTGTATAATATTATTATGGTATAATATTATTATAGTAATAAGTTATTTATCGTTTCGCGAAGAATATTACAATAGGTGTGGGCGATTGAATGTGGCGGAACTCTGTTGTTCGCGTGTGTTTTTCTTTTTTCGACCGACCAATAAGAACAGACCAAGGCATCGTAATATTATACTAAATATCCGCCCAATAAAACGTTCGTCGTTCGCGTCATAGTGCGTTTATAACAACGGTGTGGGGCCAGGGGTGGGGATGATTTTGGGGGCTCAACCCCCCCCCCAAATTTGATCGTGTTTTATAATTATGCTGTAACGAATAACCTATAACACAATACTATACATTATACAATTATAGCACCACAAATGTTACCTCCCTCCCTCCCCCCTCCCGAAATTATTTTCCAGTTTACAGCCTCGCAACAATATAATATTGTTCTGTCGCGAGCACGGGTTTTCCAAGTAAATTACACGACGACATATCTAATTAATCCCTCTAATTAGCACGGGGTAAAGGTATTGAAACCCGTCGACGGGATAGTCGCAGCTTAGGGCCAGTCCTTTAAAAAGCCGCCGCCGGAGTTTATATTTAATGATCCGCCGTATATTATATTCTTCTTTAGATGCGACGCGGAAAAATGATTGTACTTAACCCGTTTAACGCGTGAGGACGTTTAATTCCGCAGGAAAATGCGATTTATACGTTTTCGCGGTAAGCGTCGGTAATTTAGCTAAGCGAGACTTTTTTTTTGTTGCGGGAGTATCGTTTTATATTATACCGGTGAGATATTTCCGCTGATTCGTTCTCTTCGTTGTCTTCGTTGTCGTCAGGCCCCGTAAAATATGCGAAGTGAGAAAAAACCACACGGCGTTAAAAAAAAAAAATAATAAGCAAATAATAATGATAAAGTCTTTTACGCAATAAAACGCACGGCGACAATATAATTTTACTACGAACAAAGACATAATATTTTAAATTAAGGTTGTTATCAGTGGGGCCATCGTTTGGGGCCGTTCAACTCTTGACTGGTTAGTCGTATAAATGGAAAACAAACCATGATCTTCCTTTCCCCCCCGGGATTATAATGCCAGTGGCGTTTCGGGAATTTCTATTGAGGAGAGGGATTTGAAAAGTGAGCAGTAGGGGTTACGCCCACACTCCCCCCACAATAACAATAAAATAAGTAGGATAGAGGGTTAGAAGTGTATGTGACGTTTAGTGGAAGTGAATTTAAAGTTTAAAATTGTACAACGTTACAAGACAGTTTCTGAATCCAGAAGAAGCAAATGAAGGGAGAATTGTGTATTGGTGCTTCAAGTGAGGATTTGTCGAGTTTATTTTTCAACGGTAGACAGTTATTGGAGAAGAGGAGTATTGTGTATTTTAGGTCTTATAAAAAATTGCATATTTATACCGTACGATAGTCCATAAGAAATAGTATGCTTCAATTAGTTCAACATAAAAATTAATTGATTAAATTCAAAACTGGTCAAGATTGATAGGTTTCTGTTCATTACTATTGGTTAAACGTGAAAAAAAAAACATAACTTAAACAATTTGAGATAGTTACAAACAAATTCTTCACCAATAATATTAGTCACCAAAGTACTCGGAGCGGAGACTCAAATTTCAAATGCCAAACTACGGGCAAACCGATGATATGCCTGCAGTGATTATTGACCCCCGTGCTATTTGACCGGGGGCGCAAGGGTAAAATTTCACAAACAAATTGTTACGTCAGAGGGGTCCGGTAAAATTTCGTCCCCGCGAAATCACTACAAAGTAAATTATTACTGCGGAGGGGGGAGTGTAAACATCACGGGCCTCAGCCGTTACGCCGGGCCGGTCGATACCTATACGATAATAATATTCGTTAACCGCCGTAACGTTAATATTACTCGAATTTCCGCGTTTTTCTGCAAGCGAAACCGTAATAAAATATAAACGCGAAATCCGTCGTAAACACATATCGAACTCGGAAAACGGGAGGGGGGGGGGTTATTTGTCGTTGTCCCAACACGTTATGCGCACGCGGTCTTGTATATTCTCTAATCCATCATTTCGGTACTGTATATATATATATATATATATTATTATGAATGACGTGAAAAGCGAAATTTGTCCGTGTCGGGGTTTCGGCGAAACCTTTTTTGCGTGTGTTTTTTTTTTTTTATTTGTTTCTCTGACAGTTTATGTTTTGTCTACTATACGGTGGCGTATATTATTAAAAAACAAATATAATAGTTTTTTTTCTCCCCCCCCCCTCGCACGCGTGTCCCCTTAATCGTCTCTGAACCGCGCGCGACGTTTTATATTATAATATTCATATATCTCCGGAGTCCCGGTTTTGCGCGGGAGGGTTCCACTCCGGAACGGCGGCGGGAGCTTTCTGCAAACGGGTAGAACGCGATTCCGTACGGCCCTTATCAGCGAACATCGATTCCGTACGTTTTGCACTTGAGGGTTTAGTAAAATTTTGTCGGATCTTCGTAGGGTTACGTGGGTGTTTATCGGCTATTTGACTTAGCGGTTATGTAGCGTATTCCTGACTACTATAGTAACATTTTTACAGCGTACAACAACGATACAATATTTTTATATATCAGATAAGTGTTTGTTGTATTTAATTTTGTGCGAAAAATATTATGTTATTCGTGTAGCTCTATACGAATAATTTGCTTGCATAACGATTTCTATATACCCGTGGTATACTTTTTTGCGCGAAAAGTCCAAACCAACTTACGTTTACATACTATGATTATTTCTTCAGAAATAAAGCGAAAAACTTATTTTATTTAATAGCACTTTACAAACAATATTATTGTTGTACAATTTATACTGTCCAATTCAATTAACACGATTTCAACTTTTTTCTGTAACCGTTATATTATTTAAGAAAATTAAGCGAATTTACGATGATAAATAATAAATGGCAACATTGTCCGAAAAATCGTACGGAATCGTGTTCCCGAAAAGATTAAACGTACGGAATCGCGTTTTATCGCTGCAGACACGTCTCTTTTCGACCGCGTTCGATTTCGGACCGGATCAATTAAACGGCCCGAAACCGCGAGAGGTTTTCCGGATTGTGTCGCATTTGCGCGTTTCGAACTGTTTACAAGCATATTTTTGGCGTATTTAATGCGTTTAGGTTCACCCCTCCCGTATATTTAACGCGGAATTATTATCACCACGACTGCGTTTAAAACGATTACGATTTTAACGGGCTATTATCCCGGCTCCGGTTGACAACGAAAACACAAACAAACGGAAAGCCGTACTGTTGTTTTTTGCTCTGCGCGATTGTTCCGTTTTCAACGCGTTCGTACGTGCCGGCTATCGATACGGTGTAATATCTGTTTTGCCGTCTACGCGGGATTACTAGTCACACGCGAGCCAATCGGAACGAACACCGATAATAACAATGCGCGTTATAACAACGTGTGTTTTTCAATAGAGCTTTCCGACAACCTGCGGGTCGTTTCGGTTGTTGCTGGTAATCTCCCCCGGAACGCGGGGCAACGAGAATAGGTTTCGGCGGTAAAACCGCCGACAGAGGATCTAATATTGTCGTGCCGTATTTTTACTGTTTCGAGCGAACGAATCGT
Organism: Cinara cedri; assembly: GCA_902439185.1. Taxonomy (NCBI): domain Eukaryota; kingdom Metazoa; phylum Arthropoda; class Insecta; order Hemiptera; family Aphididae; genus Cinara; species Cinara cedri. The sequence goes on along the minus strand of CABPRJ010000978.1, from coordinate 357,009 downwards.
ATGATTTTCGCGCAAAAACCGCATCGCCGAAACACACGACCCAACGCCGTCATAAAATAATTATTTACACGCACGTCCGCGAACCGGCCGGGTGGTAAAACTTCCGGTGGCCGGCGATGCTGGCGTGCGTGCGAGACGCGGCGGCGGCGGCGGCGGCGGCGGCGGACGGGACGGGCCGGCTGGCGGGCGGAAGGCGGAATCGATGCCGCCCGCACTCGGTTATCGATAGTCAGCTGCGGCGGCGGCGGCGGCGGTGAATCCCGGGCGTCAAGCAGTCTCTACGTCATCCGCTCTCGCGCGCACCGCACGCACGCACACGCACACGCACGGCCGCGCGCTCTAGGCCGTTGCCATTGACGACGGCGGCGGCTGCGGCCGCGAAAAGTCCCGTCGGGGGTCTCATTGATTCATCTCGCGCGTGCAAGCTCGCTCTCTGGCACCCGCCCGCCGCGCCGCCGGCCGCCCGGCACCGCCGCCCGCCGGCCCGTCCGCGAGTACACGCGCGACGTTCGTCCCGCAGAGCGCGCGTGGTCCCATTAGTGGTGGCGGTGCCGGTGGTGGCGGCGGTGCGGGCGGGAGGTAGGAAACTCTCGGGGCCTTTCCGTTTTGCACCTACGACTCCGGGATACCACCGCCGCCGCCGCCGCCGCCGCCAGTAGGTCTCACTCCGCTCCCCGCGAGCCACTGCACTGCCGCTCCGTCAACGGTCGCTAAGGCAACGGCTCGCGACGAACGGCGGCCCCGGCGGCGGCGGCGCTTTATCCCGCGCTCGCATCATCCCGTTTCCCCGAATAATATTATATTCTCGACGGGCTCCAGACCGGCTGCCATAACAATATCGCCACCGCCGCCGCCGCCGCCGCCGCCACTGCTGACCGAATATCCGCGCTGCCGCCCCGCGACGACGACCACTGTCCGTCATTATTTACCCGTTCGCGTATATATATATATATACACACACAAACATTTTACGTATACATAATTCACGGGAGCGCGCGCGCGTTCGTCTCCGTCCACAAACATTATTGTTGCGATATACGCTCGCGCACAGATGACATTGTTTTGCTATTGTATGGACACGCATTATACACACGCGGTTGTTTGTATTATTTTCGTATCGACCGCCCGGCGTTTACGACTTGAGGGCCCCCTTGCTCTCAAGTCACGGAAACGTCGTGGCCCCCTAGTTTTCTACGGTATACGTGTATAGCGTAGCAAACTAGGGGTCCAATCTAACCGAATACAAACAGGGGTACTAAGCGCAGCACAAAGATCGTACTTTCCACTCGCAATTTGTTTTCCCCGTGTCAGGCGTGCTGTGATTATATTATATGATAATGCGATTAGTTATATTACAAAAAATAAAAATATAATATTAATGGTTTTTAGGGTATCATTTACTCAGAATGAATCTCAGTTTTATACAATAATTATTGTCAATTATTTTGGCTGCGCTATTCACTCGGGATTTATTCATTTTGGCGCAGAGAAAATAAAATTAGAGGCTAAAGTTTCACGCGGTGTTAACTAAAATTACAATGGATTCAATGGATAGAAAGAGTAAAAAGACCATTGAAAGTATTGAAATTATTAAAGCCATCATTCAACATGATAGTTTGACGAATAGCGTGTAATCCAAAGATTTTCGGGAGAGAGAGGGATCTTTCTAGGGATTCTACATAGTCCCACAAAAACGTCCGTGTGAACGGGAGGAGAGACGCGGAGATCCGAATCGAAGACGAGTAGATGAAGGAGAAAAAAAAAGAATAAGTTTTTTTTCGATTTTTTTAGCTATCTCGATAAAGACCTTTGTCTGGATACAAAATGAAAAAAATATGTGCGCACGAGTTGCGGGCGACGGCGTTATATTTTTGAACATCGGCAACGTCGGAAAACGGTTTTTAGTGACTTCCGGGAGAAAAACCCGAGCAGGCAGCAGCAGCTGATGATGATGATGTACCGCGATCGGATTCGGCTGCTCGGAGCGACGTGCCGACGAACAGAGGATCGATTAAAAAAAAAACCCCCTCCTGCGGTAAAATTATTACCCCCGGGCGAGTGTGTAAACATACAGAGTGGCGATAACGGTTAGTAATAATATTCTCTGCAATAAAATACACTTTAACTGTCGTGCGAAATATCGAGAATGACAATTTCGGGGGATTTTCGATTCGGCTCTAATATCGACGTCGAGTGAATTCGTGCGGATCGCATGCTAAAATTATAAATGTGATTTTTTTTTTTTTATTTCCCCCTCCGATTGTGAGATCGAGGCAACCAAACACACGTCAACGCGAGTATCTACGTTTATCCACAAAACGGCGATTTCGATGAATTTCATATAAAGAAATAAATATTCGCAGCCAATTTCGACAACCGTAAATTGATATACATCATCCCAGGATATATTTAGTGACTATCCATTGCCTGTCCACTCTCCTCTCCCTTGAATAAAAACTCTACGAACAGTTACCCTTCCCCCCAAAGTGAGTGATATTTCCTATATTATTTTGTTACGGAATTCAATTTATTTTCTAGTAGATACTAATTAAGCGAGAGGTTATAGACCTGGAGACGTTCCTAGCTAAGAAAGTGCGACAAATTTTTAGGGGAGTGTGAACATTTTAAAAACTCCACGGAACGAATGATGAATATATTCCAATTTGTATACTCCAGCAATATACTCCAGTGATGGATTACTTTATACAATATTTCAAAAGAGGGCCTGTACGTCAAACGTTTCAGATCCCTTGCTCTGATGGGTGTCTAATAGAGTTCACCGTGCCTATGTTCATTTGGACACAGAAACAGCCTTGAAAAATGCCCCGGTCGATTGGGTGGAGAAATAATTTTTGAATTATATCGACAAAACGGTCATCGTGATTAATTAAAACAGTGAATCGATAAAAAAAAATAATAGTAGTGGCCAATTAAAACGGCTCTGTCGAGCTTATCGAGAAACAAAAAACAAATCTGCAGTGCGTCCGGGGAATTTTTTTTTATTTGCATAATATTAATTTGCGCGTTTTATTACAACGATTTTATTGGTAGGCGGGCGGCAGCCCACCGCCAACGTCACTCGAATTTCTGAATAATATAAAACCGTCCCACATTTTTATTTTTCTCATAGAGAATACTAATAATAAAATAATGTACGGTTTTAATTATTGCAGTAAACTCCGGCTAGAGGTACACAGTTCAGTTTCACTGAAGAGCTTCGCGACGAATTCAAAAAAATAATAAATAGCCGATACTACCGGTGGGAGCGACACTATTTTACGCGAGAAATTGGAAAGGTAGGATACAAACATTTATTCTATTTATATCTGTGAGCATCGATACACCATTACTAACGAAACACGATTCTGAGCAAAGTTTTTTATATTATTATTAAATATTTTAAATATTGGAAAATCTTGTAAAATTAATTTCAATACAATTATTAATCAGTCTTAAAACAGACTCAACAAAAAGAGGAAGAAACTTGAATTGACATAAATGTTTAATTTTAATAATTGACTGTTTATGCAACTTTTTAATGCTTTTATTAATGTAATCGTTGATCATACGTTTTTGTCATCGTGTTTTAAAGTGTTTAGGTATACCGAAATTAAATAAACTTCGAACCCTCCCTTCAATACAAATTTTCCATGTTGCGCCAATGAAATCATCCCCAATGAATAAAAAATGAATAGTAAAAACGCTACGTTATTTTGCATTATCAATGAAGGTATAATACTATACTTTCTTATTTATCGTTTATCTACTAATAGAAATACATATTAACTTAAAATATTTGTTGTATAATGAATAACAATAGTGTGATCATGTAGAGTGAACCGAGTAAATTTTGCTTGATTTTCAAACGATTCACTACGGATAAATTTGTCCAAAAATACGATTACCAAAATCGAACCGTGTAAACACGTGGTTTATGCTCGGAATCTAAAAATTCCATTAGCTATGGCGCGAAAATCGTATTAATATTTCGACAAGAATACAAATCCCACAACATAAACAAAATTAGCGTATCAAAATATTCCGACTGTATATAATATATGTGCCCACGTAATTCCAAGAAGGGGGACCGAAGTTTTTTAGAGTTACCACGACGACGTGAAGTTATTAAACATACATCAGCTGAAAGTCATCGTCGTTGTCATAGCAGAAACCCGACAGATCGAGTTAGAATGTTCAGCGTTTTGAAATACTAAGCGCGGAGAGAGATAATGTCAGCAGATAATATAGGTAGGTGATTTATGTACTTGCAGGCGCGTCGGAATACGAAATAATAATATATTTTTATACGATCGTAAATGAAAATGTTGATAGTGAATTTTCGAAAGGTTATATTTTTCTAACTGTGCATGTTGCAGCTTATTTATAATATTTAAATTTCGCTAGTTTTCCGGAAATTAAACGGACGGACTTACCGAAGTTCCGTCTGGGCTTTGAGTATAATAATTAGCGGATAACATAACCGCGGAGAGAGTGGACACTGAGAATAAACAGTGTGTGTATAAATCAGATAACGTTCGAAGAAAAAATTATTTCACACAGAGATCGGCAAACAATAAGGAATACCGATGATGCGATTTATACGTTAATACTAAAATATACTGAAAAAAAAAAAAAAAAAAGGGGGGCTGTAGAAGTTTAGAAGGTATACCAATTATTGAAAGATTTTGGGAATAGAAATAATAGAGATTGCTGGAGCAGGAGTGGTCGTATGAGAAATCTCGGACTGTTATAGAGGCCTAATAAGTTTAAATGATTATGATAAGGCGCAAAACAACTCGCTAAAAATATTCACACTGAAAACATGAATATTTCACGGGCCTGTAACTAATACCTGTACAATTTGTCTATCACTGTCTTGTCATTAATCTCGTTCGTCGAAAGCGAAGAAAACAAATCCGTCGAAATGTATTTCCATAACGAACAAACCGTCTGAAATCGATTAGTCCTAGACGTCAAATTGTTCAAACATCGTTAGCCACATGCAGACGGAATTGTTAGAAGAATTTTGAAAAAAAAAAAGTTTTTCTCTCTTGCAGTTCAGTAAATCCTCTATGCTTGCGGTTAGGTTAGGTTCGCTCAATCGTGGGCCGAGGTGGATATTTAATTTTTTATTCAAAGGCAGTATACCTACCTACTCGCTAAGTCAATATGGCACGCTCTTTTCCAACCCTCTCCGTATCGTTTACCCGAATTTCGTATATTTATAGGATTATAGTTATTTAGTTTTTGATACGGTACATAAAATACCTTCTTTGTCATTCGCCCAGCAATCTTTTCGATTTATGTCCGATCATCCCTATCTAGGTCCTAGATTCTAGGACATCTTCAATGCTCGTTTGGTACTTGGTTTCTATCTCTACACATACACGACACACCTCGGCCATATTTTTAAAAAACCCCTATTATTCCAGACTCCCCATATAACTGTCCCTTCATTTTCTCATTTGTTTTTATCTCCCAATTCCCATTATCATTTTTCTTCGGACCAAAGATTCCTATTAAATTACTAAAACTCGTCAAATTATTAAATGCGTTAAAATAATTGAAATATCAACTGCTGAAACCACACAACTCCATTTCTATAATATTTTTGTTTACATCATTTATTTATAAAATAGTTATTTTATCATAAAAATATATAATAATAACCTTAAATCGTTTTCCTTAATTCTTAAAAAAAACTAAAAAGTTAATGACTTGCTGGAGTTTTAAGTTTATTGCTCAGACGTTAATTATGAGTGTAAACTTTCAAACATTTTTTAAAAATTAAATATGAAAAAAACTGGGGGAATATAATAAGTATCTACTTAAGAAACTAAAATAAAACAAATATATTGTGGGTTACTCCTTGTCAATCTCATAAAACATGATTATATATAAATAATAAATTATTGCATCAAAAAAAAAATTATAATGTAAGCGTATGTTACCTACTTTATAAAAATCTATTAAATTTTACTATGTTAAAAAAGAAGTATTGCAGATATACGATTCGTCAAAAGCGTCTAATTTAAGTCTATCGTCTATTTTTACAAAAACACTATTTAAAAACAAATACGTTAGACTTCAAAAACTAATCGTTAAATTTCAAACAAGTAAAGTATAATAAATTGTGATAATAGACCATGCCTGACTTTACATTCGATGCAACAACAAGACAACACCTGAGTGATTTAATTGTTGTACGTAATTCAAAATTCAAACAACTCTATTTTTACGGATAATTCATCTACTGAATACCGGAGTAGTACTGTCATAGCACCCACTTGTATATAATTGTTTTCTTAACACAACAAAACGGTTTTATTAAAAAAATAGAATCGTTTGGTTATTGCATTGGACTCTTCAATTATTATTATCACCCCTCACCCCTCAGTAGTTTGACCTAAATACGACAATAATAATTATACAAGCTATTATCGGGTTTTTTTTTTTTTTTTTTTTTAATAGACAATTTATATAAATCAACTCTTGGTATACATGTTTTACAATATAATTTTATTTGTATAGGGTAGTGGGAGAAAAAAAACTAATAAAACCTTGACTCGATTTAAAACTCGTGGCTTTCGTTTATTTATATGTTTTTTTTTCAAATCGAGTTTCACGGAAAATTCCATTATAAAAAAAAAAATAAATAAATAAAATTGTCCGATCGTTTCGATTTAAAATTATAAAATCCATTTTCGTTATACCCTCGTGGTACAACTTTCCACCGCCTATATTCCACTCGCTAATACACCATGTGGGCGAACTGTATAATTACATTTAAATCAACCGGAATCGGGCATCAGTCTGTTGGAGAATTCCCTTTGAGCTGCGCTACGAAGAGAGATATTTATTTAGTTTTCTATACACGTACGCACGTCAAACGGCTAATAAAAAAAAAAAAAAACCACGTAAGAGCACTCGACGAGTTCTCTACGAGTTACTATCCGTCCCTACACGTACTTACGTACACTTTTTGATAACTGCATATGTATTTAAATCGACGACAATAATAGTTAACAGGTGATAAGTCCTTTGCACCGTAATTTTAAAATGTCGAATTCAAATTTGTACACTGTTCTCGTAACGGTAATTTCGGTAACGAATATCATAACCGTATTATGATAACTTTTTTAGTCTCTCGCGTTTTTGGAATCTCTTATCGCGTCAATCAAAATTCACGTTGTATTAAAAAAAAATGGATTCGGGATCTAAATATTACAATTTCGGAAAAAAACTGTTGGTAAAAACATCCGAGGAAAAAATACCCACAACACAAAACTATTTCATATTCAAATAAATATATTAAACAAATTTAAAATTGTTTGATACAAGAGTATTATTATTATTTTAAATTTTTTGAATTTGGACATTTGGCACCGGTCATATTTTACTCTGGGTATTTTTCTGCCGACATAGACTTGATAGAATTTATATTTTATACGAAATAACATGCACTAACTGACTGGCCGATTCATCATCGCCTAGCCGGAACCGCAATGCTATGAGTATGAAATTTGGTTATAGTTTCGTTTTATGATATAGAGACCCAGTAAAAAAGTTTTGTCCAAAATTCAACCCTTAAGGTGGGGTTCAAAAGGGTGTAAGGGATTAAAACTGAAAATGTTATTTTTTGGTCGGATAGTAAAAAGGCTTAAACATTATATTTGGTAGGATTTTTTTGAATCTGCGCCGTTACCATTGAAGCTATCGCATTTTTAATTACATAATACTATATATTATAATAGGAAAACGTGACTGACTGACTGATCAATCAACGCACACTTCAAACCACTGGATCGAACTCAAATTTGGCGTGCAGATAGATAATATGACGTAAGCATATCCACTAAAAATGACGTTTTTAAGTTTCACCTCCAATGATGTAAAATGGGGGATGAAAGTCTACCTTAATTTGTTCAAAAACGTATTAATCCTCTTGGTTTTTACTTTGAACGACCTTTTTTTCGCCTTAAAATAAAGCTCAATGAGGACTAGCAACCTTAACTATAATTCAATCCCCAAAACTAACCTTGACTGAAAAACTAATCACAATAAAATAACTATTATTATAACTTGACTTTTGGAAAAGGGTTTTACACGACGCATGAATAGTATTAGGATCGGTAAAACCCACCCCATTCCCAATTTTTAGAATATTAAAAGGAGATGGCAAGTTAAATTCTATGCTTATTATGATAAATCAGATTGGACGATTTTAGACAAAAATATGACAGTGAAACCTTAAAAGGGAGTAGATTAGTGAAGTGGGTAATTTTAGGCACACATAATGGGATTCCTGAAATGAGTTCATGAGAAAGCTGGCAATAACTTCCAATGTCGAAGAGGAGGGTGTAAAGATTGATGATTTATGGATTAAAATAGGATGTCCAAAATGGTTCGTGACCAGTAACCCCCGGTATGTACTAATTTGGACCAAAATGTACGGTGCATACACTCGTTATACTGTACAGACATGTAAACTGCAGTATACTGGACAAATCACGGTCAAAATCGTGGGAAATACAACTAGTATTAAAATATATATTATGTTTATCGGTTTACATCAACATTGACATAAGTATATAGAACCGAACGGTAAACAACAGTCTGCAAACAATACATCAAACAGAAGATTTAATTAATGCGATAAAACAATATTATGATACGCGTCCGAATCAATAACTCAACAGTGACATATTCTGTTATGCCCACAACTCCATTTCCCTCAAAAAAAAAAAAAATCCCGCCAACAATGATAATTCCAATAACAATATGGCTACGGGACAAGTAAATGCGTAAATGATATAACTTGATTAAGTTAAGGTTATTGAAAGTTAACACGTTAAAAGTGAATTGTTTTTTCCAGTATATTATCTATTATGACTAAAAAATGAAATCTAACGTTTAATTAATTTGTTAGTTAATATCTAGGTTTTCTTTTTTTTTAAGTTTTTTTTGTCATATTATGTAGCGAACAAACGTTTAAACTATTTTGTTATTTTTCAAAAGTATGAGAAAGACCGGCAATGTTAAAAACATAGGAGTTTTATTTCAAGAACATTTAATTATACTTATTTCAAATTCGAAATTCCACACAAATTGTTGAGCGGACAAGTTATTATTATTAATACGGTGATACGCATTACGAAAAATGTATAGTGTACATAGTTTGTACATTTAAAAGGAATTGAAATCAAAACTATTAACGTGATATAGTTCGAAATTAACTCGTTATTTATGAAGTTGGCGTGCACAAAATTAAGGCAAATTAAAAATTAAAATTAACGCAACATTAAGTATTCTTTAGTTCGTTAATGACCAGCCTTACCGCAGGTGTAAGTACGGTAATAAAAATGTTTTAGCAATATTTCCATAATATATCAAACGTTTTTTTATACTCGTTATAAAATCATTGAAAATGCATAAATAAATATTTAAAAAAAAAAAAATAACAAGAAGATCCGTGTTGCAGGATTTAGATTTTATAGTGCGTGTATTCAGTGGGTTAGCTTCACGGTTTGTTTGTTTAGCTTCTCTTTTTTTTTTATAAATATAAATATAAATTATCACATCGAATACAAAATTAAATTTGCGTCTGAAATGTGTACAAAAAAAAAAAACCCCAGTTATGTATTATGCAGACCGTTAAAATATTTTAAATCCGAAATGGTCATAACGGATTTATATTATCCATCAAAAATGTATTTCGCGTCAGTAAATATTATTATTTATATTCCATTAATTTTTTATTTATTTTGTCAATCATTTTTTTTTTTTTTTGTTTTATATTATTTTTTAATGTTTTTCATCGAAATTTTAAATTTTGTTAAATATATCAGCAGTCGTATATAATAATATTTAAAGCACCTACGACCACACATTTGGAATTAAAATGGGCTTTTTTTTCTGCGTTTTGTTATTCGAGTATTAATAAAATTTCAAAAAAAAAAATAAAATAAAAATCCCCACATTCGTGTTAAAGATTACATTTTTCGTAGAAATCAAACACGAAAAATAGAAATAAAGAAAAAGACCATAATACTTAAACACGGCTAACGAGTAGGTCATAAAATCGTTTTCCTCTTACAGTATATACGTATTTCTATAACGACACTTTTGTTTTTGATCGACTTTTAAAAGCGGAAAATCGACCGCGTAAAACTATACGATTTGGGTAAACTAGTTTTAAAAAGTAATAATATTGCATTACTTGCTGTAGTAAAAAAAATAGTACCTGATTAAATTACTTCTACTTTATCGTTGCGTAATTTTTAATACCTATTTAGTTACGCTCAGGGGTGGATTGGTCTGTCGAGAAATTGGGAACCTTCTCGATGGGCCGGTCTTCGTAAGGGCCACTATATCATTATGTTATTAAATAAGGTATTAGGGTAAAAATGTATTGTATTCTTTTGAACGAAGTTAATAAATCCAGTGTTCGAACAATTTAATAATAAAAGTTAGTTTTATGTAGATAACTTATGTCATATTATTAACTACAGGTTCGGGTAGTTAATATTTTAACAAATCTGCATTATTTTATTTAAAATTTATCTGTTATCGTGTTAAATATTTAAACTAATTCAGAAGATATTAAATACACACATTTGATATTAGCTACTTTAAAACCAGTTTATAAACAAAATACAAACAAGCATGGTCAATTTTTTTAAGAAAGACTAGAGAAAATTTATTTGTGTTCAAAAGAACAATTTTCTAAATGTGTAGTATCTTTTTTTCTGTGTAATTTTCAACTTGTAGCATGGTTAGACACGTGGAAGGGAATGCTCGATATTCTTGATATCCCTTCAAAATCGATACTCCTAGAATTTTCAAAATATTATAGTGTTTAATCTTTACAATACCTTTTGATAATTATACAAAATATTCTACAAATGTCAATTTTTTTTAAAATGTGTATTTTAAATTGTATTTAATGATTTGGTCGATAACTGAGGGGATGTGGTGAAAACTCCTCACGTTTTACGATGATATATAGATTTATATCGCTCCTGAAATTTGATTCTATTTCACACCTTTGATTTTTTGTAAGTTCGTTGTGTAAGGCCTATTTAATTCATATTTCCCAGGCCGAAACATATCACCGATCCACCCCGGGTTACAAGGCATTTTGATTTAAAAATTAGGTTTACATAAATAGTTATTATATATTTATTTTTTGAACACAAATATTAATAGCTATTATCGTTGTTATCAATGTTATCGAATTGACATAGCATAGAGTATATGCTTGAATTGGGAAAATCAAATAAAGAAGGCTAAGAGATATAAAAAAAGTAGCAATAATTAAATCCATCCTGATAAAATTTCACAACAAATAGAATACAAACATTGTTAGATCAACAGTCATTATTAATTAATAGCGTTACATGATTGGATAGTTATAACTTTATACCTCAAGTAATCTGAAGCACTCAGCCATCATTAACCGTAATTATCATTAGTAATCAGTTTTTGAATCATATAAGGTGACAAACGTGCAATACAAAAAATTGATAATAATTTTTTACTGGACAATAAATCCTAAAAAACTATACTTAATTTATTTGAGTTAACGATAAGGCAATAAATATTTTTTTTAAATATTATTATTTACTCGAAAATAAGGTATACAATATATATAGGAGAGTATTCTATTCTTGTGTATTTATATGTATATATACATACAAGAATAAAATTTGTTGGTTGAACAAATAAAAATAAATATTGTTAATTTTTAATAAATATTTTTTATACATTTTTATTAGAGCTATGTTTAAAATAACTGCAATATTTGGGGTGTTTCAAATTTCCTAAAACTTCCCTGCGTCTGCCACTGGCACAGCTCAACGCAAGAAATTTCCCTGTAGATCTTGTTAACTGAATTTTATCGAGATAACAACAGCAAATCATAATGTGAAAGCACATGCTATAGGATATCACAAGTCTATACGTTTAATGTCAGCGTTACGAAAAATGAAAAGGAATTTTCAATCGAAACATATAAGTTTAAGTCGTGCTAATGGCTTGGGACATCCATTTGCAATAAATTGATTTGTCTTGTTGCCATTCTGGGAAGTTTTTCACCGTGGGTGAGGGGAAGGGGAAAAAAAAGAACACAATCCCGGCATCGCGGTTCTTGTAAATGTCTTTGAATTTGTTTAAAGTCTTGTTGTGTATACGGTGATGGTTACGCGGCGAAACGCATTAGTCGTGAGCAACTGTCACAGGAACGTGCAGCAAACAATTTATCGACAGCCTCTGTGACGACGACAACGGTCATGTTTATCGTATTGATAAAGAAGTTCTGATGAGCAAACTAAATAAAAAAAATAAATCGACTTACGAAAGAAAAAAAATAGGCAGGTACACCAGCGAGTAACCGAATTCGAATTGAAAAAAAAAGATAGGTATATCTTCCAATATATCTATTCAATATTCCAATAAAATACAGTGAAAAGAGCAAAATAACAAAAGTATATATAAAATATACCTACCCATAACGAGAAAATATTGTTTAAGATTACTAAGAGGTACTGGGATAGACAGCTTAATAATATCCATAATATCCACAACTTTGTATACTATCTACATTGAACTACCTGTCATAAAGTTAGGTTTATACAGTTGATTTTTTAAGCATTTTTTATAAAAGTTGGAAAAACGGGACAGCTCAAGGCAATAAGGGTTTAATATTTTTTTTTACAGTCAATCGATTAAAAATAATCGTAGAGATTTGACATTTTCACAAAACATTAATTTTAGCTTATTCTAAACGTGATTAAATATTTTGACTGATTTTTATAGATATTTTATATTTTTAAATTTTTTTTTAATGTATTTATATGGTTATATTACGTTTTATGTGGACAAATTTGATTTGACGAACAGACATCTTTGACAATTTTACTCAGGGTAGATTATATTTATGTGAACACTTTTTCTACCAGAAAGCTTATTCTGATTATCAAGTATAGCATCTTTTCTGAAAGGAAATGTTCTTTGAGCGGTACTTTAAAGACGTCATTTTTTGATATTCTCATTAATGTTCAAGATAATAAGGAAAACTTGGTTCTTTAGGTTAAGATTGAAAGATTAAAAATAAGGTTGTCACTGGCAACCGTTTTTATTTATTTTTTGCTATTATTAAGTTTTCATTATTTTAATATTTTCCAGACAATCATTGTTGTCATGGAAACGCGCATTGTTGTAATCATTTTACCATAATAATATGACATATAATTTATTGTTGACAAAGCAACACTACCAACTGAACTCCGCTCAGAATCGTTTTTTCGTTAGCAATTGTCTATCGTTGCTTACATATATACATTAAATTTCTATCTGTATCCTAAATTCCCAACTTCCCACCTACAACAATGGCTGCACCCACGTGCGAAGTACATCTGCCCTTTTTAAGTTTGACAATAAAAATCTTTTGGATGGATTTTTTTCTCGGTGAAATATTATGCGATATATTCGCGACCATTCTTAATATTACGTTAAATTATTTGAAAAATATATTATGTATTTTTGTCATCGCAAAAGAACTGTTTTCGATTCCTAGCAATTCGCCTGCATTATTATTAAAATGTCTGAATGGATTGGATTCGAACGTAATAATATACAGTAGGTAACATAATAACCTGTATATTTTCGCGAACTCAACGGTTCGGCGCAGTGCTTCTTTAAAACTTCTTAAATACGGTTCCAATAGGTGCCCGCCGAGAAATTTCGAAGTCGAATAATCGACGCGAGATACTTTGGTCGCCGTCACGAGTGTCTGGAAAAGTTTCAAAAGTTTTTTTTTCCAACAGTAATAAAAAAAAAAAAAATAAAAAACCATAATAATCGAAATAACTATGTATACGTGAATATAATAATAATACTACCTATCGTACGCACCGTCGGTTTGAGTGTATGTTTTTGACGTGCTCCCGGACGGTAGCCAAATCGACTGTATTGTACAGGTCGGTATGATATTAATATGTGTAGCGATCTGTAGAGAAAAAAAAAGCCGTTCGACAATCGGATACTCGATAATTGGCCGTATATTCATATTCCGCGCGAGTTAAATTCCCAAAATATGTATTAATACACTACACCTAACAATGGACGCAGCACGTTCGGGTATAGATATGTGCACAGACATATCAAACAACTAGAGAGCCGACTCTTGTGTTAAAAGTCTCATAAAACCAATGGGGCCATTATAGCCATATGCGAAAAGAACAGTATACGATCGATTAATTCATGGATTATAATATGATAAATTTAACATAATTAACAAAAACAAATTTTTAATTTAATTTGTTTTTGGCATAGATATATAATCAGAAATTGTTATTGTTTCAATAAATTATCATTATTATATTTTATGAAATAGTCTAAAATGGGATGGATTAATCAATCGTCATATGCGATAAGGACAAAATTGCCCTTTTCGTACACGGATGCCAGGCTACAATTTGAATCGTCGAACCGGCTACCTAGTTGTTTTATATAATGTCTGTGGGTATATGCGAATAGACCGTTTGGGATACACCGTCGAGTCTATGGAAAACCGTCTCGTTTGGGACACGAACTAATATAAATTTCGGACACGCCAATAATAAATATTTATTTCGATAGGTACTCGATGTAATAATAATACATTTTTTTTATCAAATATGTATATATATATACAATTTTACAATAATATACAGGAAAAAAAATACAAGTTGTGTGTTTGCAACCCCCCTTTAAGCATAATGCTTGTGTTGGGGGGGGGTATATAAATTTGAGTTCAGTGTTTGTAAAGTGTAAGACAGTGTAATTATTATAAATTCAAAAATAAAATTAAAAAAAAATATTAACATGCATAGATAATTGGGAAATAAGGTATATTTTACTAGGGATATGTTTATAATTTTACTTATTTACTTTCGGTACGGTTATTTAGTATTCATCTTGGACCGATCGGTGATACGAATTTCGCAACATCTTTATCGAGTCGATGTATCAATAATCATGAATTTCCGAGCCGGTTATCCGGTATTTTTTATAAATCTTCGAAGTACCCGAACGCGTTACGGCCTTAATAGTAATACGCGTTATCGATACAGTGGACGTCACGATAAAACAATATTACCTATACTATACTGTTTACACAGTATTTACGATATCATTGCAGTATTAACAAGCTAAACATCGTTTTCTGTTGTTTTTTTTTTTATCATTTTTTATAATACATAATATTGTAAACACTGTAGTCGTCCGCGATCGTCATTGGATATATTCCAATATATTATATCGAAAAATAGACATATACGTATTGTCCGCTGTTTGTACCGTGTGTGTATTTAAAGAGACGACGTTGTGTAACATACTGAAATCGTTATAAAAACGTTATTATTTTATAATATGAAAATGCGCCCAAAAATATATATACATATATAATAAACAGTTGAATACAAACGGATTCGCTCGTATTACGCGTTATTGATTTATAATTTCGAAAAATTTCGATTTAATGTGTTTCAAAACGGTAAAACACCGTTAATACGTTACCGCGTTAATTATTCGCTTCGGGGTATTTTACCGAACTGTATAACAATATTTGATCGGGCGGAGTAAAACAATGTGTTTAAAACGAGTAAAAATTAAAACGATCGTTATCGTTCAAATTACTGATTATATTTAGCGAAATATTTCAGTGCGAACGGAGTGATACTGAAATTGGTGATTTTTTTTTCTTTTTGTATTCTTATTATCACGCGCAATAAAACTTGCATTTTCCCTAATGGAAACGGCTTGAAAAATGAAGACTCTGACAATACCTATTGTTTTGCTAGAGGAAACATTCATCAGTCGAGATAACCATAAAACTGCGTAATTCGATTTCTCTGAAAACTCGAAGGGATGTTTATTGCACGAATCGTATTATTGAACGAACCTAACGTATCTCGGGCTATTATTGAAATGTATAAAAAAAAAATCGTACTTGGCAGCCAATTGGAAAAAAAATAAACCTAAAAGCGTGCATTTTAGTATCCGGCTCGATCTTACGACAAAAAACCACCCCGATTTCAATCACAGTCCCTGTCCGGTTGGAATAGGTAATTGATTCGTGTTATTATTGGATAAAACATAAAACACTGCGCGCATAGTGTACACGCCTATAGTTGTTTGCCACTATTCACTAAGAATATTCCCCAAAGAACGTTCCCGGGAACAGGAATTACTTTGGAAATATTCCGCTACCTCTAGGGAACACTCCTGAACAAAAAAAAAAATATAATAATAATAATAAAAAACTATACTATATTACTATTGTTATTTTTAAAAGACTATAATGACAAGTTTTGTGCATCTTTTTTTTATTTTTGGAAATTTTTTTACGATTATTTCGAAAAAAATATATTAGTTCAAATGTTTTATTTTTTACACCGGTGACTGACATTTAAACGTATATTGCTCGATTTATACTCGTACAATATTATATTGATATAAAGGGTGATCGATACTCGATAAGACAGTATCATTATGCCGGAAATTATGTACTTTTTTTCGAGTTGAAACCACGTTCCACGGATTGACGGAAATTAAAAACTCCAACGCCAAAATTAAATGTCATTTATTTATGGGGTTTTTAAATAAAAATCACCATTTAAAAATCAAAATAGCAGTTTCTGCCCCGTAAATAAAGGCAACGAAGAATAACAATAATGTAGCGTTTTAGAGCTACTTGTTTTGAATAAGTTGTTCAAAAAAAAAAAAAAAAACAATTCTGATATACGAGCAGAGTTGGGCATTATTTAAATACAATTTTATTTAAATGATTATTCGAATAAATTATTATTGGGATACATTTTTCATAGTTAATCGAATTAAAATTTATTCGAATCATTTTCAAACAAAATATAGAGCTCTATATAAAAATACTGTTGTGGCCAAAGAAGATAAATTTTAAATCATTAATAATTCATACTTCAGTATAGTTTGTGTTTATTTTAAATCTAATAGACACGTAAAATTGAAACTTTAAATGATATATTAGATAGAAACTAGAAAATCGAGCGATATTTTCACTTTCTGTAATAGTGACGGTAATTTATTCTATAGCTTTTTATTTCTTTTTATATTTTGAATTTAATTAAAACGATATAAAATCTACAATAGTGTGACTTAAAAATACAAGGCCAATTATTAATATATACGTATTTTAAATTACCAACCAATGTTCAACCAAATAAAATAAACGAAAATTATTCGAATACATTTGTATTTGAACAACAAGTTTTTACAATCATTCGAATACTCACGATTAAAACTATTGTAATAATAAAATTGTAAATAAATCACTCGAATAATTTCTCATTCTAATACACATTTATTCGAATAATTTATCTAGATAAAATTTCGCCCAACTTTGGAAACATGTGTCTATATTGTCGAGTGGTCGACCGCGTTGCTTGCGTCCGTCTGAAATCGCCCAAAAGTCGTCCTGCGACAGGACTCTTGTCCCGCCGCGATATTTGATGTCGACTGCGCAGAGTTAAATTACTGACTATCGAACGGAAATTATAATTTACCCGGAAATTCCTCAGTTCCCGTGGGCAGGGGAGGGGGGCGAGATATTCCGGGGAAAATATCGGGAATTCGCAAGTCGCGCGCGCGGTGACAGTATAACATTATTGTTATTTTTACATTACGACATACGCGTAAAATCCGCGTGGCCCCGTCGTCGGTTTTCGTTTCCCACCACGCTCCCGCCGAAAAGACGTCACACACGCGCTCGCGCGTACACGCACGATCGGTCGATTTGTTATCGGTTTTTTTTTTTTTTCGTCCCGATTTTATATTTAGTCGCTTATTCGGCCGTCGGCGAACGGGCGAATTCCAGCCGGAGAACCTTGCCGGTCGTCGCGATCGGGAAATGTACGGTCGACGGCCGGTGGCTGCCAAGACTCTCGTATCTATGCGACGGCGACGCGATAGGAAATAGCAATACGAATATTCGCACGGCGATTTAAACGGTAAACTATTTAGGCCGCGACAGGACGGGCGGCGGCGGCGGCGGCGCAACAATCGGAATGAACGACGGGACGCGCGCAGAGATATGCGCGTCTATTTTTGTTGTGCGCGCCACAGAGAATAAAATGTTATTTCTCGTTCGCGGACAGGGACAGAAAAAAAAAACCGACAACAACTTTGCCGGTGTCGCGAAGACGGCCAAAACCTATCGTACGACATCGACCGACGCCGGCAGGTCAATAATATTGTAATAATCGTCGTAAAAGCATATACAGTGTGTCCCACCGCGTCCGGCGGATTTTCCTAGCCCAGCCGGTATCGATTATATTTGTTCGCGGTTCTTTTCGACGATCCCCGTACGAGACACGCTCGGTGTCGCGAAAAGCGTCAACTTTTTTCCGTTTCCCCCCCCCCGGACAATTTCAAAAACGAACGACTATGGTCACCGTAACCGCTATTGATTATTATCGCTCTTGTTTGCGAATCATGTCCGTCGGTTTTGGTGCGTAGTTTTGTTAGTAAATTGAAAAAACTGGACACGTTTTTTCGTGTAGTTTTCTGTCGAATTCCGGGTTACCTTGGTGACAAGGGAAACAAATACAATTAACAATAAAATCATTTTTTTGTCAGCAATGGTATACCATTGTGTACAGATACGAGTTATACAAGTTACTCTCTTCACATCATCCCTTTCGACTTCTATTCCACATAGCACGCCAATCAGCAGTATCAGCCTAGATTTTTTTTTTTTTCTGAAAACTTGATATATATTTCCAAAGTATTGTGATATTATTAAATCTATAGAATTTTTGATACCTGACCTGTGACGAACCTAACCTAAAAATAAGGATGGACACTGTAAAACACATGACGGAGCCGTATATTATACTTGTGTGAAGTATAAGTTCATTTCCATTCTCTTCCCCCACCCCTGAAAAAGCAGGGCAGAAGTTAGTTACTTATCAATAAAAACAAATCAAAAGTTCAAAGCTAATACTTAGTTAAAAGTTAAAATGAACTCAAGTATTCAACTTTTTAACTTAATCACTTACGTTTTCGAGTGCCCCAAAATTATTTTCTGTGTCCGTTTAAATCTATTAACAACGACTGAAACGAAATGGAAAATTTGAACACGCGTAAAATATATTATACTCTCATATATTATAATAAACTTCAAGAATAACAGGTGCGTATAATGTAAGTAAAACGTTGTTATAAATTGAAATTTCACAAAGCGTCTTGCGTTATATACGCTAACAGTATAAATTTCTATAAAAGTGTATTTTTTTTTTCCAACAAAACCGTTTCAGTATTATGTCAAAACTAATTCATTTAAAAGTAACTCATCTGTAAGCCATTTTCCTTTAAAACTCAGATACTATTTTCGTTCACTGATTTCCATTAAAAAATGAGTAATTGCCACTCTCCTTATAATAATTTGTGTATAGGTCAGGTAATAATACTTCAATTATAATACTCTAAAGCCCGGGTATAAATAAATAAATTAAATTGATTTTTAATTTTGAAAACTACCTACGTAATTTATGTTATTTTACACCGATTTTATTATTTCCATCGACAAACTATGTAATATTTATACAAAACAAAAAAACCATTTAATACAAATTAAAAAAAATGTGCCGGCTAAAATTGTTATTTTTACTTTATATGTATATTTTTTGCATCAAATTAATTTTAATATTTTAATGAAAATATGTATTAATTTAATCTAAAAAAACAAAAAAAATGCCTGGACGAAAACGGAAAGTGGGGTATCTTTTTTACGGAGGAAAATCAACAGTGAAGGAAAACAGTATCAAATACCGGAAGAAACTTGTCCCGCAATATTCATTATGTATCCCGGATGTAAATAAAAAAAAAACAAACAGATATGCTTTGTACGATTGTTGGGCCACCCTTATAGGTGAGAAGTTGGGAAGGAAGTAGGGAAGAGGAGAAATTTAATGTATATTTGTACGTAACCGTTCATCGTTGCTAACGAAAAACGATTCTGACCGGAGTGCGGTTATACAATGTTTGAAAAGCCGTAATATTTACGATTTGAAAATAATACGTTTCGTAAATTTTCCCGATTTCCCTACGTTTTTTCTCCGTTTTTTCCGTTTATTATGAAACCCCCTGGGAAAATCCTAAAATGACATCGCTATAAAGTACCATCCCTGTAAAGTTCTCAAAAAGGTGCAATACTTGAAAACTGGATCAAAATTTCTGAAACGTTGTTCACAGAAAAAAAATAAACATCATTATAAAACCAATACATTCCTCGATCTGTTTAGAATCCATAACGGTTCTAAACTGAGTAAATATTCAAAATAATCGCACTGAGGCTGTGTATTTATTTCATTTGCCTGCAGGAAACTTCGGGTCCACGGTAAATACATGACAATAATACGAACGCAAATAATACATCGAAATCATATTATTATTAAACCCGTGAGTATTATATTACAAAACAAATATGTTTAGGTACACATTATTCATTTCCTGCGTACATAGAAAGCGGAAAAAAAACGTATCGTATCCGGCCGTTTCGTATATTATAATATATATAGTGACCTGCGTATTATTATACGATTAAAATTCAGACAACCTCCGAGAAAACAAATATTATACTGCAGAGTCCCGAAAATATATAACAAAAACGAACGCATTGTTGTAGGCCTTTACGGTAAAAAAAAAATAAAAAAATAAAAAATCGATCCCCTCGTTTCCCCCGGTTTTTTAAGCGTAGAAAAGTACGAGAATTTCAGTTTTCGGTATAGGCCATCATTGAATGATATTATAACGATAAGACGGCAGCGGTGGTTTTGCATAAAACCGAGAGCGCTAAGTAAAATAATAATATAAAGTTATTAAGTTCCGGAGAAATATTCGGCGACTTGTGGCCGTATTCATAATTTTCTCGATTATTAAAAGTTGAACGGGCATTGTTGTGGCGCATATTCGAAACTTATACACATCAAAATACCGAGGAGCTCGTATATTAATATTACGTCAGTGAATCGTAATTAATACAGTGTTGTTGATTTTTCAAAAAATATTATAATACGCGCGTTTATTAACAAATGGAGTTAATAAAAAAAAAAAAAATTGTACCGCAATTTAAACCATATAGAAAAGATTCAAAAACATTTTTTTACGTTTTTCTGCTTATAAAACTAATTATCCTTACCATAACGCTGATGAGATTGCTAACTTTGTGGGTTTAAAGTCTCTAAAAACTAGAAGGTTAACATATGATGTATCTTTTATGTATATGATTTTGAATGATGTTATCGACTGCCCTGAATTGTTACAAAAAATTGATCCAAAAGTACCCTCTTTTAATTCCAAAATTAATCCACCTTTTGCTACTTCTAATTCTAATAATAATTACTTTTCAAACAATCCAGTGTGTCGCCAACCAATATTGTGTAATCAAATTCATAATTTTGATTTTTCTTTCCTTATAATAATAATTTTGATTCCTGTTCTAAGCTAAAAACTTGTATTTATAATTAAAATATGTATAATTTAATGATAATTTTTGTTTTTTCGTTTACTGTACTTTTACCCTTTGGGGTGTTATATATGTTTATATTCATTTTTTGTTTAATAAACATATATCTATCATATGTATAACGTCAATTTGGAATTTGAAGAGACTCGAAAAAATCAAAACAAACACGATGATAAAACGTACAAGAACCGCAGTTATTAAGAGGACGCACCGTTTCCGTCTAAAACAACACGCGAGAAATAGTGAATTTATGTTCAGCAGGAGTGAATATATTTGCGTGCTGTTAGTTTTAGCGTATTGGAGTGAATCGACTTGTTATCAAACTTAAGAGGGAGGACCATTTGTAATTACTAAATACTTTGTAGGTACGTTGGTTTCCCCCTCATCCTTTATTTTAATCTTTAGGTCAGCAAGACGATTTACGAGTGCACAATTTAAAAATGTTTGTATCTCGCTTTAAATTTAAAATATCTAAAAAAAAAGCCTACTCACAAATACAGATAACGCTATTCTTTTTACGCAAATAACGCGTACTCGTGCTCTTCCTCCCAGTTATAAAGAAAATTATGAAAACATTTTTAAAAATCAACCTTCGTGAATTCCGAATAGACAACACTTTCTTTCTGAAGAGATGCGATGCTTGTGGAGATTGGATTAAGATTTTTAGTAGAAAAGTTGTTTTCAAACATAAAAATATACATACATACACGCATACTATAGTCAAACCAAAACGAGACTACATTTTTGACTACAAAGAAAATTAGGACAACTTTTGGGTATAACTTACAATTAAGTTGTCATTGTTAAAGTTATCGCGAAAAAAAATATTTTATCTTCTTACAAAATTGACTTATGGGAAACCTAATATCCTCTCGTATCCTCTCGCAGAAGTAATAATGGTAGAATATTTTAGCCATGTTTAGAAACACGTTGATAAGGAAAAATGATTGACAAAAGACCAGCAGGAATAGACGAAAGACATTACAATAAAATATGTACGGTTGACTCGGGATGACGTGCAAATAAAGAAGGCGATATTACTTCGAAGACTGGTAGAATAGAATAATGGGAGCAGCGATGGGACTTCGAGGTCCGCTAAACTGTAAAAAAATATAAAATATTCTGAATGCACGCTTGTACGAATATGGTTCCGAGATGACCTTTCAAATTTCTAGGATCATTGATTTGTTTAATACACAGAAAAAAAAAAATAATAAAACTCCAATATCAATACAGCGATATCATCGCGCTTGTTTCGGAAAACCAAATGTTAAAACGGTTTTTTTGTTTTTACGCGGTAAAGTATTATAAAAACAAAAAAAACGGATTTTTCCCGTTGTGACGAAACAAACATTCGTATATTGTACTATATATACGCGTATTATAAAAATAATTAGTTTTTGACAAGCCCAAAAGTGTCTAGGTGTTGGAAAAACACATTATCCCACACGCGCGTGTCCTGTATGTCTAGAAAGGATAATAATTTATAATAGAAACGCAGACACGTCCGTTTGATTAAAACGTATATGTAGTCTGTTGTTGATGGGGATTTTTTTTGTTTTTGTTTTTTTAAAGTTTTATGAAAAGTTATTACGCTAAGTGAAATATTTTAATAAAATCTCCAGTCTCACATGGACTGTTATAAATGTTTTAACGTATGCAACGTATTTTTCGTTACATAGTGTTATAAAAAAATTACCGGTAATATATTTTATCCGTAAAAACGTCGGCGCAAATCCGATTTTAATATTATTGTCGTTGAGTATTTTTAATATTGCTGAGGTGTTTTCTTCTTTTTTGAATATTTATTTGAGTCTTTAAAACATAATAACGAAAAGTATACAATTTAAATGTAATATAGGAAATTTAAAATGTTGACGTTTCGGTCGCACTAAAATAGATTCTCTTCTTTATTGGCGATTCGACAATGACGGTCAAGCTATACTGAAAATATTGATTCTTAGGATTTTGGAACGAATGCGTTACATTTTTTCCGGTCGAGCTTTATGCGGGCGTAGTGTTGTCCATTAAAAATACATTACAAAATGAGAAAAGTTTTTGGATCGAACGAATATTATTAGGGTTACTTCTTATATTCATATTACCGTCGATTCGATAATAAAATAATTAATGACAAAAACGAAGTTATTTTCGTGAATCCCATTATAACGGCAACGAACAATCAATAGATTGTCAAGACGAGTGTCACGTCGAACACAGCGACGTGTTCGGGAATTTTCAAACGAGGAGGAGAGGGGTCGAACATTTGTTTTATACAGATCTGAAGGTTGGCTTTGTCTCCTTCTAAATATATTATTTCTATACGTCTTTATTTCAAATTTCAATTAAGTATGATGGTAAAGCACAAAATATGTTGACCCATGTATCTCACATATACTCCGTAGTATATTTCATAAACACTCATTATTTGATGGAAAAAAAAACCACAGTCAATGGGGGTTGGGAAGTGTCGAATCCACTGCCCCTCAACCGTAAACATGCTCTTCCATGACGAATGGTCAAATGTAATATTCACAAAAGCAAGACACAAAAACCTGGAACCTAAAAAACCTATCGTTTATATCAAAATATAAATGAGATAATACCTATAGTAGGAAAACTCGTATCTTTCTTGTTATCATCTGATGTGTTTGGGCGCAGTCATCTGGATTTAGTTCTAACCATTGATCGCAGTGAAAACAATGTGAATACAACGAAGTGTCTCTTTACTGTATAGTGTAATATTATTTAGAATGTACCTTATTAGTTAGAGCAGAGTGGCCAACCGCATAATGCATTCTGATTGGTATTTTATCTGAATCCATGGGTCAAGCTTATTGACATTTCAAAGTTTTCGACAACAAAATAAAGAAATTTATCATAAAAAAAAAAACAAAAATAATTGTTCTCAATAATATAAGTTATAACGTATAACAGTATAATAATCTTGTCACTGATTAGAAATTCTCTAGACCACAGTATCCGTGTATTGTTTAGATTTCCGATCTTTTTTTTAAATTGTTTAAACCAATTCGTCGTGAAAATCGATAAGGAAAAGAAAAATGATTTATTTTCAAAAGCTTTAAAGAAGTAGTTAACGAGTACAACTCAATATAATATAGTTGTATATGATCTCCGAGTTGGCCCCTGGAAAATACAAGTTATTTTTTTTAAAGAATTTGAATATATTTATTGATATACTGATACAACAATTTGAAAAAAACTAATGGAGAATTAAACTTTGTTCGCACTCCTACCTCTTTGTATACTTTGAGTATACAATCACCACGATCGACTGTTCCAGGAGGCGGAAACACCATCACGGTTACGGACTGAACCGGGCCCAAAGTAGAAAGGAAACCGTTTTTTTTTTTCTTTATAGAATGGTCACGTAAAAGGCGATAAAAAAAATAGCCGACTGCCTCTATATATTATATATAATATAAAACAAATCTAATCGTTTTTTTTCCACTACCGTTTTTCCAGGAGGTCAGTTGAAAAACGTATAAATCGTATACGCCGAACGTGTACACGACAAATTTCACTTGGAGCGAGTTTCCATAGTCCACCGCAGCATCCCTCGTCTCGGACGTGTCCGTGTCAACGGGTCGCGTACGTGGCAACCGAGAGAAATCGCTTTTTAGGGTTTTAGAAATATTTATTGTTTCCGCAATGGCGAAATATAATGTAAAATTAAACATATGGAATATGTTCGGATTTAACGTATTTAAGGTTGCACAAACTCCAATGAAAACCCTTTCGAGACGATAATTCGAATTTCGGTCTCTGAATGTCGAATTTTATTAACTAAACACGTGATATTTTAAACTTTTGTAAAACGTATATAAACTGCTTCGCAGTGACGCACAGAGAAATTTTCTAAAAATTGTTTAAAACAGGAAAAATAGAATTAATGCATATTAAACAACATAAAATTATATATTAATATATTTATCGCGTAAATACACATGTCGTTTGAAAACCGAACGGGTTTACTTTTCGTTTTAAAAGATTTTTTTTTACCAACACTCCGTGACCGTAACATTTCCCTCGAGAGTAGCGAGAAAAACCGTATACACATTGTTATATTATTTTACGAACTACGTGTATGACGAAATCCTCCTATAATATAATATATCCAAACCTGGCCCGCAAACGCGTACGTGTTTAAGTTGATGACGAAGACACGTAGGTATACGTGTCCTGTCGGTTTTTTTTTGGGGGGGGGGTTAGTCACGTGGGAATATTATACGTACTGACGGACTGACGACTCGCCGTAACCGGATTTTAATCGAGAATCCGATAAGACACGCGTATTATACAATATTACCGGAATCTTAAATTAGACGTATACGGTATAAACAGCCGCGCAGCTAGGACTTCGGTGCCCCGATGATAAGGTAAGTCCGAGGCCCAAAAATTAATACGTCTGTTTAATATATAGGAAAAATTATTTTTTAAATTTTTTTTGTTTCAGACACGTCCCAAGAGGAGGGGATCGATCGCTCTAGATACGTTGTCGTAGTCGGCGTAGGCGTTGTTGAAGTTGAGTACAAATTAAAGGTATTTAGGAATGCAAATTAGAAATAATACGCTGTGGATAGTTGATAATTTGATAACTGATAAATTTAATTCACACTATACGCAGTGTTCAGATTATTCGGTATTTTTCTTCTAAATAAAAAAAAACACATTTTTTTTTTTAAATGAGCGTATAATAATCTGACCTAACAATACACCTATAACTCATAAGACAAATGTTATTAATTTCATATTTTTAAAACAGTTAAATTTTCAGCAATATTTCTGGTAGAAAACATCGTATAATATAATAAAAACAATGAAAACAATAACGCCGCGGCGCCCAGTAAATATTTGCCGTTTCACCTATAATTTGTTTTGCTGTTTTTTCCAATTATATCGAAAACCCATCAGAAAATCATAAAATTACATCATTAACGCACCCACGAGAGAAAATTACCTTTCAGAATAAGCGCTATAGTGTATAGTTAAGGTAGAAAAGTTGTTTACAGACGCAAAAAGTAAAACCAATAGATCCCTCGCTACGCTCCGAATCTAAAATGTATCTTGATGAATTCATTTAGATTAGTGAAACATTTATCTAAGATAAATGCAATCTAGACATTGCCTTGTAACTATTTATATCGATAAGATACAAGATGAATAAAATAATTATCTAGATATGTCCGAACACTGAAATTATAATCGTTACGGAATAATAATATTAACCGCGATGACGCAGAACGTTACAAACATGTTTACCGTACGACAATAACTATTATACTATCGTATCCGTTACAGATACAAATCACTGTTATGGACGAAACAAACGTGATATTATTTATAGCGAGATGTCCTGAACCGCGGTGGCAATCACGCGAGAAACACGCGTAGCCGTTCGAGTATACACGCAGAAGAATACGGGCGCCTAGACAATAAGATCGAGGGTGTAGAATGTAAACCGAATTATACTGTTTCTCCGGATACCATAAACAGCTAGGGCTAGCCGTGTAACAGGACTCGGGGTCCTTTCGTCCGTTTAAAACCCGGGGTTGGGAATCGCTATCAATCCCGGGGTGTTGCGCCCGCACCGGGCATGGATATTTCTATAGCGCGCGGTTTTCCTCGCGGTCGTTATAAACCGTTTAAGAGGCCGAGGCGTTTGGCCGGTTTTCTTCGGGGTTATACTTGTTGCGGCGCATAATGCAATAATAGTACCCGCCTTGCCCTCTCCCGTTCCCATCGTCGTTTCTGTGGTGGCGATCGCAGTGCGAATTTAACCGATATTTTCGGGGCCAAAAACAGAATCATCGCTTTTCAACGTGTCGACAACAACATTGCGGCGTAACACAGTATCTGCGGTTAGGTTGGGCGTTATTTACGGATCCGAATAATACACGTATAGTGTAATACATTACACAGTCGAACAACAGACATATCGAAAACGTGCGACGAAAGATCCGAAAGACGCCTGCGACTGACGAGCTGACTGTCGATGATCGTCGTAGTGATTTGCTCCGCGCCGATGCGAATTGAAAATTTGAAACGTAAAAATCAGACATTGTATCCCAGGCGCCGTTTCGCCTAAACGTTTTCATTCGATACGAAATTTTGTTTCAAATCGTTCATGTTCCGTCTAAAACGAATGGATCGCGGTGCCGATATTATCGTCCCTCGCAACAGCAATTTAGAGGCCAATTTGTTTTCATTCGGACGACCAACGTGGTGGTGAAGCGAATAAGCGACGAAAATAATATTCAACGACTTCCGGGTAAAAGGGGCCAAATCGTTTTTTCGAAAATGTGATTATGACCATTTAAAATTCAAATTTTAATTTTTAAATTGGGTATGAGGGGTTATCTCATAGTCTCGTTTTTATAGGTGATAAGAGAAAGAGTATATGAGACACAACACAAATAAAACTGTGTATATGGTTGTAAGTTGATAGTTGCCCTTCGACCATCGATCTAATTTAAATTCAAAACGTTATAACATCTTTTACGCAGAATTCATCGCGAATTGTATAGGCACGAGTACCGCGAGATCGCAAATCAAATTGTCGGAGACCGAGGACCGACATTTGAAAAAGTGGCCTGACCGGCGAAACACCGAACTGAATTCAAATCCGTTCTCGGAATCCTTATCGGTTCGCCACGGACGTAGATCGGACGGACCGGAGAATAAAAATCGCCCATTACATTATAATGTTGCGTGCGGGGCCGTTTTTACGGACGGATCAAGGAAATACGGACGTCGCGGTACCCGATGATCCCTTTAAATGTGCGGAATTCGCGATAAATCCGTAACGGCCGGTGTCGTCAGCACTGCAGTGCTTTCACGTTTCGCGTGCACGTATACTACCGAACGAATATTTTTTTTGTTTGTTTTTTTCTTTTTTAAAATCTATGTTTATTCGCGTACCGATAACATACGCGCGGATGGTAGGTACCTATATACCTACACGTATATTAGTACAGTTGCGCGGCTTCCGTAAAAAAACGGTAAGGTTTCTTTTTCCTGTACCTATGAAAAAACATGTTATGGATATCGATTGACGCGCTTTATGCGATATTTCAAATAATAACAATAACATCAATTATTTCAATAATATCGTCGTAGAGATATGTAAATAGTTATTGTGTATCGTTTTTGACGGGACTTTGAACAATATAATAATATCGTTGTTACTGACGAATGTTGATAATTATTGCAGCCATTAATCACGGGATAATAAATCCGTTGTGGTTGCATACGCAGTGGCGGGTCTTTTTGTGCACATCCTTTAGAATGTTTTTTTTTTTTTTCTATCGACATTCTGAGCGGATAAAGTAATGTATCGGTTTCACTATGATTTGCTGTCTATGATTATTAAAAACAATCATAGACAGCTGAAATGTCCACGAAATACTGACGTTCGCCAATAGAAGATGTATACTAACAGGAATTATTGAAAACGTAACACGAAGTCCATTCAAGTTGTTGTACTCAGTGATCAAAAGCGTATCTCGATGTGGCAGCTTTTTTTTTTTTATGTACAAGCGTTTCGGGTTTAAACTTTAACGGAAATAGTAAAAATTACGGCATTTCAAAGTAACACGTTTGACCGAACTATGCTCGGAATCGCGCATTTCATCAGTGACCATTGCGACCATCGCGTACGGATATACAGTGGGCGCGCCCGTCAGCATTTTCAGCGTTTTTCGCTTCTGCAACCCGTACGAGTTTAAACTCGATACACAAACGATGTTTCTTTGTTCGTCCCGGGTAAATATAAATAACCCGCGACATTTCCGTATCGGTATCACGCGCGCGATAGTACGCGGACGGATAGGAATAGCGACTACCCGTGCTATAATGCAAAACCGGATGTAATATTAACGAGGTACAATCGGTACACCCGTCGTAATGCAAAACCCATCGTCTGTAATAGGTACTCTAAAGTCGCATCAAACATGTAACGTTTCACACGGCGTAACAATTTGAATACGTCCCCGCGCGCTATGGCCGGAAAAAAAAACTTTTAATTGGCTGTCGGGGACCGTAGTCGCGCACTGCTTCACAGCGTTCGACAGACGCTGACAAATTTCGACGATTTCGAGGTGGTTTTTTTTTTTTTTTGCTCGGTTTTATATCGCATTATTTACAGCGCTATAAATAACGGGCGAAAAATACGCCTGCGCGCGCTTAGAAACCGGCGACGAAGAAAGTTTCAACCGCTCGTCTATACGTGTATAGACGTCGTACTCGAAAACACAGTCGACATATTATACAGAGGGTGATAAACATAAAACGCACTCGTTATCCCGGCATGTATTTTCGGAATTTAGCTTTTAAACCGTTTGAGAAATAAATAGCTCCGACTTTTTTTTTTTGAAAACGTATTGCGTTCCTTTATTTTTGGTTTTTTAAACGGCGTCCCGTATCGAAAATTCGACGAATAGATTTGGTGTATTAAAGTTCAAATCGATTTCGGTGTTGAAATGTTTGATTTTAATTGGCGGGTAGAGAATGGTGGCGCGTCATTTGAGCGGAGACAACGCGCGCGGCGTTTCAAACAGTGTTCCGCCATCACTCTCCCGGTACCGAAACCTAAAAGTGAAATATCTCGTACACGGGTTGACGGGAATAAGCGGTTTCAACACCGGCATTTGTTCGACCTAATCCGCTTATGGAATTCGCACTATAGGTTGCCGTTTGAAAATCAAAAGTATAGGTAGGAGCGGTTTCACCGCTCGAAACTAGGGTGACAAAACTATTTATAACATTTCAGAGCCACTCATTAGACGTTGATCATACTTCGGTATTCGAGCGATCCAAAAAAAAAAAAAAAAAACGAGATTCGATAAAAGATATCACTTTCCGAGATAGCGAGTGTCTCGCGTTATGTTGATCGCCCCATATACAATAGTATTTCATTGTCTGTCCAGGATCCCCGTGCAGTCATTCGATATGCGTATAGTATAGCGGACACCTACGTGCCGCCGTAAAATCACAAAAAAAAAACAAAAAACTCGAGTGTAAACCCGCCCGGAAATCGAGAAAGACATTATTCATTCGCGGGACCGTGAAAAACGGAGACTCGCACACCCGCGGAAACCGGTCGGAAATAACGCGCGACGTTCGGGTCGAAGAGAAAAAAAAAAAATCCCGCCGCGCGAAACAATCAATTGGAAACGACGATAAATTATTCGCGGAAATATTTTTTAATCGTGATAACGTAATACACGCCAACGGCGCAAACGGTGCGGACCGCTTGTTAGAACCTCCGGCGGGATCGCGGCGGGTTCCCGTTTCGGCTCGCGGCCGACTTTGAGCGATCGACTGCGGCGCTGTGTAAACTCAATACTAATATAATAATAATACGATTAACTGTAAATATGCGCGCAATATTCTCGGCGGGATAAACAATATCGATTGCGCGCCGTTGGGAAATCGCAACGGGTCCGTTTGGGGAAATAAGACGGTTCCCGTTTTGGTTTTTCTTTTCGTTGATCATCCGATCTAAATAACCGAAAACCGAAACCGAAACCAACGCGAAATAAAACAGATAGCAATTCGTTTACACCGACCTTTGATTGACTGTCAGTTATTACGATATAATAACGTCCGTTCTACGTGGTGGTGGTGGTGGTGGTGTTGGTGGTGATGACGGTCGGCGATACGTTACGGTGCTGGACGAACCGAAACCGGTTTGGCGGTGATGAGCTCCCGCGGTCTCTGCGTCGTCGTCTGCGGTGGTTATTAGCCCCGGTGCAACGCTTGATTTATACAGGGGAAAATAAAACACAAATTATTAAATTTTATTAATCGCGACTCGCGCGCGAGAGCCGGGCACCACAAAGTTCGCGAAACTTTCTAAACAACAACTTTCCGTTCACGGACTTGTTGGACACTGTCGGAAATATAACAATTACTCGTACAATATAATATTATGTACTTTGTGGCGCGGACGTGTGTATTAAACGGTCTATTAAAATAACATAAATTATAATGTAGTTACGTTTTCGGGGTATCGGCCGCTATTCGTGAATGGTAGCGACGATGGAGTCCGGGTGGCTGCGGAGGTGGTAACGACGGCGACACGTACGGTAGTAGTAGTAGCGGTAGTGGTAGTTGCGGTGGAGGTGGAGGTGGTGGTGGTGGTGGTGGCGGTGGTGGTGGTGGTGGTAGTAGCAGAGTCCGGTAGCGAGAAGAACGCGACGGCGGTGGAGATGGCGCACGAAACGCGCGCGCGACTGCCGGGTTTTTTTTTTTCTGTTAACGTGACGCCACGACAAACACACGCGCCCGGTGACGGAATGGGTACCTAGCGGGCGGACAGCGGACAGGCGGTATTATAATTGTTAGTACAGTAACGGTATGGTGAAAATATACGTATAATACGGTGACGTGGTTGGCGGTGGTCGTGCCTGTGCGGACGACCGACGTGCGTGATCGACGGGACGTTATTGTGTCCGCGGAGGTGATTGCCGTGTCGTCGTCGTCGTCGTCGTCGGAGGGCGCGATATATTCGTGATGACGGACGCGAGCGCGTGCGCGACCGTATTTGCGCGTCCGTGTGCGAAAACCGCGCCTGTGCGCCCGTCGCTACGGCCGAATACGCGCACACACACGTGCGCGCGTACTCGAGTACGCGGGGCGGGCCTGGACGAGCGCGCTTTTCGCCCGGCCCAACGGTCGCGGCCGTGCGCGATGGTGGCGCGACCCGCGACCGCGGCACACCTCCGCGATAAACCCGCGGCGCGATTTTCCCGTCCACGCGACATACCCCGAGTCCCTTTCGCCCGTCGCTCGCCGCTCGCCGCCGCGACAATATTGTGCATTGCGCGTACATAATGTTTTACGGAATTCCCGGCGAACCTCTCGCCGACAATACAGTGAAAAAAAAAAAAAGAATTCCGTTTAAATTATTATTTTGACATCCGCGCGATATCGCGCGCGCCGCTCCGTTCCCGATTAATGGATTTTTGAAATTCTCACTACGCCCGGTCGAGTGTCCGGCGAACAGTGACCGACACGGTTCGGAAGAATGACCGCGGGGGTACCCCGGAGAAAAATCGTCGGTGAGCGGTCAAAAGGCGGATTTTTTTTTTCTTTACGAATCGTTATTAACTTTGAAAAAAAAAAACGAGTCTTAACGAATCTAAATAATTTTAATTGTTGATAATAAAAAGAGGCCCCGCGTACGACTCGAAAAAACAAATAAAAGTCACGCACGAACCCCTCAAAACAAACTCAGTACGATTTACGGATTTTTCCAGGACGCCCCGTAAAACTAGATAGTCAATTTTATTGTAATTACGATTTTTTTTTTTTTTTTTTTTTATCTGTAGGTATTACACAGTTTTAGTGTTCTCGTACATATCTGAGTTATATACTAGTCAAGTATATAATATTTTTAAATTTGATTTCAGTGACTAGAGTTCTAGTTCTAATTCTGTACTGTTCGACGTAACTCGCGTTGATGGATTCCTTGGTATCAAAAATATTTTACTGTTAACTTAATTCGTATGGAACAAAATTTGAGGGGTCGAATTCAAGATATCCTAATATGAGCAAGAAAGCGTATTGAAAACTGGAATATTTTATTGACGAAAAATTAATCAACTCGAAAAATACAAAGTGTACGTTAAAAAGGAAAAGTGTTCGGGTTAATTTTTTTTCACCAATTTAAAAGATCTGATTTATTAGAATAAAATCATCTACCTTGGAACCACACATTTTAAAAATTTCAGTTAACCCTATTCAACTGCACAACGAAGAAATGCCCCGAACAACTATAACGCAAAATTAAACATAGCGGATTTTTCTGTTTAATGAGAAAATGTCTAGAAATTATGGAATGAATGAGTCCATCCCACTGACAGATATTTGTTGGCATCTGCGAGGAGACTTGGTGTTTTACAAATTTTACACTGCCCTTTACTTAAACGCTCACTCTTTATCCAGCTGTGACACTAAGTACGTATATTGTATATTTAGTTTTTAAAAATAACAATAAATAGCCATCTTACTGCTCAAGCTGTCTTACTTGTTACCACTATTGATGGTTAAACAAAAAAAAAAAAACCGTATATTTTGCGAAATATTAATCAAAATAAATTCTCACGAATAAATGCTCGGCAAGCAAATCTGCCGATGTAGTCGGTCCCCAAAAAAATTCTCGGATAATCTCCCGGGACTCTATAATACAGTGTTTCTCAGCGTTTTTGAAGTTATCGACCCCTCAAAGTGGACGCCCTCCTATGCAGTAATACCGTAATCGAGGGAGCCGGAAAAAATCGCAATTATAACCAATGAAAATACGCATAAAAAAAAGCACGCTTTAAAAGTCGTTTTTATCGAAGGAAATTAAAAATCGAAACAGAAAAAACATAACCCGATTTCGTTCCGTAAACGAAGCACATTACGCGATCGCACGCCTCGTTCGAAAACACGCTCGCCGCCCCCCCCCCTTCCGCCCAAAACGTACCAACCCCACCTCCACTGCTAGAAACAAATTTATCGCCCTCTTCTTTTCACTTTTCTGCCACCCCCGGCTCGTGGATTAAAAGTGCGGCCGTACACGAGTATAGGTCGGCCAAATCCGCGGGTCGGGTAGACGCGTTCGTGTCGCACGATTTTTAGACGTGGTCCGCGGAAACACCTCCCCCGCTCATCTGCGAGACATCATAAATATTTATACGTAACGTTGCGCCCGGTCGGCCCGTAAATCTCGAGCGCGCCGCGTGCGGATCGGCGACGTTCGGAAATTTCCACTTAGCGCACAATCAAATTGTATCTCCCGTAATTTTTTTGTCCCCGGATGGATGAAATGTCCGCCGTTCCGGAGAGTATTGTTTTTCAATCGCGAATTATATTAAGCCGGACAGTCGTCCCGAATCGTAACGCCAACAGTGTGAAGATGTTATGCGTAGCTACTGATAATAATATTGTTGTTTTTAAATCTCGATAGATAATATCCTCTTCTTGTCGCGACTACTATCCCGACTTAGAGAATACAATCCCGAAATACTTCGACAATGCCGGGATTTCGGGATTTTTCGGAACCAATCCCGGTGTTTTGAAAGTATGATCGAAGTAAAGTCAAACCATCTAATATTCTAATTTCACGTCTCCGAGTCTGCTTCTTAGTTTATTTCTCATGGCATACGTGGTGCTGAAAACACACGTTTTATTTATCATTCGGTTATAAGTTATTTCAACGACTTGAATACTACTAATAATGGTTTTTTCTAAACCTGTTTAGGATAGATTTAACATTTTTTTTTTTTTATTAGTTTTTATTTGGTTTCATGTGAATACAGTTGTTTTTGCTAAACATAAATGTTTGATAATCTTACACGAGATTCAACATGAGTTGGAATTAGCGATTAAAATTTCTAAGGTTTCTATTTCTACAGAACTACGAGTTGTTTACGTAAAAACCACAAAAATATTCATTAAAAAATATTTTTGCTTCTTCATACAAGTCTATAAATACTTTATCAATACTCATAAGGGTTACAAATTATATTTTCAGTTCCTTTTACGCAATTGACTAATACTAAATATCTAAAACCCGCTTTCGTAGTAATTTACATTGAGTTTCCAACACATCAAAGCATTGAAAAACAAATGCTGTAACCATAAAGTGAAATGATTAAAATGCATTATTAAACCATTGCATTCGGTGACAGTATTAAATAAACAATAATCATAATAATTATAATAATAACGCCTGCGACGACGTTTTAAAATAATAAATAATTTAAAATCAAAATTGTATTCATTGAGACTATAAATATTAATACATATAAATCAATAAGCAATATTCCTATGTAAAATGGGTACATGGTTTTTACGATTTTCATCAAAACCTGAACTGTGATGACTTACAAAAAAAATCGTGACTGCGAATTTTCTATATATATGTATATATCCATAAAAATAATTTATGATGGACCGTGTATACGATTGTAAAGCATTTTTATTACGAACCCGAACAAAGTTTGTCCAATTTTTAAAGAAAAAAAAAACTGAAAAAATCAGCATTACTGTCCATATTATATTATATTGATAATATTGTCGAGTGTAATTTACGCGTAGGAATTGCGTAAAACGATAACGTCGTCGTTCACAATAAAATGTGTTGTGGTTTTTGGAAGTGTCGAAAGATATAACTGTAAACTTATGTAAAACTTATTTGTGTACGATAACATACAATTTCCATAGAATTTTATACTGACTTAAAAATAGATTTTCGAGGAGAAAAAATGCAGTTTAGTTAGAAATTCTATTTAAAAAAATTGATATGAACTCTGAATCTATTCAAAATCGTAGCTGGGCATCCGCCGTTTTTTTTTAAATATAATTTCTTTAAATTTTAAATATACCTAATATTCGTATAATACGCTTATCTACTTTATCTCGTAAAATTATTGGTACCTATAATACCTATGTTAAAATAATATATATAAGCAATAATTATTATGTTCATTTATCGCAACTTGAAAATAATATTATTTTGCTCATACTTCTGCGAATACCGCGAAGTCGATCTGAGATCCATTAAGTCCCGTCTTTCCGCTTTTCGTCCAGTTTTAAATAGAACATAAATCCGATATTCGTCTTTCTTAAGAAACAAAGTAAATTAATTTATATATAATAATGGGTATACAATGTGTAAATTTATATTTTCAAAATAATTGAACATCACGATGGTTTTTTTATTTTAATTTTTTTTATAACACACTAAGTGAATAAAGGTACACTTAATTGTATTACTTCACGAATAAACAAATACAAGTCACCCGGGGTTGTTGTTGGAGAAGTTGGGAAATGGTTTCAAAAATAATTGTCCCGGTTTCTGTACGTTTTCTATAAGTGGTTTATTTTAAGTGTCCGCGAACGGCCGCGGAAACTTCTATAGCGTACCCCGTGATTTATAGACGCGCAGTGTCGCCGTCCGCGAAAGGTAATCAAGAAGCGCACAAGTACCTCTCCGTTTCCGGCACCGCCCCACGACATCGTGTAAACGTGTGCGAAACATCTATAAAATTACCAACGATCAATCGTCAGAGAAAACGGGAAATTTCGGGTTTGAATTTTGAACCGTCCGCGAAATTATCGTCTAAAACGCGATATCGCCGTCGCCGCCGTAGGCCACAAAAGTTTGAGAGAAAAAGAATGTCTGTTCATTTTTTAAGAGTCGCGTATTATACTGAATTATATATTATGATAAATCTTACCTAAAAGACGCATTAATATTAACGTTTAATGACGATGTCATTTTGCACCCGAAAAACCATGGCAGTAATTCCACTTGACAAATACTCCTGCAATGATGTATAGTGAAAATATAAAAACAAATAGGTATAAAGAGTGAGCGAAGATTTATTAAATAATATGCGTATAAAACATAATACAGTTGGTCTAATCCGAAGAAATTCAACTAATTAGCCCTCAATACGATGCTCAACAAAATATCTTTGATCCCAGGGAAGAATAATGGCTAAGTTGGATTTTCAATGGTTTTAAATAAAAGCAAAATACATTAACTAATACCTACGCGTATTTATTTTAGACCAAAATATATTGGGAAGCGAATTATATTAGAAATCATTAGAAAAAAAAAAATTAATACCAAGTATTATCTAAACCCCTTCTTCTCTGGGACCAAAAATTAAAATTTAATAAAATGAAACATTCACATTACACATTAAATTGTGTATCTGGAAAAACAGTAACGGACAAAATAATTGAAACCTAACCCAACCTTTTATAAACCTTTTATAATTCTATCAGAGACTTCAATGCACATAACAGGATCCTGCAGGAACTTATACTAATGATCGAACAAAGAGTATCTGATAAAATATCTAATAATATCACTAAACGACAACTAAAGGACGTAAAATCATTATAAGGGGTTCAACTGCGATTCAGCTGTAAAATATGTTTTAAATGGTCAAAAAATACTCGGGCTATAGATCTAATGAAGACACCAAATTTTCAGCTATAAAAAATGAAAATCTTGCACTGCGCAACGATGATTTTAGTACTTCGATACCACAAATTAAAAAAAAAAAAATGTATTACTTAACTTAAGTTTTTTAAAATTCGATTAACTATTTCGGTAATAACGATATCAAATAACTAAACCCAATATAGCACAATGTATTTTTTTTTTTTTAAAAAATTTGGTTTTAATGTCTTAATTAAGTCTGTTGCTCGAATAGTTTTTGTCTGTACGAAACGGTATCTACATATGCATTTTATAATTAAACGATGACACAATAAATATTTATTATAATAATGACACTGAATTACTTGAAAATATATTTGAAAATCAATTTGAATACTATTAAGTTTATCAAATTGTAATTTTCCAAAAATTACCTATATAGAACCCCTTAAGTACATGAAGAAGCAAGTGGTAGTGAATATCGATGAAAACACTTCTTAACTTCGCTTAGGATCTAAAATCAATGAATACCTATACATTATTTTATTCATCGCGAATTGCTTATTGATAATTAAATTAACAGAAGTTTGACACATTTTAGTTTAGGAGCATAGCAAGGAATGTATCGGTTTTACAATGATGTTTATTTTTATTTTTCTGTGGACTTTTTTACTAGCAATTTTGCTCCGATTTCCAATGATAGCACTTTCTCTGAAAGAAAATAGATAATTTAACTAAGAAGGTAATTTAAGGAGGTAGTTTTTTTGATTTTCAAAGAAATTTTCACAACAAATGGGAAAACCCGGAAACAACGAGAAAATGTATAAAATGTATCAACAAAATATTATGGTCATTTTTTGATTTCTCCGTTAAATGGGAAAAACTAAGAAAATAGATACAATGTTAAACAAAATATAAAATGTATATGTAATTATTTTACCATAATAATATGGCATATTATATTGTTGACGACGCAACACTATCAACCGAACTACACTCAGAATCGTTTTTTCGTTAGCAGTAATTTATTGTTACTTACAGATATACATTAAATTATCTATGAAAATGTCTGAATCCATTGCCATTATCCTAGTAGTTTTTTAATTATTAATTTTTTATCTGCCAACAATCTTTCTACTAGAAAAATTGCTTCGATTTTGAAGTTTATTCAGTACCTTTCTTGATAGGAAATATCTTGGGTGGTATTTTGTTGATTTTCCAAACGGTTTTCATAATAATTGGGAAAAACGTAACAAAACCGGGAAAATTTACGTACCTACATAATACATATACATAAAAGATACTTTGCTCCGAATCGTTTTTCATTAGCGTTGGTTTATTTTAGCGTACAAATATAAATTAAATTCCCTTATATATTCTACCTTCCTAACTTATCACCTATAACAGTGATTCACCCATCGTGTGAAGTATGTCCGCCTTCTAATTAATCATTGTTTAACTAATAAAAAAAGTATTCCCGTAGTAATTCATTTATATTATACATTCTATTTATACCCGATTTGATTAAAACAATACGGGATCAAATAAATTTTGTTAAAAAATTTAGTACGTTTGTTACGTTTTATTATATACTATTTTTTTTAACAAATGCAAGGATTATTTCAATTTATAGTTTAACTGATGGGTAGAGGACTGGAAGTATGTACAGAAACGTTTTTAACCAACGGTGCTGCGGGAAAAATCCATTTCCGTAATGGTATAGTACATTAAAAGGAAACCGGGTCACAACGAGAAAAATAAAACGAAAACACTGTATAAATAAGCACAAATGTAGAGATAGGTACCGCTATAGTTTTCCAGCTATAATATTACTTTTTACACAGAAAAACAGATGTTCAACATTTTGCTTTTTAACAAAATCAAATCCCTATCCACTATAATGTGACTCGTTAGTAGATTTGACCAATATTTCGCTTAAAAATAAATACCATTCGTAGTACAGATGATTATTCAAAATAAAAGTAATTTATATTAATGTACTTATTAACCCGATACCGAATGAGCTTAAGTATAACGATACATTTTTATCAAAACGATTTATAATTTAACATAATATACCTAATATAAAACACGAATCAATAATAATATGATAGATAACTATCTATCATGCATTATTAGTTTTATACGATGCAATTAAATTTCGTTCTTCAATGTTGTCTCGACTAATTACATGAAATATTACAATCGTAAAATAATAAAACCGCGTATAATTGATAATATTAAAACGAATACATTAATCATATTGTTCGAACTGGGAGGACGCAGGGGGCGGAGCTGTTCTACTTTTTTTTTTAGCGTCCCCTATTTTAATGACCCAAATTATGTATATTTTGACAAATGGACGGTTAGTGAGTTATTCTGTTCCCAAGAACGAACATTTCGGGAAACGGGAAAGGGCTTTATATTATATCCAACAAATATTTAATCCAAACTGTATTTATGCCGTACATTTTAAAATATATTTCCTATCGGAAATCTTGCTTCGATGTATTAAGTGTAGCACCTTTTCTGAAAGGAAATTTTATCTACATGGTACTTCAGAGAAGTTATTTTTTGACTTTCCAAGAAGTCTTCCCAATAATTGGGGAAAAATGTAAAATGTACGAAATGAAGTTCCTAGTTTTTAAAGTTTTTTAGTAAAAAAATATTAAAACTTTTTTACCAGAAATTTTGATTCAATTTACAATGATAACAATTTTTCTGAAAAGTAATCTGACTGGAGTGGTACTTTAGAAAAGTCATTCTTTTTCCAAGAGTGTTCCCATCGAATGGGAAAAGCAGAAAAATAAATACAATATTAAACAAACATTATTAAGTATAATAAATAAATATATAAATAAAAAATAAATAAATGGATGAATGTGTTACGTGGAGTATTATGATATTATGTATTATACGACCAGTTTCGAATTAAAAATTCATCATCAAGTATATCATATATCAGGTATAACCGGTCGTAATATGCACTTATGATAATGCTCCAGGCAATGCATTCATACACTTATTTATTTATTTAACATCAAAACATATACATATTATTTAAAACAAAGTTAAACATATGTTGATACCTACTCCTTGTAAGCAATGCTTGTGGTAGGAGTAGGCAGTCTTAATTTACTTTAAGAATAAAAATAATATTAATAGTACATTATATGTAAACAACACAATAATAATTAATGTAATATTATAATTTTAAGAAATAACATAATTATCTTTTCTGATGATATATGCAATATACATAATAGATTCAAATAGAGGAAATAAAAATGAAAGAAAACAAATAAAGTGCTATAAAAATCAGCATTATAAAATCAGAAGTGGGGAAAAAATAACAAAAACAAAGATTCGTACAATAACAGAAAGAAACTTTAGAATTAAAGACTTTAGAGAAATAGATTTTAGATTCTGAGTATAGCGAATAATGTAAAGGTTTTACCAAGATGTTTATTTTATTTTATTTATTTTTTTATACTGTGTACAAAAATTATACCAGAAATTTTGTTCCGATATACACGCGCACCATCATTTTTGGAAGGAAATGATGTCCAGATGGTACTTTTAGGAGGTAATTTTTTGATTTTTCAAGCAGTTTTCATAATATATAGGAAAAACTAGTATAAAACGTAAGAAAAACAGTGAATTTATAAAAATAATACTTTTATTTTTTAATTTTGTTATTTGTTGTAATTCAGTTAAAAATCTTCATAGAAGTTGAAATTCTGACAAAAAATTAATATTTGTTTTTTCTGAACGTGGTCAAATTTTCAAAAAATTTAAGCCATTTTTGAGTAATTTTTAGACATATTAACATTGCAAATTTTGTACGTAATTTTTATTCGGTAGGTACTCTGTGGTAAAATTGTTTAACTAACAGAAATGCTTAAAAATTTAATAGAAGATTCAATAAGTCTACTTTGTGGTAAAAAAAAAAATTGAGTTTAATTTAGTATTTTTTTTTATAAAGGAATTTTATTATCAACACCTGCCTCCAATCTATTAACTGATTCTTTCTCGTTCCTTAATTTCTTTCAATGTAATACTATTTATAACTCCGCAGGTGACCTTCTCGATCTAGTTTTTGCTTTCTCCAGGGATCTTTCTGTCAGTAGTGCTACACTTCCGTTAGTGCCTTTTGACTCCTATCATCCTCTTTAAATACTAAATTGCCCTTTCTCCAGTGGTGTAGGTATGAAGTGGTTTGGAGGTTTAACCCAAACAGTGTTAGCAATAATTTGGATTTTATTTTTTAATATATTTAAGGAAAAATAAGCCAACAAAATAATGGTTGATAATTGAGTCTTATTCTTTAATAATAAAATATTTTTGTTATCTGTAATTAATAGTCATACAAATTTTACAAACATTTCAGACATTCATAGTTTATACTTAAATCCTAAAATAATATACACACAGTAACATCCCCTTTGGCTACGCCACTGCCTTTCCCCAAGTCTCCGAAAATATACGAATCCTTCCTGTACTGTGATTTTAATAATACAGACTATTCTGAAATTAATAAATGTTTTTGTCTTTTAATTGGGTTGATACTTTTGCTCAGTACAATGCCAACGACTCTGCATCAGTTTTTAATAATACCTTGCTACACTGTATAGATAGGTTTGTTCTTTCAAATACTATTAAATGCTCTTCGTTCCCACATTTGACCTCTAACAAACTCAAAAATTCAATTTTTCAGAAAAAAACGGGCACACATGAAATTTAAAAGATCTTCTCGTGTTTGTGATTACAATAAATTCTCAGAACTAAGAGTTAAGTGCAAGCGCATCTCTAAATTTAACTAACATTCCCAAGTGAATTTTGTTGAAAACCAACTTTCACGCGCATCTCGTGATTTTGGGAAATATTTCTACAATCTCAATCAGGACACCTCAATTCCTACTAAACTCTGCTATGGATCAACTAAGGCTTCTAACAACTCTAAAGCAGCTTCTCTTTTCTCTGAATATTTTTCACTTGTTTTTAAACCTTTTGATGCCTCCATCACCTCTAACAACTCCTCTGCCATGAATTACAGGCCTATCTCTATATCACTTTACATCGCCAAATTGTTTGAATCCATTGTCATTAATCATGTAGGTCCAAGTCTGAATCATATTCTTATTCTGCAGCAACATAGATTCCATAAAGGAAATAGCACAATTACCTGTAGTGTATCATTTCTTTCATTAATTTTAGACTGCTTTGAGGATAATTGCATGGTAAATGTCATTCTAACTAATTTGTCTGAAGCATTTGACACTGTTCCCCACAATATGAACCTGACCGTATTGAGATTAGTGATCCACTATTACCATGGTTTCGTTCCTTCCTCTGACCAGAAACAATTTGTCAAACTTAACGGTATTTCGTCTAACTTGGTCAATGTCATCTCTAGTGTACCACAAGGTAGTTATCCAAGTCATCTTTTGTTTTCCCTGTTTCATAACTCTATCTCTAGTCACTTGAATAAAGCTCAATTCCTACTATATGCCAATGGTATATAAATATTCTATAAAATCAAAACTTCTGCTAACTGCTATATATTACAAGGCAAACTTATCCAATTCGATTTGTGGGTTTCCCAACTAGGCTTCTCTCTCAATGTTAACAAACACAAAGTGATTTCTTTCACTAGATCAAGAAGCCCAATGCATTATTCATACACCCTTAATAGTATACAGCTAAAGCATGTTTCCATTATTAAAGACCTTGGTATTCACTACTCCTGCTCTTTCTCTTTTAGCCAACTATAATTATAATCTCTTATATTTAGTACTGTTTCACTATGTTTGTTAATAAATTATTATTTGTCAATAAAACATTTGATTCCTTGAATGCTTCTAGAAGTATTCCAGATGCATGCAAACCATTATCAGGAGCATTTTAAATTGAATCCAAAGATGTACATCTCAAACCCTGGAATCAAGCAATAACAGTTTTTAAAAGTATGAAATTCATTGACAAAAATACTAAAAAGCCATTAGCAAAACAATCACTGTGCATTAACAATTGGGTCATAACACTTAAGTCTTTTAAATATCTTTGGTATAAGCTGAAAAATAAACAAATTAAAATACCTGTTAACTAGAAACATTAATCAGGATTCATTGCAATGTTTATTTGGGAATATTAGAAGTCATTCCTATAGGAACACAAATCCAGACTGCTATCATTTTGTTTCATCATTTAAGGCATTATTAATAAATGACTTCTTCGATCAAATTGATGGGAAATTGTGAATTGGATGAATAAGACAATGTTTTAAATAATTAAAACAATTTATTACTTCAGGTTATCAGAAATCCAATGCAAATGATGAAAGCTTATTCACTTTTCCAATAACAGATGATTCTGAAAAAAAGTTTACAATTGTCACTGATATGAATGTTGGATATATTGCAGGCTATATGACTCGAACAATTTTATAGTAAAATAACAATTGTAAACTATATAAAGAATTTTTAATTAGCAAAGGAAACACTAACCTTTCAACTAAATCCAGAGACTACACATCTAGTTCATTAATTCATCCGAACTCAACATATTTTTAAATTATGAAAAAAAACATTTGACCTTTCCGATTCTATTTTACCAACAATAATGGAAAATGGTATAGGAAAAAAATTGATTTTTATTTTTGAAATGAACATTAATACTTCGAATTCTGTAACAAACATAATTTAAGTACAATTTTATTTGAAAAATGTAAAAATTTATATTTTCTTACTTTTTGTCTAAAAATATCTACAGGGTTCTAAAAGGTTAAGATTCCAGAAACTACAAAAC
This sequence comes from Cinara cedri, assembly GCA_902439185.1. Lineage (NCBI taxonomy): Eukaryota > Metazoa > Arthropoda > Insecta > Hemiptera > Aphididae > Cinara > Cinara cedri. The sequence goes on along the minus strand of CABPRJ010000978.1, from coordinate 312,691 downwards.
TGATTATTTAAAAATTTCTGCTCGTCAATATTATCTGAAACATAAATTTAAAAAAATATCCTGTAAATACTGTTCAAAAGCATACACTTGTCAATAACATGTCATACTATCATTGCCTTAATACTTTATAGTTTAAATTATATGAGTTAATTAAATAAGCTTGATATGTAATACCTGTACTATAATTACTTTGTAGTATTTTAATAGTTGCTCACAAATGCTATATTTATTTAAATTCAAACATAATTGTTCAATTTTAATAATTAACCTTCGAGTGACCTATAAACTAAGAAATTGTATTATAATCTTTTTATAAAATCATCAAAGTTTTTGATAACTTTATTTATATAATCAATTGATATCATCACCATATAAGATTGTTAAACTTTTGCTTACAAAAGTAAAATTAAAATATACATCTTTTAATGTGTCCAGAATAGCATAATACACATCATATTCTTGTAACGCTCTTTTAATCAACAATTCTGATAACAATCTATGAAAAATAATAACTCCAGCTTTTAGGACGAAAGTAAAATTAAATTAAATTTATTATAACAATAAAATTAAAGGAACTCTACCTTTATATAACAATGTATACAATCTTTAAAAGAACAATATTACAAGTCTTGCAGAATTTTCTTTGTTGTCATTTTGTTCAAAATATCTATATGATTATACTTCTTGCTATCCATGAGCTTTTAAATTTATTTTTCATTACATAATTATAAAAAAGATTTAGTTTACTCGTCGGACCAATTCGATCCCTTTTCTACAAACGACATAATTATTGAATACACTATTAAAAAATAAAATGTAACTTTTATTGCACACTTATTGTATAGTAATAACAAAAAGTCAAAAACAAAAACATAACCTTAAAATATTCATTTCTGTATTTGATACAATCAAATTTGATCTGGCACGATCTTGTTTATAACGAAAACTTGATGCGTATCGAACGGTTGGTACGCGTATCAAGTCAAGGGTGTAAACTAGGCCTATGGTCACCGGGCAACGGCCAATGAGAGATCTCTATTTTTGTGATCGCAATCTTGTCGCCGCCAGCTACACCGCTGCCGCCACTCACCACAAGTATTTTCAATTTAGTCTTTCATTTTACACCTGCCGTCAACCAGAACGGTCGTTTTTAACTTTAGTACGAATCCTTTATTTTTTTTTCCACGACAGTCTATGTTGAAAAACATGGCTGACTCAGAAAACGGACCCCCGGTGTGTTCCGGGTCACAAAACACAATCTGGTAATATGTTTTTAAAATTTAATTTATATTTGCTTTACAATTATACAATTAACAATGTTAAAGTACAACTTTATTTTAATAATAATTATATAGAAGAGTGAGTAATGATTTTATACATGTCAACTTGGTAGTAATTAAATAATGATGGACAATATTACTAATAGTGATTTATCTACACACACGCACAATACTCTAGTCAGTGTATACAACTGACGCTTCTTATTTTTTTTTTTAAAAAAAATCTTATATTAACATTTACAGTGGGTCAAAAAAGACTCCGTACACTGATGTTAGATTTTTTCCATTACACATAATGATAATTAAAAAGTTGAATAACTGTATATTTTCTACGACAATTTATTAGTAAACACATGCAAATTATGTTTTTAGAAAAATAAAGCATATATATATTAATTATTTTATTATTTACTTGTATATTTATAAATAAATGTAGAAAAAAACACAAAAAAAAAGGTTTCCGTACACAATACGAATATTTGATAAAAATAGTGTTGAGTTGGGAAAAACTCGTGATATTGAGAGTTCTATCATAAATTGAGACAATAATATAGTCTGGCAATATAATCTGACGATAAAACCCGGTGAGCATGATCAGCGCGACAGTAGGTACGTACCTAGCCATCAGTCGTACTGTAAGTTTTATTCATTTATTTACATTAAACAATGGAAATACCGATTGTTGTTCGTAAAATAGTAGTTCAACAAAGAGAAGATGGGAATTCTCTCAGAATCAAATCAAAATACTACGGCCATTCTAAGGACAATTGTGATGGAACCAAAATCCAGTGCACCCAAACTGGCAGGTATGATTGACACTGACTATAATATAAAAGTTGTGCCACAGATCATTCATAATGTATTAAGAAACGCAAGATATAACTGATAGAACAAGATATAATATATATATGCTTTATTTTTCTAAAAACATAATTTTCATGTGTACATACATCATCATTTTCATACTAATAAATTGTCGTAAAAAATATAAAGTTATTCAATTATTTAATTATCATTATGCGTAATGGGAAAAATCTAACATCCGTGTACGGAGACTTTTTTGACCCACTGTATATATTAAGATAATTTAAAAATTTAATAATAAGACATCTTAAATACTAAACAATTTATATTAGTTATAAATTCAATTTATTTGATTTTTTAATAAATGACCCACTCTACTTATTACTTTATTTTCAATTATTTACTTTTCATCCTCATTGGTTTTATAATTTTTTTCAATAACTTTTTTGTCCTTTTTCTCAGTATTATCCTCATTTGTTAATTTTAAATCAAGTTCATTGTTAAATCTTTTCTTTTAAACATCTACTGTTTCTTAAGATTCTCCATTTTTCATCCTTTTCTAAATTACATCTTGGTACAATTTATTATGGTACTTTCCTGTTATCTTGACTACAACGTTTTAATAATGAATTTAATTTGAAGCATGATTTCAATATAAAAGTAAACATTCATACAGGTATACATATTATAGTATATTATCAAACAAAACAAAAAAATTAATTGTGTTAACAATTTTGTTGTGGAAAAAAAATGTGTAATATGTGTTAAAATTGTCAATAATGAATATTCAAAATTTCTAAATTTTACATCAAATTGGAAAAATGAAATAACAGGATTGATTATAGCAGATAGTCTTGGAAATATATTTGTAGTCGAGATAACAGGAAAGTACCTTTATATTTATTTTATAAATAAACAACCTGATCTACAAAAAGAATACTTTCTTTTTTTTTTCTGTGTGTTTTTATCTTATCATATCTTTTGTTTCTCTTTATTTTTTAGAATTTTATCATATACCTCTTCAGGTTTTAACACGTTGATGGACATGATTGCTATAGCATTCACCAACTTTTGACCCCTTATTGGATCAGTTTAATTTTTTAAGTTCCATGTGTCCAATATTGATAAAATCTATACACAAATGACCACTACTTAAAAATAAATCGTTTTTGAAAAAAAAACATTCAACTGCTTTAGCATGCTATTACCATTATTCATTTTTTTCATGGGCATGAATGCTATAGCATGTTATTGTTTTTTTTTTTTTTTTTACTAAAATGCACTAGTGATGGCGAACTGTATTCTCTAATTAGGTATACCCGAGATCATAGCTATAAATATTTTAAAAGGATAAAACCTTTTTTTATGTATACAAATTTTCAAAATACAAATACTACAATACTACTTTCAAATTACAATTATCAAAATATATTTTATAAAATAAAAAACAATGTAATATTTTTATTATTATAAAAACAAAATTAAATCTCAATAAACTTTTGAACTTACTTGCTATGATATCCAATAGTTTTTATACATTTTCAGTAGTAAAAACATTGCTCTATATATTATAAAATTAATAACAGTAATAAAGCAAACATAACAATTTCAACTTTTATCACAATTTAAATGTCTTCTTCTCTCTGTATTTTTCTATTATTAAAAAAAAACCCTCACTATAAAAGTAAAATTAAATAAAAATAAAACAGTCTTAGGAAACTAAGCAACACTATGATAATCTAAAAAAACAAGGCCCTGGGCACAAAGGCAGTTTTTCAGTACAGTTCTTACACCTCCATGAAGTTTGTTTCACTTGTTTTCTGCTTGTACATTGTCTACATCTTAAGTAGTACTCTTTTCTCTTCCAACCTGAAATAATGTTCCCAATTTTAGTTCCCAAAAAATTATTATAAAAATATAATACTTGGAGGATGAGGTATTTTTTCTTGGACATGTTCCAATACCACTGAGGTGTTTCTTGGTTGATTAGATGTCTTTATTATGATTTTTTTTTTTTATTATTATTATTACTGATTGACTACCATGTACAATACTTTTGGGTAAATGAAGAAGTTTTGTTATTACAGTTAAGTGGAAATCAATAAAACCAAGGTTCACATCATTTCATTTTTTTTTTTTTCATAAATAATATGAATTCCACAAAGATATAGCAAGTGAACATTTTTGTACCGGCGAATGGTTTTTGTTTTGGTTACGAATAATAACTTACCATCTGGTGACATTTATCAATACCAGATATATTTTTATTATATTCAACAATATGCCTGGGTTTTGTACCTTGTTGACGAAATCTGTTAGATGTAGTTACTATTTCTGGACAATGAACAGTGGTTATAGAAAACACTTCTCTCTTATCCTTTCAACGACTGACATAAACTGGTCTTTTTTTTGCAAAACAATGATCTCCATTTTTTAATTTTAAAGTCTTTTTAACAATTGATGTAGGATTTCTATTTAATCGAAGTGTTCCAATTGTGTGTATTTTTTGTTTATACAATAAGTTTGAAAATTAACTGAATTGTAATAATTATCCATCTAAAGGTGATATCCCTTATTCAAGTATAGTGTAACCAGACTTAAAACCAAATCATTAATTTTTGAATTACCTGTTACTTTAACATTTTAATATTAAGTACATATCCATCTGGTGAGCATAGCTCATAGAACTTAATACCATATTTATGTTTTTATTTTTCATAAATTGTCTAAATATTAGTTTAATATTTAATATTAACGGAACACGATTTTTGAACACGAAAATTCTTGGAGAGACCGAATCACAGATTATAACAGTCAAACGGTCACATTTCATAAATTATTTTTGTATTGTATTGAATACCTACCAACTTGAAATTATCAGAATAACAATGATATACCATTATTAGATTTTATGACTGGCGATGTTTACTGTAATCTTATTTGAATGACTGTCGAGAAGGATATCTGGAATGTCTGGAGAACGAGCACAGCCAATGCTTTTTCATAATTGTTAAGAATTTGTTAGATTTTGTTAGATCATTTTTGGTATTAGTTTTATAGGCATAGCATAAAGTCCCGATGCCAACTTGATGGACATCTGTTCTCTTATTCAACGAGCCTACAATATTTTTATAAATATTTGCAAATGATTGTAGTTCATAAATTCTGGTGGTCGATAAAGTGTTAAAACATTTTTTCTAAATAGAACTGATTTTTAAAATTTGTTGGAATTAGGATTTTTGATATGGATGTCTGCTATAATGAGTTAATTACTTGGAAAACGATTTGTCAAGCTGCTAGTCAGTTGATCAATAATAGACAAATTTATTTATAACTATGAACTTATCAGACTTATCGTACCAATTAATAACAGTTATTTTTAAACTGTTTGGTATTTAAAATACATTTATTAATAATGTCCATATGTTGAACCAGCCCTTGTGTTTATTTATTTGATGTGGTGGTAGAAAGTTGAATTTATTTTTTATTTTCTTCCTTTTTGTTTGTTTATCTTATGGTATAAACAGAAAATAGGTATGCGTCGTGATACGCTTATTACAAGTTATCAATCATGCTAAATCCAAAATATTTACTTTAAAATATTGTCTAGCTCTTTTTTTATTTAACCCTTTTGATGCAAATTCTTGGTGTCTGGCATTTTAAATGACTACTTTAGTTAATAAATTGTGATTTGTGTTTCCACCTTCAGCTTCACAATCATGTTAACATATGTTGCATTTGCTAGTATTTTACCAACATTGTAAAACAGATTCCAAATTTTTGATTTGGATCAATTTACCAATAATCTAGTAAATTGTGTAATAATACTTTCAATTTCAATATGAGTACACCAATAATAGTAACAAAACAATATGGACCCATATAGGTATTGATTAGATATATTTAGTATAATATAGTGTCACTAGTGGTGCGATAGTAATTACCCATTATTATTTATTTTCAACAATATAGACTGAGCCAATTAAGAATTATAACATTAACATACTATAACTTAAAAAATTCAAATAAATAAATAATATTATAAATTGTATTCAATTTAAAAATAGATTAAGTAATTAATTTTGGTATGAGTATTATAGTTATCATTTCCCCCAAAAAGCTCACAGTATTGATATCATTAGAGAAGTTAAATAGTACCTATAGTATTATATTTTGAGTGAAAATGTTCCAAGACTACAAAATGTAGTGTTAACAGTTTTAAAAAGTTTTTGTAGTTTACTAGTGGAGGGTGCAAATGCAAATGCAAAAATGTAAAAAAAAATTCTGGGATGTTTTAAAAAAATTAAAATATCACATTTGATCTTTGTATAACAGGAAATCAATTTATTATTTATAATTTTTAGGAAGTTTGGACTTTCATTACTCAATCATGCCATTTACAATATTAATGGTTTTTATTGTGTTTGAATATATTTGCATTTATAATGGGCTAATAATAAATTGTATCATTTAATAATATATAAAAAAAAAAAAAAAAAAAAAAACATTTTTTTTTACAAATGTGTTGAATGGTTTCTATTATAAAAAATAAATAAAAATATTACCTAATTTTAATAACATAAGTTTGTTTTAAAACTAATTCTTCCATTTTTATTATTATTGTTTAATGTGCTGTATATTTTAATTTTTAACACAGTAAATACATTGAATTTTTTATTTAAATGTATAATACCTGTAAGTTAAACATCTAATCTTCACTTATAGTAATATAATTGCTAAACTTGATATTCACAGAAATAATGAGTACCTATTACCTATCTTAAAAGTGCTAGTGCTAAAAGTGAACACTGATATAGATATCTGTAGTCATTTAAGGTTTAATATAAATACGTATGTAAGTAAAAATGAGTTTTTTCACATCAATTATTTGTTTATTAAACCTAAGTTCAAAAGGTATTTTTTGAGCCCCTGGCATGGCATTGTGTCCTGTAAGCTCGTATGTTTGAGTCATTGGTGTGATTAAATTTGTTACAAATTATTAATGATATGATAAAAAAAATAATGTGAAACTAGTTCTTGGTAAGTCCTTGGTTTCCTACAACCACGCATTCGTGATTGTGTGATGTGCATGATGATAGCGTCATAAAAATATGAACTACTGAAAAACCAACTAAGTTGCCTTCACGTTTGGTTGTCGGTAAGTCAAAATTTGTGTGACAAGCATTGATTGAAAAATTAAAATTATAGCTTTTATGACTACATATATCGTATTTATGAATTTAAAAATACATACAATTATAGTATACTAGTGTTGTTAACAAATTATATACTTATCATAAACAATAACATAATTCTTATTTATTACATTTTTTTTTATTTTAAAAGAAGTTTTTTACTGATACCTATCATTTTATCTATTGTCTATTTAATTTTACTAATGTTAATGTAATGAAAATATATAATAAACCATTTGATATATAAGTATAATAAAAAAAGGGCTAATATTAATGTATTTTGCAAATATATTCCAAACATTTATCACCATCGATTGTATAATGCGTTTATTGTAAAATGAATTAACAAATTTTGTTTAAAAGTATGGACTTCTTGATTTGGAAAAACCGAATATCGAATATTATTTTTAGTAGGTACTTAAAAATACCTGATGGTTTATAAATATGTATTATTCTATAACAAATATATGGTGCAGAATAATTAGTATTATTTGCTATTGTACAATCTAATGAGGAATGGTTAAAATGGCCAATAGTTTTACTTTCATTTTGTTGATCAATTTGTGTTGTATGTCAATTCGATATAGCTAGTTGTACCATTTGTGAATAAAATAAAACTCACTTGAGAAATCAGCATTATTGTCGGGAACTCGAACCGTTACGATTTTAAGGGTTTCGGTTCTCAATAATATAGAATTTCGGTTTCGGTTTTATAAAAAAAAAAAAAATATTAAGGGTTCCGGTCTTGTGATTTTTAAAAAGTTTCGGTCATCTTCAGTACGGTTTTTAAGGTACCAGTCAACCATGGATGATACATTTATATTTTTCTATTCGCTATTATAAAGAATAATCTTCTTAGTTTAAATTATATTAATAATAATATAGGTGTACTTTAGACAACTGATCCTCCATTGTCGAATTTTTTACACAGATCAACAATAATATGAATTTGTTTAAAATCATCATTTTTGTTATCAGCGTTTATCATTATGTTTATTGTGACAAATAATAAAATATATATTTATATAATAACCATTTATTTATTAGTTTGGCTTAACAAATCACTTACAGCAAAATTAAACAGTAAAAATAAAATATAAACATAAAGCATAATTTAATTAAATTTAGATTGAAAAGGTTAAGGTTTTATAAATATATAATATAATATAATATAACAATATAAAATAACAATGCGTAACAGTTTACAGGTGTACGTCCAGTTCCCTTATCCACTTTACTGCTACCGGTGTTATCACGTGGATTCCTTCGATGCCCCGGTTGAATTTCCTTAGCTGGCATTCTTTTATAATGTGATTTATAGTTTGTCTATCGTTGCCGCAGTCGCATGCTGGGCTGTCTTGGAGTCGCCATTTAAACATCATATTAGCGCAACGGCCATGGCCTGTTCGAAGACGATATAGTTACAGACCACTCATGTCTAGGCAGTTCCATACCCATAACTCCTTGATTGGGGTCTAGCACTAGGTTTTTGTTTTTGATTAGTATAGTAGAGTTAGTCCATTCATCGCACCAGTACTTTTTAGTTTCAAATCCTGATCTTATTAGGTCTTTAGCTGTCTTCCAAGGCCGTTTCCTTGATTTTAGTCTGAGTGGCTGGTATATCTTCTAATCTTTAAAGAATAGATAATTACCATATGACACATCGATACACAGTGGTATTTACTGTTTTGGTTTATTTTTAAATTCTTATCTTAAACAGTATATTTACATACTACTTTTTTCCATTAAACTATACGATAACTGGAACGCTCACCACACAGTGTTGCCAGAGCGAGCATATTAAAAAGAGACTGCGAATACTTTTGGTATATCTATCTCTGTTTAACATATGGCGCCAATGTATAATATTATATTTTATATCACTATGTGTATATTAATAATCACAGCTAATATGGTTGCGAAACGAACCGTGATAATGTGAAGCATAACACGTATATTGGTTTTCACACCAGCACACAGCGCTCAGTAGGTGATAAATAGTATGACTGCAATAATACATATATTATTGTTCAAGTACCTACAGGTTTACAGAAGTAAAATACAGTAAATGGTAATAATTATTTACTTCGTTAATAAATAGTATCATTTATACTTTTCAGGCTGTATTCTTTTTACAAATTTTTCCATGCAAAAATTCATTTTGACATTTACACTGTTTTGTTCGTTTATCATACTCTATCCAATGCATTGTAGCAAAATAAGTGGATTTAGTAAGATTAAATTGATGGTTAAAACTGCAATGGTAAAAATCATATGGAAAAGTAATTATTATTTCGCCTAGCTCTTGGACTACCTGAAACAAATAAATATATTTATGTTTATGATACTGTATATTATTCAGTATTCTATAAGAAAGCCATTCTGTAAAAGTTCCTTTTCTGAAAATTTGAATGTATCACACATTTATATCCGATGAATAGTTTCTAAGGCCTCGATATACACGTCCGTTTTTTTCCGCTGCGGCGCCGCAACGGCACCGCGGTGGTTAAACACACACCATGCGTTGTTTTTGTTGCGGTAACCGCACGAGAACGGGCGGCATTCGTCATAGAATATTTTTTCAGTCGCCAACTATGAAGGTTTATTACAAAAAAAAAGGGCAATTTTTGCATACTTGGTGCACAAAAAATACGCATTGACGTACGAGGTTTGTAAATAAAGTAATGAGACTGATTTTTTAAAAAATTTTTATTAAACTAAAATTACTACTTTACATTGTCTCCTCCAAAATAGTTACCCTGAGAATCCACACAGCGCTGGAGTCGATCTTTCCATTGTTTATAGCAGTTCTGGAACTCAGTTACTGGANAAGTCACAAGGGCTCAAGTCGGGTGAATAAGGGGGTTGAGGGGCCACAGGAATATTTTTGGTTGCCAAAAACTGGTTGATTGAAATGGCTGTGTCAAAGCGCATTGTCATGATGCAGCACCCAGGTGTTTTTGATGTTTGGTCTCACACGAATGACCCTTTTTCGAAGTTTTTCAAGAACTTCTTTATAAAATTGTTGGTCGACTGTTTGGCCTTGAGGAACAAACTCCTTGTGGACTATTCCCTAGCTATCAAAGAAACAAATCAGCATGCTTTTGATTTTTGACTTGCTCATCCTTCCTTTTTTTTGCCTTGGTGAAGCTGATGTGTGCCATTCTTGGCTCTGACGCTTTGTTTCCGGGTCATACTCGAAAATCCAAGACTCGTCTCCAGTAATGACACGTTCTAAGAAAGAAGGGTCATTTTCAATCTGTTCCAAAAAATCGGATTGCACACCGTTGCTCAAAATTGTTGTCACTCATTTTCAGAACGTACTAAAAAAAATTGGTTTACGAAAATAATTGTCACAGACCAACACGCGACACTACGGAGTTTAAATTCGTACTGAAGGTACATTAAATGTTTATCTACAAACCTTTTCAAACGGAAAGTCATTGGTGTTATCATATAAAAAGCTACGATATCAGTCTCATTACTTTATTTACAGACCTCGTAGACCGTATAAGTACTGTTCGAAGAGCGCAATGCCTAAAAAACGTTAACCGCGAATGGCGAATTCGCCGAAACGTTTACTGGTTGTCGGTTTATGTTTGTTTTAATTTTTTTCTCGTCTACAGCGTACGTATGTTAATCGATCGTTAGCGAATCGCAGCTTTCGGAGCCGACGTAAACCGCGGATAATACACCGGCCGGCGGGTCGTAATCGCGCAACGTATTTCGCCGATCACGCGCACTCACGCGTTCGTCAGTACTCGCACGGTTTTCGAAACTGCGCGAAACCGGAGAAAACTCGGGAAACCGGCTCCGGCGGCCTTAATAAGGAGCGTTCGGTTTCGTATCGGGCCCGGCGGCCTCCTCCTCCTCCTCCTCCTCCTCCTCCTCCGCCATCCCCTCTCGCCGTTCTCGACTCCCCCGCCCCCCCCCGTGTCGGTGAGGTCCGCGCAAGCCCCCGTCCGTATATATACGTACATGGCATAGGCGACCGCACGTGTATTCGCCGCGGATGTCGAACGACGGTCTCGGCGACCGCTGCCGCGCGGCAGCGTTCACGTCTCTCCGGAGTCCCGAAAACGGCGGTCGCGCATGAATAAAACCGCCGCGAACCGCCGTAAACGCTCGCCGGAGTTTCCGTTCCCGCGGCGCGCGCGTCATAAAATTATTATACAAATAAATGAGCGGGACAACGCCGGACGCTGCGTCGTTGTTACGCGCCCGCGCTGTTGCCGAGCGATCGGCGCGGCCCGATCGTTTAATTCCCGTTCCTTTGTCATTGCCGGGGCCGCGTGTCGTTAGGTACGCGCCCGCCCGGCGGCCGCCGCGCGCTCGCGAAACCCGCGTCCCCGGACTCTTGCGGTACTGACACGCGAACGACAGCCGAACCGCCGCCGAGCCGCTGTCGTCCTCGGCCCGCGGTCTTTCCCCGGCTACACCGCGTAACGCGCGCGCGCGCACAACAGCGTGTATAAGTGCGTGTACACACACCCGATGTACAACGCGTAAAATATACATACGGGGTGCGGCTATTGGATAACGAGACTGGTTACGAAAAAGCGTTTTATTGTAAAATTTATTCTGCGTTCGAATGCTCCCCTTCGATATACACCCCTCCCGTCGCCACACGCCGTTTCATTCGTTTCTTCCGNAAAATCGGATAGCACACCGTTGCTCAAAATTGTTGTCACTCATTTTCAGAACGTACTAAAAAAAAATCGGTTTACGAAAATAATTGTCACAGACCAACACGCGATACTACGGAGTTTAAATTCGTACTGAAGGTACATTAAATGTTTATCTACAAACCTTTTCAAACGGAATGTCATTAGTGTTATTATATAACAAGCTACGATATCAGTCTCATTACTTTATTTACAGACCTCTTATAATAGGCGTTACTGGGCACATCCATTTATTGATTCTAGGTTATTAGGAGGTGAGTTTTATACCACATTCAGTGATTTAAGGGTGACTTTGAGTATTCGTTCGTTTGACAAACTAGCAACACAAGTTAATCCAAAAATAATCTCTCATGACACGTGCATAAGACTCTATACCACCACTAAAAATGATTGCAGTAACTTCGAGGTAAGTTAATTTTATTGTTATTATTTATTAGACATTTTTACCATAATATGACATAATACCATAAATTTCTTTAGTTGTTTCCTAAGTGTCTTATAGTCTTACAATTATTATGTATATTGTACTTTTAAACAAGGGCTACTCCCGTAAATTTATATACAAATAAATAAATACATGTTATCAATGTCCTAATAGGGAGCCCAACAGTACTGCTGGCTTTCCTTATAAAACTGGGGCCTTTGTGATATTATCCCATCACAATGTTCTAAACAGGACTCCAAATTAGGAATTCAAGAGGATAACTACACGATTCCCTATTAACGTAAATGTTGTTTTTAAGACTATTTGTCAAATTATCTCATCAGTGCTCTATAATAGACTCCCAGTTTGTAGCTCAATTGGAGTAAATGGGTATCTACCAAGATATCTATCTATTACTCTATACTGTAGAGTATAGTAGAGTATAATTATCTAATTATTATTACAATCAATTTATATTAAAGAATTACAATATTAAGTTAATAATAATAATTATAATAATTTACCAAGTAATTTAATTTCTTTTCCTTAGCCAGTTTTTTTTAAAATTGGGAATCCGTGGAAAACAGCTTATTCGCAATGTGTCTTCAAGGTAAGCGTCTGTTAATTTTTTTCGATATTTGTTTTTCAAAAAATTAATTTTTTAAAATAATGCTTCGTAAATGTATATCGAAACTAACATCTAGTCAAGTTAATTGCCATTTGTTTACATTTTGAATACTTGTTAATGACATCCTTGGCCCAGAATTCTTAAATTGAATCCGATTTTTTTGTTGGGTGAATATCTCACTCTACAACCGCACACCCTGTGTTAGTCTATGGCTACTTAGGAGGCGCGGAGGTTCAAGACTTTCCAGAGCGGCGAGCCGGTCCGGCGTTCTCCCGTGTCGTTCTAAGGACCACAAGCACCGCGGAACCCCGGAACAATCGGAGCCTCGCGTACCAATCGGTTAGAGCCTAGCACGGCCCATCCCCCGCCGCTGGTACGGCCGCAGCTTACCTCACTGCTTTCCGTTTTTGGTGTTAGCCCGCCGATAGACTGGGTAGGCACCAGGGGGATACCCCGGTTCGCAGCCGAGGCCGTTCGACCTAGAGCTTTCCTCGAGTCAGCATGACCCATAACCACATAGTCACTTAAGTGACACAGCCATCACGAAACCATTCCGCCGTCGACCGAAATTCGGCCAAGACCGGAAGCCGGCCGTCGTGATAGGCCGCCACTCTAAATGCTCGAGGCAGCGTGGGCTCCTGCCATCCCGTGGTACCAGCTTTAGCATCGCTGGTGGGATGCTCGACCAGGAGCATCGTCAGGCCGTAGCACCACGCTGTCGGTCTTCCCAGATTGGGGAAGCGTCCCCGAGCTCTGGGTAGGCTCTTACACGGAGCACTCGCTCGTGGTTTTGCCCATTAGTCGCCTTCTACGATATCAAGCAGGGCTTAATGTTGCCGCCATTCTACTCCCCGGGCAACAGGGAGTATGTTTTAGGAAGACAGTTGGAATGTATCGTACTCGTATAATACAGAAAATATTTTAATTTACATTTCTACGCGACGGTAAACCGTTGCTGAGCACAGTATTATTTATTAATATTTCTTCGTTTGTTGCCGGAGCAGGAAAAAACAATCGGATTTCTAAATGCAGTACACCAGTCGCTCGGAATCGAACACGGACGGATTATTTTTATTTTATTTATTTTTGATATCACTACAGTGTATTATGCAATCTGTCGTTCGGTTATTGGCGGTCGTACGTACGAAAACGACGCGATCTCTTGGCGCGCGTACGGAACGTACGCCGTATAGAGATATATGAGTAGGCAGGTACATGCCGACGAAATTTATATTCATTTATCTCGATTTATCAGATAAAACACGGTAAAACATGCACACAACACGGATTACCGCTTAAAACAAGGAAAATATTTAGAACATCTTACAATTTTGGTTTAGAGGAATTTCTACATATTTCAACAGAAAAAAGAACCAAATTGAACAACGAAACTCAAAAAGGGAACATGATACCAACTTAGGGCATCATTGTGAGTCGATAAAGCCGCTGTGTATTGTCGGTATCTATACGTTGTCATAACGGCCCACGTAATAATGGTATAACAGTAAAGGTCGTAAAGATAAATGTTGGGGCCGAACAAAGGTGTTCGCCGATAGTTGATGCGGCCCATCAAAGATGATTAATGGAAAACGTGAAGCTGTAATTATTGGTCCTATATGTTGAGGTACATTTTTCATCGGATGAAATGTGTCGAACGGAACTCTGTAACTACAAGTGTTTTGAAATGGTTGGTGGGAAGTGAAGATGTTGACGGGATTGGGGCATACGGGGCTTAAGATTCTAGAAGGTGGGTTTTTAGTTGAGATTACGGAATGTGTATAACCAGTTAGGGTATTCAATGAGGAGGGTACGTTGCGAGAGATTTGGATTTCTGGTGGAGGTATGTGGAGCAGTATGTGTTGTAAGATTTTAGCGGCGATGTCGGATTGTGTGATCTCGGGCGAGGTTTTACAGCGAGTTGCTAAATTAGGCGCATAGCCTACATGTTCCTTTGGTTTTAAACCGACTTTTGGCATACGATCGACGCCCGTGTCAGCTGGGCAGTCACCTCCTGCGAACCTCGTTTCCAGAGTCTGCCTGTCGGCGACTGGTCCGGCGAAAAATTGTTGAGTCAAAGACGACACAATGACATAAGTGAGCGGCCTTTCTGGACGGAGCTCTGCGATGAAAACTTGCGTGAACGTCTTGCCGGTCACGGTGACCATCAGGCTGTCAAGCGATCCGCCACAGGGTACCGTAATAATCGAGTTAACGATTAACCTTGGTTCGTATATGGCTCGCATCAAAACACTTTTTACCTCCTGCCGGGTTCTGGCCAAGACGACCGTCCCGTCTGATATTCGTAAAATTGATCCACGCATTCCGGTTGCCTTCGCAATACAGTGTAGTGATCTTTCGCGTATCCGAAACCGATGATAGCCGCGTTCTCGGTGTTCGTTAACGGGTCATCCATCGTAACGTTTCCGGAAATCTCACTGCTGTGTTGCGTTTTGACGAAAATATATACGAATAATAGTTTTTTTTTTTTTTTCACAATCTTGTATTTATGTTTCGGATAATATATTTCGATTATCGGATACAATAATATGATTATAATAATACTTTTATAATAAACTTTTCCTGTTTCATTTTAACAGGTTTTTTTTTTTTTTTTTTAATGCGTAAAAATTGTGTGTGCGTTTATTATGTGTTCGATTTTAAGTGCCATAGATCTCAAAATTCTTTACATTTAAATAAGGATACGAATACAGAATACAATCTTAGGCGTTATATTATTATATTATGTGTTATACATTACGTGCGGATATTGATTAATTTGTTTATTATATACACTTCTCGCAGGGCTGTGCGGAATTTGAACATCATCAAAAGTGGTCCTTTAACGCGCACTTCAATTCGCTTCGCAAACTATCCATATCTATACCCACACATTATCCTTTTCAGATTCTATTAAAATTCTATTGGTTGTCGCGTATCGTTACTACCTACGCGTTAATATTATATATTATACTATAGTAATAAAATCAATGTGGTTGTAGGTACATCATCATCTCTCATCGCTATTCGCAAGCCACTTTAGGAAAGTAAGTAAAATATATATTTCAAAGGTTTTGATTTTAAAAAAAAAATATATATATATATATAATATACCTATATATGATGATGTTTTATCGTGATCCTATGAGTAAAACTTTTTATTTTGTTTCCGCGTTATTTCGGAATCATCTAATGATCTTTTTTTACAGTTATTTCGGTGGTTTCCTTCGATACACTGCAAAGTGTTACTTGTGTCAAAATTATTATTAAAATATAAACGTTTACGTTAATATTTCGAGGATTTTACCATTGGAAAATCGAAAATTATCGGTGTAATGGATAAAAGAAAAATATTGAAATTAGGTATTTTATATTATAAAATATAATTGGTTAAGAGCGTTCTAGAATAACTGAAAAAAAAAATCGGATAGACAATTTCACTCAAAATCTTCATAGACAATATTTATTGAATCATGATAAAAAAAAACTTAAAAATCATCTTGTACAGTGAATTTATTAATTATTAATGTTACAAATGTTATTTATTCAGAACATAAAATTATTACGATTTTAAAGTTATTCAATAAAACGTATATAATAAAAAAAATTGTCGACATTATCCGTAAATGCATTTATATTTAGTGGTATACGCACCCGTTAGTTTTTCCAGCAAATGTAAAAATCGTCGGAAAACTGGGAAAATCGGTACAACATTAAACAAATATTAAAGAAAATAAAGTCTATTTAATTATTTTACTATAAGATGACATATATATTGTTGACAAAGCATCACTATCAACTGAACTCAGAATCATTTTTTCGTAATCAATGGTTTATCCTTGGATAAATCAAAATATGATCTCCCCTATAAACCGACCAGGTACTATTTCTGGTAAAAAAAATTGACCACAGACCCTCCCCCCCCCAAAAAAAAAGGAAAACCAATACACCTATCCTTTTCTACGCTCCTTTTTTTTTCCTCTGAGAATAATGTGTATTAATATAATTATTTTAAAAATTATATTTTATAACGTAGTATAATCGAGGATTTGAAGTCATTAACGTGCAATGTACCAAAAAGTTGATTTTGAGTAATTAGTTTTTTTTTTTTGAATACACAATGCTCCGGCACATACCATACACGCTATCTAGTGGATATTTCTTGGCCCGTATCGCTACAAAAATTGAAACCTTCATAATACATTTGTCGGTCAATATTTCATTGATTTATCTTGCAATTTTTGATATTGTCACAACTTACTATGCCTTGCCCGCCAGATAAGGAGAATTACAATATCGCTTAACGTATTTAAGTTTTTTTTTTTTTAACTGGGAATTATAAGTAATTCTAAAATTATTTGTTCGCATAATGTAAATTGATTCCCAGTTAAAAGTTGAGAAAGTGTTCTCACTTTCGTATCCAAGCGATAAAAATTGCCATCTACAACTTACATCTACAGTATCCACTTGGTTGCGATTAACATTTCCAAAATTAAATTTTGACAGTTTTCCAATTAATACACTTGACATTTGTCATTATTAAAAAAATACTGTTAATTCTGAATGGTCCAAAACTATTTGCTTGCCAAGTCTTCGGAGAAATAAGGGGGAAAAAACCGCCAAAGACGGATCATTCTTCACCTCGACAGTGTAAGCTCTCGCAAATCAGCTCAAACAACCATCTATCTTACTAGCCAAAACATCGAATTTATGGGTCATCGGCCATACAATCTGGATTTAGCACCCAATGACTTTTTATTCCCACACATAAAAAAAAAATTGCGTGGTTAACGTTTTCCAACGCCTGAAGAAGCAGTTGATGCGTTGAAAATGCATGTTTTGGTGGTATCTCAATTGGTGTAGAAGAAGTGCTTCGAAAATTTAATATTATTCATAAATTCATTAAATTTATTGATATTCGTGGAGAATATTTTGAAAAAAACAATAAAACCATTTTTAATGATGAATGTTGTTTTATATTTTTTTGTCACAAAACTTAAAAGGTAACCTACGTATTTAGAAAAATATGATTTAAATAGATTAACAATATCATTCCCGTTATCAGGTTCTTTTTCTAGATAAGACATTAGTAAATACGAATTCGGTTTTTCCGTATTGAAAATTTTCCATAAGTATTATAATCTCGTTAAAGATTATAAACATTAGCTTATAAAATTTTATTTTTCTATTAGGCCTTATAGAACTTGTAATTTATCTGTTTGTAGAAAACAAATAATATACGGAATAGCATCTAAAAAGAAGAAATTAATTGGGTTTTTTTTTTTTATAGAATATAATATTGGGTTTTTATTTTATAGATCGCACAAATTAAATTAGTTTGTCAGATGACAAACGTTTCTTAAATTCTAAAATTAGTTACTTTATTTATTTATATGTTTTAGAGCATTTTTGTTTTAACAATAAGATTCAAAAATTTCATATAGAATATTTATTTTTAAAAATGAATAAATAATTACAATTACATAATTTGAAATATATTATTATTATTAGCATTTATTTCAGAGAATAATTTAGAAAATAAACATAATATATATTAATACACTTAGAAATATTAAAAATCCCCAAAAAACATTTACATTAATTCAGTTTTAGAAGAATTACACATACACAATGAAATAAAGAAAAATAATATCTTATATCAATACATTTTAGATAATAAATAATAATCAAATAATTTATGTTTCTTAACAAATCTGTGTGGAATAATAACTAATTTTAAATAATCTCTACTATTAAAATAAATTATTTCCATATTCTATGTAAAACGAACAATTTGTATTTTTTTTTTCTACGTATTTCTTCATTTAATTTTTTATATTCAGTCACGGTTTACATTTTGACTGTGATATACCTTCGATTCAAAATTCGAAACCGGTCGTATAATACACTTATCATAATACTCAAAACGACGCATGCATTCATTAATTTTATTTTTATGTATACATTTTTTATTTATGTATTTACTTATTTTATTTATTTATTGTTGACCGGTTTCTTTATAATACCTATTAGTTCAACACAGAGCCCTCAATATAACATAAAATATTAAATGAGGGCGAAAAAAGATTAAAAATTAAATGTATTAATTTGTATGGTACAACAAAAATATAAATGTAAATTAATATGTAATGAAAACTTGGCTATAAAGTTTACTAAAGTTTTGCATAGATAATATGTATACTATAATGTATACAATGATCATTTCAATATAATGTCGATTCCAACATTTTTAGTTTCAAATAATTATCCATTTACAGCGATATTTTTCCAAGTTTTTACATGTATTCGGTTGATGAAATACACACTCATTCAAAACGGATTATAATATGTGAAAATGATTCAAGTATAATATTATATAATTCTAGTATGATAGTATTTTAAGTATATACACATCGTATTACATTAACTCAACACAATTTATTTCGGTTAAAAGAATACAGCCAAGTATAATGAAATATCTTATCAAATTAATGAAGTGCTTTGACGGTTATAGATAAGCAACCATTATCTACAACCATGACGCATCGTGCTTATCTGTAATCATAGTGTTTAATCTGTAGAGATACTCTATCGTTTACGTCATGTTCACTAATGATTAAGTAACGGTTCAAAGCAAATATTGTTATCACGGTTCGTCCCGTAACATTAGAATTACGCGGAAAGGAAATTGTAATTTTTTAAACCTAGACTATATTTTTTTGTATTCAAGTATATTTCTTAACTTTTTGACTGTTAAAAATGTAAAGTTCACACGTTTTTACATATATTTCTACCTAAATATTCTTTTGATACACCAGTTTTCACTTCAATTGTTCTTATCACAGATAAGTATTTTTATTAGTACATTATACTTAATTTAATTTATATTTTTTCAGGAAAAAACTTGTTTGAATGTGGTTATTGAATAAACATTAAGTATTTACATGATTTAGGTCTTATTAAGTGGGCAAATGCATGCCAGTATGAAAAATAGATTATATGATGTTAAGGTAAATTATGTAAGTTTTCTTTTAATTTAAGTACTCATAATATTTATGTTTTGATTATTACAGACTGCCTTCTACAATAAAACAATTATGGATGCAAACTTTACATGTCCAACTGGCCAAACCAAATTCCACCACAATATAGTTTCTTTGCTACTACATGGACATACAAATTTATCTGTGACAGACATATCATGTAGCTGGTCAAAAAGGCCCGTTAAAGCCATTGAAGAAGTTACTACTATTTTTGTAGTAGCTATAATTTTTAAGCTGTTTTTGATAGTCAAAAATTAGATTTTGTATGCTTGAGTTAATTATAACCTACACAATAAACTGTAGGATTTAAATGGTTACTAAGTCCAGAACCTATTGTTGATGATTTTAGAACATGCTATTCATTCTAAAGAGTTTAAAACTTTCCAAAATCGTAGAGTTATGTTATTAAAGTTTTGTAATTTATGTATTGAAGATGTCAAAGATGTATCATAAAAAAACTATTGGACTATCTGAAATATTAAGTAGTGTCTATATCGTAAGTTTAGATTAACTTCTAGTAATTTCCATAAAATAATTCACGTATCAAAAATAAATTGTTATTCTAACTCATTATTTAAAACATTGTTATGGTAGTATATAACATAAGCAGTTAAAAATGTTGAGTGGTGCAAAAATTCAAGCTTAATACAATACAGGCATTTGAAAAGATACAAATTTAATTTTATTAAAACAGGGATTTAGTACATGAATCTGAAATTTTAGGAGCTAGTGCTGATAGAATACTTCTCAATGATGACATTGTGTATTGTATTAAAGTTAAGTGTCTCTACAAATTTTAAAATGAAAATTTAGACATTGCTCTTTCTAAAGCTAAAAATTATATTATTACATTTGACACACTAATACACTAGAAATGATTTTGTTCTAAATTCTATATATCAGTATTATTTTATCAAATACAATGCCAAATGTACATGACCAAGACTTTATTTGCAATTCTCATTGTATGAATTGTAAAATCATCAGTATTTTTTTTTAAAATTAATAGACATACTTGCAGTGTCTTTAAAAAGGGAGGAATATTTAATGAAGTTGCTGGTGACATTAAAATATTATAAATCCTTTATTTACTAAAACTAATGACGTTTTTCACATGACAGCACCGGATGCATTTATGCAAATTTGTATGTTCTATATTGAATATTAGGGTACATTAAATGTTGGTTTTTATGTTTCATATGCTTGCACTCTTCCAGTTTCTTACTCTGTAAAGTGATAATTGCATGACCTTCTCAAGCTCATGTGTCTTATCTTTTATTAATACTATATTACCATTATTATTATATATTTATAATAATATTATAACTATAAAGACTTGAAAAGCAGTGTAAATCGTAAAAGAAAAAATAATTGATAATTGTAAAAATTATGTTCCAAGTGATTCATGATTCTACTGCATTAGGCAATTTTAGTTGCTCGTTCTATGTGCAATAGTGCATACATATGAAAAATACTATAAATCATCTGGTTGCAAATTGTTTAACATTCCACAATGATCAATTTTTTATCTGAAGTTGACTGGATATAATTTACTTGCATACGTTACACAACCATTAGGAGCCACTCCAATTAAACCTTTTAATATACTTTTATGTTTGTAAGAATTATATTTTAATTTTTTGATCTGAAAGTGATTTTGAAATATTGCATGTAATTTTAGTACAATCTAATGTAATTCTGTAGTTTTGAAAATTATGAAAACAGGCAAGCAATTTCGAGTTTTGTTTTGTAAGGACACTAAAGTCATCAAATTTTAATACAAATGTTTGTGAAGAACAATGAAAAATGTCAAAATAATATTTATTAGTATTAAATCTAAATACCAAATTTGTGTAAGCTGTATTTAATCTTAATTTTATAAAAGCCATTCAAATTTGATCTTTTAAGCAATTTATTTTAATGGTCCAGCCATAAAAATAATGATCAAAAACTTTGGAACATAAATCCAAAATAATGTCAAACATAGCTATACTTAGACTACATTAAAATTCAAAAATGTTATCAAATTTGATTGAATGGTAACCAAAAGGTTGAAGGTTTAAGAAACGGTGTTTGTTTTAAATCTTCATTTTCTTTTTGAAGAAAATGGATTTCAACTTTATCCTAAATAATATTTTTGGATAGTTCAATAGTGATATATGTTTCTAATTCATCAACATGTTCAATTATAGGAAAAGTACACTTAGTATTTCATTAACTACCTTATGCTTAAAATATAATATAAATAATTAATTCTGTTATATTATATAATTTCATTAAATATATTATATAGTCAGGTAGAAACAACACTAAAGCTCATATTTGTTGTAAGTATTTATGTTAGAGTAGGTATTAAGAACCAGATTACCCAACTTCAAATGATTAACAGAAACAAGGGAAAAGTAAAAGTAGATAAGGTACACTAAATGAGAAGAAAAATAATTTAGAAAACATTATACAGCACAATTTAAACAATATACAATTAAAGACTGTTTATTATCTTTGTATATACAACATCTTTGTCTATTTATTTTTTATAGAATAAAAACTACTGGGCCGATTAAACTGAAACTTTGTATGAAAGTAGTTTTAGGAATAACATGCAGACTATATTTTATGTAATACAATTAATATAGTGATTTATTTAACGTGAACTAGCTATTTTCAAACATAATTTTATTAAAGAAAATTACTGGTTCATGATAAATTTACCACTCTGTATAATTAATTTGCAATTTAAATATTAAATAAGAGACAAATCACAACACCATAAACATAAAATCACAAATATTAATTTACTTAATGCATACTAGCTATGTTTTTGGAAGATTTAAATGAAACATGCATTTTATTTCACTCAAAAATACTGTGACCATTTTATCTTAAGCCATTAATAAAATGGCAACTGCAAATTTAATTTTTTTTTTGTTGAGCAAGTCAATTGGTTTCGTAAAATAATAATTGTACATTGTTCCCTAAACAATGTATTAATAGACATACACACAGAACAACTCAACTATAAATTTACTATTTACTAGTTTTGCCCATATTTTACAACCAATGTCATTTGTTGGAAATGGGAGAATATAATTTTCTCAGACATGAAAACACAAGGAAACTGACCATAATAGTTCAAATATAAAATGCAAAAAATAGTTCAATATTATTAAATATAAATTATGATGGATTAAAAAAATATAATATATCTAATAATTTTTTATATAAAAATATTTATTCTTGATAATAACAATTTGAGTAAAAATCTGTATCAAAATAATATTTTATATATAAAGTAATATTTATGTAATATTATATTATGCAACATATTTACACATGTACTGTTATTGTTATATGTTTGAAATTGAAATTTTATTACGCAAAATAAATTATTATTATTATTAAATATAAGCAAAAATGTGTAAACTATACATTTTTAATATCTAAAAATAAGATAACACAATAAACATCACTGTAAAACCAATATATTCTTCACCACCCTCAGAATTTAAAAAATTACTATTTCCAGTCGTGTATTTATTTTGGTATGAACCGTTAGATTTATTAATAGTGAATGTGACGCCATACTATTTATTGAATCTATTATATAGGTGATTCAATAAACATATTTTGCCTTTGTAAGTAGGTAGATACTTAATTCGATTCAAAATTTAATTTGAAATTTATAAATATTGTTAATAAATATGAAGCCACACTTAGAATTGTATCAAAAAATTTAAATGTGTGAACAATAAATATTGAAATAGGTACCATATTATGATGGTTAAAGATGTTTTAGTTAGTTGTATAAATATACTTCCTTATGGTTATAACAATGATAACTGTAATTCTCCTTAATGAACACATTCATTGTTATATTTAATTTGTAAAATAGGCAATATTGAATCTTGCCTTTTAATAATGATAAATATTTTTTTAGATAAATTAGTTTTTTACTTTCTTTTTTTTTTGTAAACATGCTGAATCAAACTGTATCATATTCATATAAAGGTACTAAATTTGGGTTTAATTTTGGAGTATTATAGTTATGATTAAAGTATATTGGTTGTTTTATTTACATTAATTGATTTTATTTTAATAGAAGGTACTATGTTTTGTATTATAATCCTTTTATATTTGTTGGTAAAACATCAACACAATAAACTATTTGCATAGTATATTTTCAAACTTATCACCCAAAGTAGTATTAAACCTTTAAACAATAGGTCTTTTATTTTCTATACTCAGTTCAATACATTGTAATATTATATTTATGTAAACATTTTTTTTGTTTATTTTGTTCAAAAATTGTTATAAATCTATTTGTTACCTCTAATCTAGTTAATGAACATATTTTACAAACATATTTTGAAAATGTGTCTATAAAATTAAGAACCATATATTTATAACCATTTTTAGCTTTTAACAATATCATTGATAATAATTTGTAGTTAAAATACCTATTTTTAATTTTTTTTTTCTGAGGTTGTAATTAGGATCTTTTATTTTACCTTTTTGCCTATAAAAACAATATAAATCAACCAACCAAGATTCATTCATTACTACCTACTTAACTAAATACAAATTTTATTTTAGAATTTTTTTCTTTCTGGTTTCATTTATTTCAATAGGTACTTAATGATGATATACATAGATGGGTATAATATTATAATTAAACCTATTATACCTATATTATTTTTATATGTATAATAAGTTCTATTAATTTTTTATATATAGGTATAATATTCTTGGTCTGAGAGTATCATTTGTTACAATAGGCAATTATCTATTTCATTTAATTAGTATTAATTTAGCTTAGTTTTTTTAAAATAAACTAGTTGAAATTTCACATATTTCACATATTCAAGTGACGATGATGACAATTTACAAATCGATGAGTACATCGGTCAAAGAGCGGTCATGTCACTTGTATAGTGAATATAATTACGATTGTTCGAAATTCCATTCATCGAATCAGGGATAGTAAGTTCATCATCGTAAATGGCATACTGCCATAACACATCGATAGAGCGAATGAACAAATTCCGCTTACGGAGATCACCGAACGTTGGTTTCAAATCATTATTGTAATTTATTAGTATATCTTTGACCCTTTTTAGTAAATATTGTAACCGTACCCAGACATTTTCCTGACCATCCTCTTTCAAAGTATTTGTTGTAACCGAAATCGAGTCAAAAGGAATGTTGATTCCCTTGGGCCTATTAGTCGAAATTAGATGTAATTTAACGATACATGATTCGATCAAATGTTTAAATCCTTGGGTTTCAATCTGTTTTATATTTTTCTGGTGTACTATATATTCAAAATTATGCAATTCTATCGACAATGTGGTAAAGAAACTATCTAGCTCGTTTAATCTCGAAATATTAAATAATTGCGTTACCGGCTAGGCTATACCAGTGCAATTGTTTATGAAGAGTTTCTCGTAATTATTATTGTAACTGAATAATTCCGATGTCATAATATCATTACATTAGATCAAGAACGAGATGACTAATCTGGTGACAGCCGCCGCTATTAAATTCAATATTTTGGAATACATTGCAGTCGAGTTATCTATCCTTTGCATTTGGAAAACAACGTTTCGTTTTCGTTGCTATTGAATTGTATGAAGTCTTTAAACTCTTGCATCACGTTGTTCCAGTTTGAATGGTTTTGTTTGTACGGCAATGTATCCCATTGGAAATTGCCGATTTTGTCGTCGGTCAATTCTATACTGTCGAAAAACCAATTGGACGGATGGAAATCTTTGTAATTTGAGTACCGCAACACGGTTGAATTCATGTCCAAGAAGTACGTAATTTGCATTAAATTCTTATAAGTGATCGATACGGTTTTGTAGCGGTAGGGGTCGTCAAATTGAATTGTGGTCAATTCACGTTGCAAATGCATGTACATTTGAACATTCGTGTGGTCGTATTCCTCTTGTATTTCCTGAAGAGGTAAATTCATTATCTTAGATTTCTGGTGACACTGGTTGCAACTAAATTTTAAATACTTTATTGTTTCCTTAGTATCAGTCACAAACTTTACATTATTATTGTACAAGATTCGTATCTTTTGCAAATAAAAAACCAACAACACCATCTATCCGGCAGGTACATAATTTTCGTTGTAAACCGTGGCCATCGTTTTCAGCGTTATATCGAAGTATTTGAACGCCAAATCCACGTTTGAAGAAAAATATTTCTTGTTTTCATCTGGCGACACGATCATTAGGTCGAATAAGGCCAGAATTTGCGTTAGATGTACGTGCGCGTGAAAGACGTACACGCAATTTAACAAGTCCATTACTTCGTTTTTCAACATGTTGAATAAGCTGTACCTATCCCGATAATAGGTAATATTAAACTGCTTAGGTTTTTTTTGTAGTATAGCTGCAATTAGTTCCTGGTTTACAGGATAACCCCAAATACGAACGTTCAGTAGCGATAAACCCTGAATCAAACGTGAGTCAATTGTGCTCAATTTGGCAGCGTAAAACTGATTTTCCTCATGAAATGTGATCGGCCTTGTGTACTCAGGACTAACGCCTTTTATAGGTTCTATTTTTTGTATTTTGTACATCATAAACTGATCAAGAGGCGTTTCTTTGTACGACAGTATCGATCTGTTTCCATGCAGTATAAAATGTACACCCACTACTAGATTTTGTTTGACGTGCGTCGAAGTTTCTCTAAAATATTCGTACATATAGTGCTTGGAAATCTTACCGGTCGGCATTAAAATCTGTAATCACTGTTCTGATTTCGACCCATTTACATTTTCAGGCAATAACTTATCGGTATTTATTGAACACCACAAATGAAAATTTAAGAAATAATTGAGTTCATGATTGAGTACCATCCAATCCTCGTGTAAATGCCAATTGCTGTCCAATATCAACGATGGTGAGATATAAGTTGGAGTAAAATTGTTGGTAGAAAAGTTGTCCACAGAATAAAAAATCGTAATATTATACAAATATAGTTCGTATATTTTCCCGTTTTTCCTCAGTTTTATTTTGCGGTTTTTCGCATTTGATGAGAAGACTTGAGAAAATTGAAAAATGGCCTTCCTAAAGTACCTCCCCACACCGATTTCCTTTCAGAAAAGGTACTAAACGTAAAAATCTGATAGAAAAGTTGTCTACAGAAAAAAAAAAACATCTTTGTAAAACCATAAACTTCTATGCTCGACTCAGAATCTAAAATAAGAAAATATTTCAAAGCTTCCCAAAATAAATTGTTTTTACACAAAAATAAGAAAATTGATGACCGAAAGTACGTATTAAACCAATAAACATTGTAAAATGTTAAATTAATTTGAATGAGGCATAAGTACAATGATTACTTTTAGATTCGGAGCGTAGAAAGGGGAGCTATTGGTTCAACTAATGTCTATATTTTTTTTTTTATATTATAATTATTTTTTGGCGTGTAAATATTTTCTACCAGAAAACGTGCTCCAATTGAAAAATGACAAGAAACCTTTTTTTTTCTTCTTTTGGATCTTGTTGTTGCACTAAATAGGTGATTTTATTGATTTTCCAAGCGGTTTTCATAATAATTCAAAAAACTGAAGAAAATTTGAGCAGGGAAACCGGACATGTATTCACAGCACCGCGATGCTGTTCACGTTTTCCAAATTATTCCGGAAACCCGTAAGGCCCCGCCCGATACTCGTTCTCCTGTCGGTTAACATCAAAGAAGTCTTATGCGCCGTATGCATCTAACTTGTCTTGGTAGTATATACCACACTATTTATCCTTTCTATTCTAGTTTGTAGGACAGAAACCAGGGTTTATATATTATGCAGTATTCTTCAGGCGAAGCAATAAATCGAAGCAGTCGTCGGAGGGGCGGCTCGTGCGTGTATTTTCGTTTTTTTTTCTCTTTCATCCGTAAAAAGGTTAAAAAGTAACAGCTGTTTTTATTTAACCGAATATTAGCCCCGTGAAGGGACGTAAAATTATATAAATCACGTCCCGGGTACCTATAGGTACGTAGCGGATTCGACCCACTCATAAGAACAAAAACGTATACAGCGAGCAGACATTAATTTCGGATGTGATTTTGACGGCAACATTGAAGACGATGAACGACCGTAGCCGAGGAAAAATATTATATTATAGTAATATGTATAATGTATTTTCCCCTTCAACAACAACTTGTTTTAATATATTATTATACAGAGCGAATACCAATGCAATCGGTGGTCGAGACTTGGGACGCTACACTTTTTTACAACACGCTTTTAATACAAAAACTCACAAAATAAATGTATCTCACTTTCGTTACTACTGGTTAATATGTTCATATTAGTGTTGCGAGCGCCGTCTCTTCTCTATAACAAAACATATGAAAGTAAAGCAACATCGTTGGCCCCACTTCCACCGGGAAATGAATTATTATAAATTATCTCGGCGTGGTTCGTATATTTTCGGGTATAGTTTACACATTTAAACACATAAATGGAACACAGTAAACAAATGGTATTAGATATAACAATATAATAAATAATATAACGCTAGCCGCTTATTTATACCTAAATAAATAAATAACACATGTCACTCGGAAATGGAATAATTTACAGGATAAATAGATAAATAGATTAGGTTGTTATTTCTGTATCTAATAATAATTAGGTATTAGGTAATCATAAAAAATACGCGTTGTCGTGCTGACTGTAACCAACAGACGGTTATTAAAATCACAATTTTATAAATACGAGCCGCGTTGTGTGCTTGAAACGTTTTATTGCCTTTCGCTCGAGTACAACAGTCAGGGCCGGATTTAAACATTAGGGGCCCAGGGCAAAAATATTTTGGGGCCCTAAATGGTCCATAACATAATCTAAAGGATTCAATCGAATATTAAGTTTACGAGATCGTTTTTTATTATCATTATATTCATTTGATTTTGAGATGATTTTGCCTTTTTTCTCGAACATTGAAAAACCATCGCGTTGAGCATTAATAAAGCACTTTAATGACTTGACAGATGCAACAGCATTATTAAGGTCTAATGTGGGATCTTGAAGAATTTTATTAGTAGCGTTGAAACGATCCAGAATTTTGTTCCAAAATGCACAATATATACCTGTTTCTAACTTACACAGCTTGTTGTATAGTCCGTTTGCTTCATCACGTGTTTTTGGTAACTCATTTAAATTATTAGATATACTGTCAAGAGTAGATTTTATTTGAGAATATCCACGAAATAATGCTTTAGTTGCGTCAGATCGACATGACCAGCGAGTGGTAGAAATTCTTTTTGGTATTTGTATTCTGACAGTTTTGTCGGTGGATTGTAAATTTTGTTTTAATTCATCATAACGATGTGTTGATGCAGTAAAAAAAGTATATATAGCTTCTAAAAAATTAAAAAAAGATATAGCAGATGAACAACATTCAGCAGCAACTTTCCCAACTAAATTTAAGGAATGGGCTGCACATGGAACCCATGTTGCTAACTTGTTTACAGCAATTATTTTGCTTTGGAGACCATTATATTTACCACTCATGGCTGACGCGTTGTCATATGATTGACCTCGGCAATTATTTATTTCTATAGCATTATTTTCCAAAACTTTCATTATACTATTAAACATATCTTGTGGCTTATGTCCTTGATTAGGTAAAAATTTTAAAAATCTTTCAACGGGTTTAGAGCCCTCCATGAACCGAAATACTACAGTTAGTTGATCGACGTGACCTTCATCAGGTGTAGAATCTAGAGAAATAGAATAATATTTTGATATTTTTATTCGTGTCACTATCGCATTTAGAACTTGATGACCCATACATTCTATTAACTGTTAACAAATATTTGATGATAAAAAATTAGTGTGACCACTCTCACAATTCCATTTTTCTTGAATGTGCTTTTTCAAGAAATCGTCATATTCTGCTAAGAGTTCAAGTAAACCAAGGTAGTTTCCATTACTTTTAGATCCTACTAGTTCATCATCTCCTCTTAAAGCCAATCCACGTTTACATAAAAATTTAATAACACTTATAAGTCTGGTCAAAATTGTTTTCCAATATAATTTTTCTTGCTCCACTTGTTTTTGAAGTTCTGTATCAATACGTCCCAACATTTCTGATCGAAGTCCAAATGCAATAAATGAATTTAGATGATTTTTTGAAGTCTCATGCTCAATTAGACGATCACTGGAGTTTTTCTAATTGGAAAATCCTTCAGTTGTGAATTGTGTACGAGATGAAGTTGAAGACATTAATTTACATATAGAACAATAAAGACGACCNAAATTAATTTTAATATTTTCTACTTCGTATAGATTATTAAAATTATTTAATTTTAAATTTATTATAAATATTACTTATTTTCAAAACTATATTTTTTTTTTAAAATATAGTTTGAGAACCCAAATTGCAATTTTTTTATATTTCTGATTCGAGTCTCGGGGGCCCCTAAAATTTGGGGGCCCGGGGCATATATCCTTAATGCCCCCCATCAAATCCGGCCCTGACAACAGTTGTCGGAACGACGGCGGACAAAACGAATGTCTGTTGAACTAACAAAAAACTAAAAACGACCGAAGTAATATTTGAATTAGTTCATATAACTTACGAAAACATAAATTAAATTTAACTGAAAATTAGTGCGCGTATGTGTATGGGTTGATCCAATTATGTAGTGGTGTTGCACGGTGGTGGTGGTGTGCGTTAAATTTAATGGGTAAAAGGAGGGGCGGTAATATTGATGCATCCAGACTTCCAGACATCCAGTGTAGGCGGTCATCATAATCGTATACTTTCAGGAAAAGGCCGTCGTTCAATTACGCATACTTGTTTTTTATTAATACTGCACATTTCACATCGTTTAATACCGCACATACTTTGTCTATTGTTAGCCTACAGCCACTGGTTCGTCACCGCATTGTTTATATTTGATAGTGTGGGATAAATATGTTCCAAAATTCAAAATATTATTATAAAGTTAGTTATTAATTGTTTATTTTTATATACCTAATTTAACTTTATTGTTTAATACTTAAGATTTTATTATTATTTAGGTACCCATATTAATTAAAATATTGCTACTTATAAGTGATAAATTAAAACAGTCTGGGCAAATTTCAATAAACAAAAAGTCCAAGTTCAAAGTTTCATTAAACAATTTTCGGAGTGGTATACAATGTGGTACAATATTTATTGTTATTAAATAAATCGTCGTAATTCAAATGATATTAAAAAATAAGATACAATTTGCTAATATTTAGATTGGAATACATTTGAATCCAAGAGTTTTTAAACATTCTATTAAAGTTATTTCATTATTTATGAATCGATCATATAAACTTAGAATATTTTAATAATTAACTGGAGTGTGGTTTTAAACGATAATCTGATTTTAGATAAATGTATGCGATATTGTTCGTAGTACCATCGAATTTTAATGAAATCAATCAAAAGTGTACGGTTTTAAACGGTCGACCCTTTCAAAATATCTACTAAATAATAAAAAAATGTGTGCGGTTATAAGGACGCCAATCCATTGCATTATGCAACCGGACCATTCTCGGCACCGACAACTGAAATATATACAGGTGTCATTATCAACAAGCACAGAGTTACCCATTGAGCTTAACGTATTAAACACGTTTTAAGGCTATCAAATTAAACGGTTTATTTTTTAGTTATAACATAGTCTTTATAATAACTAAATTTGGTATACTAGAATGATTTAATACTGTATCAAAGCCGATATGTAAAAATAGTACTAATTGTATTTAATATTAAACTTGACATTAATTATTTACTATTCAATTTGTAAAACTATGCAGGATTTTATTTTGTGTTCAAAAATTCATACATCATCTTCATTCATCATTTTCATGCATGTAGTATTCGCTCAAAATGCAAAGTATAACTTTTACAAGACTGCAGAAGTCTCTAATACGTGCGAAATTCAGCACATTAAAGAACCAATGACAATTTTCCACAAGCTCCAGTTGCAAAATGCATAGCTGTATATCATTAGAGTGGCGATACGGTCATCATCACTTGTGATGATGCAAAATAATCAATTAATAGTTACGCCATACAAGGGGTAGTTATTTTCCTGCTAAATGAAACCTGTTAAGGTTACGCTTCTCGGAAAGTCTTGATTCCAGGTAGAGCCAATCAGGACTACTCGGATTTTTTACGAAATTCTATCATGTTCAGTGATCAAATATATACAGAACTTTATACAATTGTGTTTATTTAAAAACATTTTATTTAAATAATCTTTAAATAGCTTTTTTACCTGAAATCTTGCTCCAATTGTCAAGTGTAGTATTTTTTCTGAATTTGTTTAAGTTTTAACTATTTTTTAAATTTTTTCTTTAATGCATAAAAATCACAACTCATAGTCGTTTTCATTTGTTATCCGAGTCCTCCAAAAACTATATCGGTTATACTCGATTCTACTGTGCAGACAATCAATAATAATGTGTCCAAGCTGCTTGGACGAGTGTGGAGGGGTTGACGAAAAGTGAAGTATTTTTGTCAAGTTTGTGGCACACATGTGGGGGACATAAAACAAATATCGTATACATTTAGGACGACATGGCTTGAGAAATATTATACAGGAAGAAAAAATTAAAATAAATTACAAAAAATATTATTCGGCGTTGGTGTCGCGGATGACGATGCATATGATATATGGTATTGAACATAATAAAAAACGAAGGACTTGAATGCAATTTCATCATAGGGTTTGGACTGGGGAGAGGGGCGAGGGTGAACATCTATCGTGTGTGTGACGACACTGCAGGAAACGGCTCGATGGTGGTTATACGATAAAGTCACAAATATAAATACGTATTTATATATATATGTACGTAAAATAATCTTCCTGTACGTGGGTAAACAAACTATGGCCAAGTGAGAGGGGGAAGCGAAAAGTCGAAAAGTTCGATTTTATTCAGCCGGAAATGTGCAGTGTAGTCTTCTTAGGAAAAAAAAATAGAAGAGATATATAATGCGATTGAGAGAAAGCGAGGGACATAAAAAATATATATAAAAAAACGACCTTGTTAAAAAATCGAGAGTACAATGGAATCCGAATGCGCAGTCGTCGTTGGTGTACAATAAAATCAAATTCGATTTTTTTTTTTATATATATTTTTTAAAACGACGGATATAACGGGGTAAACAATTGATATTGTTTAGCGATGATACATACGTCAACGAATTTTTTATTTGAGTTCAAGATAAAAAAAAAAAAAGATGCTGCTATTGATGGGTGCGCTACTATTGTAGGTGGGAATTTGGGAAGGTAGATACATAAATTTGTTTAATTTATACGATTAAACAACGATAAACCATTGCAAACAAAATTACTACATTACAATTAACTTTTTTTTTCGTTGATGACCACTAAGCACAATTTAATATGATGAATATTAATTTAAGTATATGACAATGAACTTAGTATAGGGATCCTATACGTCCCGTATTTTATGGGTTTGTACAGTATAAACGTCCCGATATCCCGACCAAATGTTCTAAACAACACTTTTGTTCCGTGTTTCGAATCTCATATTCCGTGTATCCTTTAATTTTCCTTATTTCTTAAATTATATAATTCAAATTAGCTTGTTATCATGAGATTAGATAGTAAATATCATTGTAGAAGTGTAGACACGTTACATTTTTAAATTATATTGACTTATTATTATGTCAGTTTGAGTTCAATATTATTTTTCTTAAACTTTTGGTATTGAATTACAGACTAGTTTTGAGAGCTACTTCTTTACCATCACCCCTTCTACCACATAGTTTGTTGCAATATATGTACATTTTAAAATTTAAAATTTCCCGAATTTATAATAAATTATTCTAGGATCCCTAATCTAGTATTAAATTGTCAAGCATTTCTATTTAGTCAAATAATTATACTTACATTGTATATACCAAATAAAAGCTATGTAAAAAACTATCAAAAATAAAATGTCTATAAGTAATTTCTAATTCGCCAAATTGTTTTGTACATTTTACCACGTTAGAAAAGTCAAATATAAAATATGTCTGTTAAAACCAATATAATAATATATAGTTTCAATAAAAAGTCATACAAAAAAGAGGCATCTATTAATAGAGATTTCTTTTAAATATATATGATTTTTCAGGACTCCTAGAAAAATGTTGAAAATTAGCTACTGTGCCTCTGAAAACCTTAAACGAAGGTATATAGATAACATGTGCATATTTTCATCAGTCATCAATATAATAATACATAGTTCGAGCAAATATCTAGGTGAATATCATATTCTATTAGTATGTGAAGATCTACCAGTAAATATTGAGAAAATAGAATTTATACCACAGTGGATTTATTGAAATATTGACCGAATTTATCGTTTTTATTTCATAGAAATCGATGGAAAAACGTGGGGTTTATAAGCATGTGGTATAGATCAGTGTTCTTAGGTGTCGGCTGGGGGGGGGGGCGTGATCTCTTTGGAGGTTGTCAATTAATTATCTATGGTCACCAAAATTGTAAAATATTGGGTTACCGTGCATAAAATGTATACTTAAGGGTCGCTAAAAAATTAAATATTCATTTAGGGGGTCGCAACAGTAAAATTGGTGAGAAACACTGATATAGATCCATTATAGATAGACGAATGAATAAATTATTACTTATTTGTGACTCGCACATGATCGCCAAAAGAACCTGGACTGAAATTTAAAATTGGTCTAGCCTCCACTTAAGCGTCCAGAATATTATAATTCTAAAATGCTCAGAATCTAAAATCATAAGATAAAATGAGTTATCCATGTATAACTTTATCGGCTATACCAATCTAGAAGGAGCTTATAATAAGTTCAAAGTTTAATAGGACTAAGATAAACTACGAAGATAATAGCATAGCACAAAAACCGTGAGTTTTATAGCTCAAATAAATGTTAAAAATATTATTACGTAATAAAGAAATATTACACGTGGCAACAGTATGGAAACCAGACCAAAAAAAAAAAAGTGCGAGACGACCGAGATAGCGGTGAATCGATCGTGTCATGAGGACGACCTCAAGCTCCTGGGAATAATATTTCGTAACATTCAAAACTATCGTATACATTTGCCGTGAACATAATTTGTTCGGGACTGGGAGGGGATAAAGAGACGGCTGTATAGGTAGACGAAAGCCTGGGTAAAACCCCAAAATTCTTCCGATGATCAGAAAACATTTGCGTTTCGTTCCCCTTATATATAGCTGCGACGTTTTCCGAACGCTGTATGTTGTTCGATTTGATTTTTACATTCGAATTAAATCAACCGCTACAGAACGTAACGATAAAACGTCGGTAATTTTTCTTTTTTCGAACCCGAGTCGGACATTTCTGGAAGCCGGAACGTAGAAACGGAGCTTGGAACGACGTTACAATAAACTCGACTCGCCCCGTCGGAGTGTCTTTAATTGTCGCATTGTCACTGCGCGCGAATATATTGTGTACCATACACACGGCGCATATCCGCGCACATAAACGCGAAATCGCGGTTTTACCGGTCCCGCGGAATACGTGTACGGTTACGGCATAACAACGCGTATGCAAAGCGAACATCGTTATCGCGCGTCGTCCGTATTACGATACCGGCGAGACGGCCGCCGTCGGGTCCGTCTCGTGCGGACGCGCCGCGGCACCGTCAAATGAAGCCGTCGGGCGGGGCGACGGGTCGCGATATTATTTGGCCGGGGGTCGCGCGCGAATGCGCCGGGCGAGTGGCCGGCGTGACGGACGTCCCGTGAGGGGGTCGCGGTAGACGGACGTTTACTGTGCCGGCGACGAGCGGACGGCCGCTGGCGGCGGATACGTAACGTATGGAGACGTGCAAATCTGCGCTCGAGCTTCTTGTTAAGCGCGCGACCCCGTCCGACGCCGCGGCTCCCGAAAACCGTCGCGCGCCGCGACGCTTTCGGAAAATAGTGATAATATAAATAGTGAGCGACCGACCGCCGCCGCCACTGCTACCAGACCGCCGCCACTGTCACCGCCGCCGCCGCCGCCGTCCGCTGACCGAGACCCGCCGACCGGCGCGCGTATGTATTATTATTGAATCGCGTTGTATGCATCTCGGGAATTTTCATTAAACCCGCCGCCGGCGACGTTGGCAGTTGCGTGTTTATCGCGAACCCGCGAAAAAAGACTTTCGCGGTCGGAGAAAACCCGTCCCCGCGTATATCGTTATTGCTGCGTATTACCGTCCCGTCTGTTCAATTTCAGAGGTGACGGGCAATATTTCGTGATCTTGAGTTCGATTCGGGTTTTTTTTTTTTTTTTACCGCGTACAGGACATATAAACACGTCCGTTTTTGATCAATTCTAATTTTTAACTATTTTTATCGGCGCGTGCGTGGGAAAATAAAAATGTCCTTAATAGTAACCACTGTTTTAGAGACTGGCTTTAGATTGTTTTATGTTTTTCCGAACAGCTTTGATCTTCACAGTTTTTCGATGTCTCTAAAATTGACATTTTTAGAACGGTCGAGTTTTAAATTAGGCATTTCGTAATTATCGAATTTTTCAACGATCTATCTTAATCACTCATTTATATGTATTCTCGTAACAATTTAAGATATGATACCTTTTTAAAATTGACTGTTAAAAGTCAAAGGTTTTTCGTAAGTCGCGAGTGATACGTCAAATATTTTCTCTATAATGGCAAACCGTTCCGAAAACACCGATATGGTATTCATTTTGGAGAATATCATCAAAATTTGCGTAACGCAGCAGCACTTTACGCTGAACAATATCCCGAGAAATATCACCAACACACAATTATTTTTTACGAATAGTTATAAATCTTTGAGAAAAAAGAAAACTTCCGATTAATCGGTTCTGTAGTTGACGAGATTTTTATTACGGTGTTCGGTTTCCTCTGTATACATAAAATATGATATTACTATCTAATAGATAGGCCATAGGGGAATAGCATGTTCGTATACACGAGAGTAGCAGGTAAATAATTACATACATTAGTTCCTACGAATGTGATGTGTTAATTCCTACACGAATAATAAAATGAGATGTACAAGTTCTTACATGTAAAAAAAAAGATGCGAATATTAGTTCCTACGAGGCGGAAAAATTATATAGGAATGTAAATTTTTACACGGCAAAAAAATTTCAAATACCTATATGTCAAATATGCATTTCGTAAATAAAAAGGTGGTGATAGTAAAATATAATAAAAATCACAAAATCCATTTCGTAGATAAGGTTATGTAAAACAAATAGCGATTTTTTTTTTTAAATTAGATGTTTTGTACATAGATGATACTTTTAACTATAGTGATAAATAACACACTTACTGACATTTCTACATTGAAATTACATACATATTTTTTTCCGCCATGTAGGAACTAACAAACTCATATTTTTTTTACCGTCTAGAAACTTATATAACGTACGTTTTTCTATTGTGTAGGAACTAACAGATGTTTTTTTTTATCTGCTAGGTCTCGTGTAGGAACTTCCATTCGCTCTATAGATAAATATTTGTCTCCCCTCTAGAGCAGTTATTTGTTGACCACAGTTTTTGGGGGACGGATAAATGGAAAGAAAGATACAGGGGAATGGAATGAAGCATTTAATGTTTACAGTTATCACAATATTTAATTGATACAGTTGGGAGTAGTAAAATGTCTAGAGGTTAGTTTTTTAAATATGCAAGACATTTACTAATTTATTTTCGATTTGAAGTAGAGGAAGTTATAAAGTTTAATTTTTAAATGCAATATCGACCCAAACTTGATAGTACTTGATTTTGTTTGATACATTTTCGGAAAAGTATGGGCTTTTCCGTTTTGCAATTCGGTTTGGATATTGCCAAATACTAAGCAAATAGTGATAAAGTAATGCACAATGCCTAGATCTCAGTTAATCATATTATATATTATAATATAGTAATATAAGTACTAATATTATAATACATCACGGACAATGTTGAATAGAATTTCTAGTACATATTAACCTTATTCCTATTTGACTAAAAACATTTCAAAAACAATCCACTTACAGTTACAATTATTTTTTTCATCCTTATTTTTAGTGATAAAACGACACCTATTATTAACGGTAACCTAAAAAATCAGTAAATAGAGGGAGTGCCAATTATTGTGTAATAGAATACAAAGAAAAAGAAAAATAAGAAAATAAGGATAAAACAAGGGGCACAAGCGGGTTATGTTAAAAACCTGTTATAGTATGTGTAAAAATGGTTCTTTATTGTTTGCTTTATTTTATTTTTTATAAACTATATATGTGTAGATCCTTATGATACTTACTGACAGAGTGCACTCTTGACTGACTAGTATTTTATTATTAATATTATTTATTATACATCTTTAGTTTTAGGGAAGAATGAGTTAAGTTAATTTTGTACAGTTTTCAATGTAAACAAAATCACTGCATATACTCATTTTTAAAATACATACACTTATGATTTATACAAAAAAACGAAAGAAACAAAATTATATAAAAAAAAAATGCCAAAAAGCCCTTCTTCTCTAAGACCAAGGACTTGCATGCGCGGTAATAGAACGCTAACTGACCTTGATTACACGCAGTCCTCCGGGAAATTCTCCGAGTTCCGGTGTCTGGTACTGAGTAGGTATATCTGCACTTAAATTATTCTTTTCTTGTCCGTGCGAACTATGTTATTATATTATACGAAAACGTTTATATTGGTGCATTTTTTTTTTTTTTTTTTTACTAGCCTCCTCCCCCGTCGAAACCCGCTATCAAAATATTGTTCCCGATGTTTTTATAGGTATTCAACTAAAATACGTGACACTCGGCCGCAAAAGTTGCATAATTCTATATAGTTTGCACCAGACATAATATATTATTATAATATACTTACGCAATCTAATATTTTGTATGCTCTGCTGGCGTGATCATCTTTTTTACATTATAAGTTTCATGCAGTCAATCTATATTGTTTTTTTTATCGAAACCCAGTACGGTCGGTGTTAAGGTTTTATGAGCAAGACACCAAAAACAAAAAATCCGCCAGACATTAATTTAATAAAATAAATAAATAAATAAATAAATATACATATACACAATAATATATCCTGACTGATTGTCTGACCAACTGATTAGTCATCGTCTAGCCCAAACCACTGGACGGATCGTGCTGAAATTAGGTATAAAGATAATTATTACGATGAAAGCAGTCGTTAAAAAGGGATTTTTGAAAATTCAACCCTTAAGGAGGTAAAACGGGGGTTATTAGGTATTTTTGGTACGAATAACTAATTGTTTATTTTTATATATTCGCGGGTTAACCTGGTGACATGGACAAGAAAACTATTATTATTATTACTATTATCTAGAAATAGCAATTATGGTAATAGCAAAGTATTGTCAGATCAGCTAGTCATAGATAAATAAAAATTATATGCACTTTACACCGTGAAATTAAATCATACAACTACCGTTGTATGGCCATTATTGTTATAGGTGGAAATTTTGGAAGATTACAGGGATATAGGGTAATATTATTTAGCTAATAAGCCGACTAAAGCAACAATAATTATTATTTTTCGAAAAATAATTTTAATAGTATAAGTCGTACTTCTATCTGTTGTAATTGAAGTATCAAGCCACTAATCAACAAAAATATTACTTCCGTACCGACATTTATTCTCAGTTTATTATTTTTTTTTATAAAAATTTTATCAAGAAATTGTTCAAATAAATAATAACAATCAGGTGAAAAAGACGGATATACTTCGCACGTGACCACATGAGTGTAGCCACTATTGTTGGTGGGAAGTTGAGAAGGTAGAATAGGTACCGAAGGGAATTTGATGTAGGTATATCTGTATACACCAATAAACCATTGCTAACGAAAAAACGGTCAGAGTGAAGTCTATTTGATAGTGATACTTAAGTATAGAATAAAGAAATATAGGTAGGTAATATAAAGATTAATAGTTAAAAGAATGGATTGAAATCGAAATTTATTTTATTTTTATGTACGATATCGGTTTAACGTATTGCTTTTTCAACAATGTGCGTTTCCATGACGACAATGATTTTTTAAAAAAGATTTTAAAATAATAAAAACTTACTAATAACAAAAAATAAATAAAAACGGTTGCCTATGACAATCTTTTTTTTAAGCTTTTAATC
Organism: Cinara cedri; assembly: GCA_902439185.1. Lineage (NCBI taxonomy): Eukaryota > Metazoa > Arthropoda > Insecta > Hemiptera > Aphididae > Cinara > Cinara cedri. Next base: position 272,479 of record CABPRJ010000978.1, on the reverse strand, counting down.
TTTTTTTAAATTAAAGAATCAGATTTTCCTCATTATTTTTAATATTAATGAGAATTTATAAAAATGATCTCTTTAAAGTACCACCCAGAGAACATTTTTTTTCAGAAAAAGTGCTATACCTGATAATCGGAGTAAGCAATAAGGGAGAAAAAGTGTTCACATAAAAAAAAAATAATGATAAACACCATTGTAAAACTAATACGTTCAGTTATGCTTTGAATCCAAAATCTGTATTTTCAAAATTATCTAGGTTTTTGTGCTAAAATATTTTATTTTTTTCTATACAGACAAATGTTTTTTGTTTTTGATAAACTGAAATTGTATTTTTACCCCAGCAACTTTGTAGATTTTTTGCATTATTATCTATAGACTCTTTTTGTGTTGTAATTTCATATTCTGGAACCTTAAATATGTGATAAAAAAAAATTACAAAATCCTTAAAAATTGCTCAAAAATGTTTTGAAAATTTCACCTTGTCTAGAAAATGTTAATATAAGTTTTCTTTGAAAAGAAACTATTATTTCCGTAAATTTTCTCGTTCTTTTTACGTTTTTTCCAGTTTTACTCAGGAAATCAAAAACCAACTCGCTTTTTCACCAATTAGATTCAAAGTACAATAAAAAATGTTATTTGTAGTTTTTCATTTGGAGCAATATTTCTGATAAAAATCATGTCTTAAAAAGATAGAGGTGTCACATATGTGTGATTTCCTCCTCATGTGTATACAAACTTGTCAACTGTCTGTAAAATATTAATATTACTTATTGTACAAACTGTATAGGTTGTAATTTTTCAAAATAAAGTCATTTGCAAAAAGAGCTAATACTGGGGATAGAAGCAGCTACTGTTAAATGTGAGAAGTTGGGAAGGTAGGATAGATAAGGTTTTATCATTTATATATTTAACCAACGATAAATCATTGCTTGACAAAAGACGATTTCGAGTAAAGTTCGATAATATATAATTTGAAGTGCCGTAATTTTTTTTTTGCGATTTTCGTTTAAATTTGATTTCAAAATGCTTTAAAGAAAAAAAGTCGTCGGATGATTTTGGAAATTTTACCACGTCCAGGTAAGTCCAATATAAGTATTATAATCGAGTTTTTAGTCTCGTAGTGTATTTTTAATCGAATTAAGGCAAAAAAACTCCCAATAATTTAAATTCCTTCAAAGCTTAAAAGCTTCAGTGATGATACCGTAAGGAAGTAAATCAAAAAGGCAACAAAAAAGGTATCCTGTGATTTTTCGATTAAATCATTTTTTTTTTTTGTAGAAAACGTCGTCCGTGTTTTTATAAAATAATGAAATCGTGAAATTGTTCGTTTTCCTACGTTTTTTTTTTCCACTTAAATGCTTTTATTTAAAAAATGACGTCGAAAATCAAAAAATTACCTTTTTAAAGTAAAATTTAGATAACTTGAGCTCTTAGAAAAGTTGATATACTTATACATCGGAGCAAGTTTACTAGGAAAAAACGTGTCCACAGACTACAAGAAGAAAAAAAAAAGAAAAAGAGAAAGAAATAAACAGCATTGTAAAACCAATAACTCTCTCGCTATGCTCGGAATCTAAAATATAAAATAATGAAATCGTACGATGTATATTTGTCATATTTGACGTAAAATTTGTCCGTTTTTTTTTAGCATAAAAACTGCACGGAAAATAAAAAATGACATACTTAATCACTATCCAAAATACAACGAAAAGTTTCTCTTGTGGTTTTTTGATTGGAGCAAGACTATATTTTAATAATACATAAAAAAAATGCTCAGTATGCACAGAGTATATTAATGTATATTTTCCGTGCGTTTAATCTAGTTTTGTTTTTTCAGATATTTTTCCGAAATCAGGCGATTTGGTCGTTTTGATAGTGCGGTTAATATAAATTGCCAATAATAATAATAAAAAAAAAAATTATATTTACTGATGCAGAAGTAATGCACTACGCGTGTTCATAAAATTACATCGCATAGACTACAACAAACACAATGTAAGATTTTCCTTTGATCGGAATCTAAAAAATAATCTTCACATAGAAAATTGAGTTTAATGAACGAACAAACTTTAATTGGATTTACTACAGTTTCTGGGGGATTTGTTTGTTAAAAAAGAGAAATATATATATAAATTATTTTTAAAGGCAAAACACAAAGAAAAAACACTGTACGCATATTCGTCGAAAACAAAATCTGCCCCGTATCTACGATTTTTCCAGACTTTGAAAAGTATTATTTTTCTCTTTGATCGTGAAAGCAAATAAAGTTATTTGATGGTATTTTATACTCGTATAATAGTGTTCTTCGATCAATATTAAATATCAGTACGTTTTTGGTGTACAAGCCGGTTATAGTAAATTTTAATTTTAATATTACTGTTAGTAGTGTATACCTTTACACGATTACACCATATACGATTTTATTGTAATATTTTATGTATATTTTTTTAAATTACCATTTTAAGTTAATATTCACAAAAAATAGGTGGGTAGGGTGTAGGTGGCTGGGTGTTCAGAAATATGACAAAAAGAATATTAAGTTTTTACAAAATAAAATTCATTAAAAGAATTTTAGACTGTGGAAATTATATACATTTGGCAAATTTTATTGGAATTTGTTAAATTTCAACAAATTGGTGGTAGGATAGCGGTACTTTGGATTGAGGAAAGTGGAAAATTGAATTGGTGATTCAAGATAAAAATACTTCGAGTCACTACTGGTGGAGAGGGATAATGAAATATGCAAATATTCCTTACAAATTTTCACATTTATAATATTGTTAAATAAGATGCCATACGAGTGCTTATAAAAAAATTTAAAATGCTATTTTGTCGTTTCTAAGATATATTAATTGGACAGAATTTTCAATTCTAAGAAATGATATTTCCATTCTTATTTAAAAATTTGAATCTATTCTTTATTTCAAAAAATTATTTAACAATAAGAAGTATTTATTACTAAATCAACAATTCTTCATTGGTTCTCTAGAGACCTAATTAAACTAATAAAATTTAAAAAAAAGTTATATTACTAATTTTAAGATGTCAATCTCTCACAGCTATTAACTAAAATAGTTTTCTACACTATTACAATGCAAAGTCCTGATTAAATTAGATTTTCTTTTCAACCTAAATAAAACGCAATTGTTTCTAAAATCACAACCTAACAAGTTTTGGTCTTAAATAAAAAACCTTAAATCGAATGAAAAACCTGTATAATATCCTATATTTGTAACTTCTGAAGTTCCCTAAGGCGATCTGACCTTTCTCTACTTTTCTTTCAATTATTTATTAGTAATGCTATTTTTCCTATCTTTTATTGAGACATATTTCTTTTCACTATGATGCAAATATCTTCAGATCCATTTCATCTCATAGAGATAGTTTTCTATTACCAAACGATTTTAACCGTTTTAACGAATGGTGTATTTAAAAATGATCTCTCTTTAAATATAAACAAATTCCAAGTTATATAAAATATACATAAACCAATTAATTTTAACTACTGCATATCGAGTGTAATTCTTAAAAATCATCAGATTGTTTTAAAACTTTTACAACGTTTAGAAAAGTCCGAAATAAGTATTTTATGATATATTCATGTCTCTATGAATAGAAATATGTTACTAGAAAAAAAAATGAAATTTGAAAATAATGAAACTGTCATTAATCTTAATAATGTTGTAAATTTTTCCGCGACTTTCTTAATTATCAACCAGATTGAAAATGTAACAAAACATCTAGGTCTCTTGTTATTTTTTGATTGGAGCAAAACTTTATTTTAATAATATATGTGTTATGCATATAATAATAAACTTGGGTGTTGTATTATGGGTTTTGATACAATTTCATGTTATTTATAATTTCTTATTGTAAACAAAATAATATAATAGATCGGCATTCACGATAATTGCGAATTTGTCCAGGTAAAATTATTTGCCGTTTATTGTTTATTTAACACAATAAAAATGCCTATATAAAGGATAATATTAAGTTTACCTTTATTATTGAAGGGTCCACAAGTGCAGTATGTGTGTTTCGAGAATGCGGCACGTATATATCGGTAGGTATATTATCATTGCGGGAAATTAGACGAGAAATTATTCAAAGGTCGGCGCATATTGCAGCGGCGGCGACCGTGATGAGATTGCGCATTAATAATTTCACACACAATTCGGCAGAATATTTCAAAAGGGTGAGTATTATGAATATTACATAAACGGGTGCGATGAGCCTTTATATTATTGCATAATATTTTGTTTACTTCACGCGCTGGCGTTCCAGATTTTACAGTTCGAAAGATAGTTTAATAATAATAGTTGATTTCGGCAGATAATTTTGGAGCCGAGTTCGTATAATTTTATCGCATCCCATAAGAACTATTCTTTAATAATTCGACTATGTATTTTGGTGTTGAATTGTATCAGTAGATTAAAAGTTTGAGTTTTGGAGAATTTTGATTATGTGGCTATTGTAGAATTATCGGGACCTGCAGAATTTTCTTAAAATTGTAATATGAAAATGTTTGCGAAGAATACTGATTTTGTTTGGATATTAAAGGGTTTTCGTCTATTCTGGTTTCAATATTCAAATTCCAACTAATTGGTGCGTTGTTAAAAACACACCAATTGTGTATCATCCCTTTTTTTTTTGACAATGCCAAGCTGAATTATACCTGTTTTCCATAATCTAATTTGTGAACTATACATTCTAATGTATGTCGGGATTTTTTTAATGTTATCTTCTAGGATTCCTTACGCTACGATTTCTTTTCTGTTAATGTAATATTAATTAGTTCAACAAATAGCATTATATTCTTTACCATATAATTTATTCATTCAATATAGTATTATGTAATCATTATTATTACCTATAGTTAAATTTGTATTGCAATCAAATACAATTTGAAAACAATTCAATTTTATAATTACTCTTTACGAGAATGCCAAAAAATAATTAAACAGAACTAATTGAAAAAAAACCCTTTATATTTTTTTGGAACAGAAACAAGGAAATAGTTTTGTTTTTGTCGATATGGTTACGGAACAATGTATCATTATAAATTGACAAGCAATTCAACTAAAATATTAAAATTACATTAGTTAAAATATCGCATTAAAATATGTAATTTATAATGACGGTTTGAGTATAGATAAAAATATTTCTAAAATTTGCAAGTTTTCTACTATCGAAGATTGACCTCGTGCTGATTATTTACGCGTTACACAGATTGGAAATACATTCTTGTTAATTGTCCAAACTATTTATTTGTTATTGTTTTAGACAATAATAACCAGAAAAACTGTTCCTCATTTAACGTAAGCCATAGTAAAATAAATTGGTTAAACTGCACTTACAAAATTATTGTATTCTTTAAATTTACATGTTTCCATTTACATTAATTTGAACGAAACATAAATAAGTTTTTCTTAACGTAGTCTGAACGATATGTCAGAAAATTTAAATGTATCAATATGACATCTGTGTTTACTGTTTTATGTTAAATCACACACGTTTCGTGATTAAACGACTTATAAATGCAAATTTGTTCTTCCAAAAACGCTCGTATAAATATATACATAAGTTTAGTCAAGGTACGAAAATATTGAATACTATCGTTTTGTGACAAGAGTTTTTATTTTTTTCATGGCATATTAGATTATAGTGCGGGTTACTCAAAATAGTCCATTAGATTGGAGCGTTTGACTGCTAGATATATAGGTGCACATTCGACCTCTTCTTTGTGATGAAAATAAGAAGCAAAAAAAAAAAAGGGCTTAGGCCATAAACATGTTTTTAGCACGTATATATGTATATAGAGATGTGCGATTTATCCAAAAACATTAAACGGGATTCAAGATGGCCATAATGGCACGGCCGTTTACGTGTAATCTACTCGATAATCATCCGCGATTTACTTCTATAAATCGTTTTTCCACGCGGACGAAATGGACGCTTGGGACCACAACGACGAGGAGAAGTTACACCTGCACTACCCTATAACGATAAAATGTCCGGTTCGTTTAACCTCTCTAAATTTCCTTCTGGATATAATAATTGGTTTGATTTATATTATTCTAAATTATTCGAAATTGATGGTTGACAAAAGGATTATGATAATAGTAAAGAACGATATAATTGGACACGTAAAAAATGATATAATCGCGAGAAATATAAACTATAGTGATTAGATAGCAATAATTATAAAATGGCCAAGCAAGTAATATTAAGTCCTTTTTACATAAATAAAAAAAATCCAATTTAAAAGATAAAGCAATTTACTTACTACTTTAATAGGTAAAACAAAAAAATTATATCATCATAATCCTTTTCATTAGTATAAATTCATCATTAAAAAAAGTATGGCAGCCTACTACAGCATATTACAGGTAAGTTGTTTAAAAAACGATTATAGTTATAGACAAAATAAAGAAAAATGAGGGCATACTAAATGATTACTAAAAGAAGAAAACGCGATGAAAATGCTGGTTGCCAAATGATTTATAAATTATAGTACAGACATATCAATTATAAGTCCATGGTTATAGCCTTCGTATGGACTATTTAAATATATTATTGATTTCAAATAGTTGTTTTTTTTATTAAATTTGTTATTAAACTATAAACAATTTTTAATTTTAATAATAAAATAAAGTGTCAATTATGAGTAAATATAAAGAGAAAATAATACCGCGTACCCGTACGTTTATATTGAAAATTGCCTTTGGGAAGGCTAATAAAAATAAAAATCTAGTTATGGAGCTGAGTTTCCATGCGCTACCCCCAATCCCAAATTCGAGCACTAGTTCAACCATTTTTTGATACATTTAATTTTATTTGCGGACAAATTGTCCAATTTTAAGTACATTTTATAATAGTGACAATTACGGATAAAGTAACAATATTAACGTCAATGACCTTAATCAATAGATAACAATATATAAGAATGACTAGAATATCATATACAATAACCATATCTAATGCATAAATGTATGGCAATAAACAATGAAATATAAGTTAATACAAATGATGGGAATATAATTTACTTGAATGGATCATGATCATTAAGATTATTGCCATGAGACATTCAAATATTGATTGGGCGATTTAACATGTAGTTTTGGGAAGCCGTATGAATATAAAATAAATGGTTATTTCGAATGTTATGGTTAGATACTTTGAAGTTTATCAGATTTAATATAAATGAATCATCAATTTCATTATTTAATAGTTTTTAAAAAAAAAGAGTTGTAAGTAGTAATGCTACGTTTTAAAGTATCTATTTTTAAGATCCCTAGAATGTTTTCGTAACCGATGTAGAGATCTTGTTCTATATTTGTGTTTGCCTATATTTGTAGTATACAATAAAGCGAAGCACTTTTGAATTTTTTCAAGTTTGTTTTTGTGACCAATATTATTATCCCAGATTATCAGTGCATATTTTAGCAAAGATTGGATAAAAGAAGTATGTAGACATTTGAAAGTAGATAGATCTTTAAATTTTGAGCAATTATGTTTAATTATATCAAACAAAGATAGAATTTGCAAATATAAAATAAATAAAAATTTTTATGTTTTAATAAATTCTAATATAAATTTGAATTCGTTACAATGATGAAAATATATTATAAAATTGTTTCCACATGAAACCAAAATAAAACTTGAACGCTTTAAATCACTATTATTTGAATAGTTATAGAAATTGTATCAAGTCTATAGAGTGCTTATAATATTTAAGACGCATTCGGTGAACATTTCATATCTTTACGATTTTTGTTCATGCACTAAATTACATTTAAAAAATAATAATATCGATTAAGCAGACAAAATGTCGTTATTTTTAACGAATTTTATTGTATAAATTTGAACTTCGAACGCCGTGGCCGATAAAAAAGAAAATTACCACATTCCACTCAATGATTTCTTTTTTTTTTTCTTTTCAGTACAACTTATAATATGATAAACTTTGTATCAAATTTGTGAGCATTTTTAAAGGATCAAAAGAATAATCACATCCACTCATATTAAATGAAAATGGATGTTCAAAATCATACGTGCATTTATATCATTGACAAAATTAAATATTAAGGGTTTACATTAGATCTATGTTGCAATATTTTACTGTGACTGTACTGCGATATTTCGGTACACTTACTTTTGTTGTAATATTGTTATCTCGATAAATATATTAAATTGTATTTTTCTTCATTTTATAAGGTCGTGTGTTAAATGAAAGACGTTAATTTTATTAATGGCCGAAAGCCAAACTTTCTTTATAATATAGCTTAGGTAACTTTTTCATAGTCTATTACGACACATATAATAATATCACAGCATTCCAGGAATATATAATATTATTTCGATAAAACGGGTTAAATATATTTTATTATTTTAATTAACGCTAAACGGTATTACTATCAACATCTGATAGTCTTTTATATTGCTCTTTATCTTTTGGAAGTAAACTGAAAATTTAATCACAAAATCGTACTCTAATAATGTACGTGTACATTGTTGAAACATAGAGAATACCTAGAGAATAAATAGAGAATGTATCCTACAGATAAAAATAAAATACCCAAAATCTATCTAGATATAGATAAAAATGAATTGAATCAAAATTAACTAGATAATGAATAAAAAGGTAAAGGATAATAATAATTTATATCTAGATGAAGAACAGATACATTTTTCGAAAATGATTATGTTTTAAAAATGTCTTAGATGTTAAAAAAAAATACATCATCAAACTAATATGACGTGATATTCTTACGTTTGTTATGGATTTGAATTTATTTAGTTATATTTTACAATTTTTTCAGATTTTGAGCGAAGTGAAGGGTTTTAGGGCCCATGTGCACGGATAAAATTACTCTGAATGTAACTCTTGAATCAGTACGCAAGGTGACATATTAAAAAAACTCGAACAGAGTAATATTTACAGTTGAAAATAAATTTAATATTTTTGGTTCGGATGGAAAATGTTTTGTGTAGAGAAAATTGGATGCAGAGAAACAACCAACGAATTGACAGCCTACAATTAAATACGTACGAGGATATTTAATGGTTTGGGGCTGTATGAGTGCTCAGGGTATCGGAAACTTGCACTTTATTGATGTCATTATGAACCAAGATATTTATTTAAATATTTTGAAGACACATCTACAGTTAGTGCTGAAAAAATTGACACTAAAGACTATTTTATGTTTGCATAGATCCCAAGCACACTGCAAGAAAAGTCAAGGCTTGGTTGTTTAAGAATGTAACAGAATACTTTGTAACACTATTCAAGTCCCTCGAGATTAATCTTATTGATTTGTGGGATCATTTGAACAAGAAAACTCAAGAGCATAATATTTAAAACAAAGAAAATCTAAAAAATAAATGCTCTACGAGAAGAATGGCTAGAATTACTGCAGAAACAGCATCACATTTAGTTGATTCAATATCTAGGACGCTGGAGACTATAATACTATAATAATGTCCAAAGACTACTCTACAAAGTACTAAACAGGATTATGTAATAATTTATAGTAACTATTTTGATAAAATTATTGAATGTACGAATATTTATTGTTATTATATTTTTTATTATTATTATTACTGTTGTCGTGGTTTTTTTTTTATGTAATACATTTAAAAATCATAAAGGAATGTAAGGGTTGGTTTATCGATAAAAATAAAATATGAGAAAAATGTATATTTATTTCAATGCATAGTGTAGGAATACTTTTTACTGCACTCACTGTATACATAATATTATATCTTTTTTTAAATTCTGAGTGTAGCGAGAAAATGTATTAGTTTTACTACGAAGTGGATTTTTTTAAATAAAAATCTTACTTTAAATTTCAAAAGCAACATCTTTTCTGAAAAAAAGGGTTGTTTAGTTAGTGAGTAATATCGACGTATAAAACATTTTGAACACCATATTAATACATAAACCTCCTTTTAAACTTGTGTAATTCCCGTACCGCGAATGTCCAACATCCCACACAACACATCATAAAAACGTATTCCAACCAAACTATTTTATGTACTCTATTAACTATATTATAAGTAGAGACCGGATTTATATATTCTGAAAATACACAAAATAGCACTTGAAAACATCAACATTGTTTGTGTTTTCAAGTACATTGAAATAAAGTCTGAATTATTGATTAACCAGCTTTACGTTAAATTAATGTTGACGACTGCAGAACGAAGTTTGTTACATATCGTACATATATGCGACTATACCTATTATATAATATCTTAAACGCTTATATATTAACTATATAATATATGTTATTAATTAATTAATAACGGTCAAGAAATGTATTTCAAGTTTTATATAAAAGTAAAATGTACACTTTTAAACGACATTTATAACTTTTATATTTTTTACTTGAACTTCTCATATGGGTTAAGTGAATTATTATCCTTGATAGAATTTGAATCACTGGGGTATCGCTCTCTCTTTCTCTCTCTCTATACATATATATATAAACATAAATTAGAAGACGAGTCGTTCGTACGGCAACGTGATGACGGAAACTTTAACCAAGTTAATCTGGAACTTTTATCTCGGTGCATTGTCGATATAAATGGAATTTATTTCTTACATGACTATCTACTATTTTCTTACTTTTTGGCCAACTTCACATGACTGTAGACTGATTTGTATACACTATTTTGTCTAGTTGAGGAAAAAAAAATGTATTAAGAAACACATATTATATCTATCTCGAAAACAGTTTTTTGATATTTTGTACTCTTGTCATTATATGGTTAAAAAATAATGTACAGTGTACTATAATATCGAAAAGAGCATTATTATTGTTATTTTTATTTTTTCTTTTAACACACATTCCAATCATTTTATCAATACATACACCTTTTCGATCACTTAAAAACAAATTTAAATCCTTGTAGGTACCTATTCAATATTTTAATTAATACTTTTTAACTAAAACTTTATGTTCAATTAAAACTATTACCTACCTTTAGTAGGTAGGTCTAAGTATTTTATATGACTTTATTTATTGTACCGTAAACAATCGATAAAAATAAAACAATATACTTTATTCGTATACGGGTAGGTAGGTAAACTTTATTTTTGTTTTATCAGTATTAAATTAAGGTACCTGTACGAGAAATGTATAGTTCCTTATTGTAAAATGCATTATTTTTTAAGAAAATGACATTAAACTTCCAAAATGTACATTACGGTGGATTATAAATTAAAATTTGTAATAAAGAATGATTATATGATTATTATAGAATGATAATAATAAAGAATTTTATTTTGTATGTATTAATGATACACCTATGTAAAATAAAAAAATAATGTGAATTATATTTTATCGCATTTGAAAAAAAAAAAGAAAATCTCTTAGGATTATATTCATCTTTTAAGCGTATATGTATTTATATTTGTATAAGTGTTTTAAAAATTCGTTTAAAATATTTATAATAATAAAACGAATAAAAGCAATTTAAATAATATAGTAACCGGGATTAGTGAATTTATATGTTCGTTGTGTACAATATGCATATATATATATATTCGTGTAATATTATAACGTATATATACTATATAGGTATCCCAGTACACATTGGTGAACATACAACACCGAAAAGCTTTTTAAAACTACAAAATGCATATTTATAATAAAAATTCAAACGCGTAGTACTATACAGAGCAGAGAACATTGTCCGCAAAAAATTCAATTTAAATAGGTAATTAAAATATATAGTTTAGTATATGTTTAGTTTAGATTTTCTATTTATATATAATACAGCTATATACCTAATAATAGTATTTATATAATATCAAAGTATAAATTCTGCGAAGAGACGAGGGTATTTTATAATCATGCAGTGAGGTGGCCTTACGTTTTGTTGCAGACACACCTTCTTTTGATTTTCAAGTGGTAACCTATATTAAAAAGTCAAGAAATAAATGGAGTATTAGTTAAAATAAATTTCAGTGTTAACATTTTTGATTTCCGTCCATCCGTTGATGAGATATTCAACTTTTTTGGTTTGGGTTGGAGGAAAATAATGGTGTATTATTAACACGCCACGCGCCGTACGTTACACACGCCACACAAATGATACTCCACTACTCTTCTCCAACCAAAACTTAAAAATGGAATATCTCGTCAACGGCTTGACAGAAATCAAAAATGTCAACACTAAAATGTATTTTAATTAATACTCGATCTATTTATTGAATTTTTAATATAGGTTGCAATTTGAAAATCAAAAGTAAGTAGTGGTTTTACTTTCAAAAATGACGGTGACACAAAATAACGCAAAATAAAATTGTAAAACAGCTTGTTTCTTAAATGTTCTAGAAAATAAATTCTGGAAAAAGCTAACACTTTCCAAAATAACGATTGTACCTACTTAGAAGGATCACTCGGTACATTATAATATATATATAAAGAGCTCAAAACGATAGTAGATTTAAAAAAAAATATGTGATATACATAATATACGCGGTAAATAATTTGTGAATGTATTATTGTTTAGAAAATATAGATATTAGATAGAACCGTATAGGAATAAGTAATAGGCAGAAACGAAATTAATCGCTTTTATTTAAAACTACAGACGTGTCATTAATTTTACTGTTTTCCCGCAGTATAAAATAATATTTCAGTGTAGAGTTTCACAATAATTTTATTATTGTGTGGATGTAGGAAAGTTTAAAAACTATACTTTTTTTATAACTTACCTATAACCTACTACCTACAGGTATATTTATATATTAAATTTACTGCTAACGCGCAGATGTAGGTTGAAATAAAATACACGAACGATATATTATATAATATAAAAATGAACAAACTTTATTTATAACATAATATTGACTGTCAAAAAAAATACATTATCATTTTTAAAAGCGATAGAATAACGCCACGCTCGACCTTCTTTCGCAAAGTATGTATCAAAATTATTATAATGTTCAATATCAAATACTTATTTTATAATAATATCGGGGGTCAAAAGAATAATAATAACAATTTTTTTGGACCGAATTCCAAGCATCTTGGTCGTATAGGTATAATAGATATTAAAGTTGAATTATTGTAAAAAACGACTTCTTTTATACATGTATCATTATTGTTACTAATAAAACGTTTAAAATTTTTAAATAAATCAAATATTTTTGTATTAAACCAATAACCCCGAAAATCAGGGTCGGATTGGCCTATTCTCTAGACTAACAATAGCCCTTATTGGTCTTACTGTCCTGTTTGTATAATAGGTATTAGACTTTTTTTTATTACATACTCGGCTAAATTTTTAATTTGTGTAAAAATACTAAAAATGAATAACATTAATAGTACAGTATTGTTAAAATCAAATTATGAAGAAGCCTAATATGATGTGAACCGTAGATGGGATAATATATTGACTATATTTAGTAAAATCGAAGAAAGTCCTCATATTTTATAGTTCCCGTGTTTTTTTTTTTAATAAATAAGCGTTAATATTATTAATGTAAAATATTATACCAGTATTAAATTAAATATTTCCATCTAAATTACAAGTTGTTTGACTTTTTACTTATTGATCTTTTATATTCGGCAAGGCGGCTATTAATCTATTCAATGTACATACAATTATTTTACAAACGTTTTGAATAGTAAGAATAGTATAAAACATGAAAATAGTGTTATATAGATATTATAAATAAGAATCTTCTTCGTCTCTTTAGTCTTCATCCCAACTATTTGGGGTCGGCTATCCTCGTCCTAAAATTCCACTTGACTCAATCCTTTAAATCGTCCTCACATACACAGCTACTTTACTTTACTTTACTTGCTTTCCAGTTGGTATTACACGCTTTATTACCCAGGATTTCTCCACCTCTAGCTATGCCAATAATTTCTCTCACCTGCTCTCCCCACGCTCATCTGAGATGAGACAATCAACCTAAGTGTTGTATAGTACTCCTTGTATTGTTTAACAGAATTTGACACCGGCTGTCGACCTGACGCAACCCCATTTATCGTTTATTACGACAGGTAAACAGATACTTCATCGTGGGAGTTTTCTGGTGATTTTCTCTAAATCTAATTAGCTTTGAAGAGAAGAAGTGATTATTTTCTAATAACTATTATAGTCTAGAACTGATTTTTTTTTTTTAAATATTTTGTATACAGTATCAAGTAATGTAAATTGCTTTATATACGATGGCTTTAAATTAATTTTTTCGGGTTTAGGTTTTGGAATGATTACCCTAATTTTCCATGCGTTCAGCCAAGTACCCTCATTCCATATTCAATTGTAAATGTTAAACATACATTCTAATGTTAATGATCCAAATATTTTAAACAAACTATTTATTATTTCCATGATTATTATTATTATTTATACTCGTAATTCCGTAATTATTTCCATCCATCTCGAGAAGTTCAGTGAAAAGGGGTTAATCAGGAAAGTATAATTTTAATTAAGGCTATTATGATATATTATGTGAAATTATTATTAGTTCCGAGACTCCGTGGCACATAAATCACCAGCAACTTCACAATTTTACTTATTTTATTAATAATCTTAATGGTACATGACGATGTCACTCTGTAGGAGTGGATCTAGTCTTGTGTATTTTTTCGATTAAAGCAAGTTTTTTCTTAAAAAAATTGTTTATAAACTGAAAATAAAAATAAAGTAAAAACAAATTTATTAAAATGGTTAATACTCATAAATATATGTAGTAAATAAATTAAATTTATATATTTATTTATAATATTTAGAAAAAATATATATTGAAAAAGCATATATCACAGTAAAACCAATAGATCCGCTAGACTCGCTGGAGTACGAACGTGAAAAATGTATTTATTTTCAATAGTTAAAAAGTATTATAATAATATAACAATTTGAAAACATTATAAATATTTTGAATATAACATAAAAATCTTGTCAATTGAAAATCTAAATATTCGTTTGTAAACTTGTAATGGTCATTAAATTTTTTCTTTTAAATAAGAAAAAAAAATAAAAATGTATAATAATAATAAATAAAGAAGTGCTTTCGAGATAATTAAAATAAATATTAGTTTTAAAATAAAAGTTAAAGTTAAACAATAATAATTATTTTCAAATTCTTTTGACTTTCTTTTTTGATTTTCGTAGTACCAAAAAGACATCCGTGACTAAATACAAAATAATATTATAATAATATACTATACTTCGCTACTCGAAAAAAATGTATCAGCATTATTGTTTCTATATACAATATTTCTAAAATATTAAAAACGGTTAGAAAATATAGCAAAAATATGAATTTGACGTTATTTATGGAATGATTTAGTTTTAAAGTTATAATAGAAACGATTAAGTTATTTATTCACTTTGAAAATTGATTATAATATTATGATTTGATGTTTATTTTATTTGGTTTTATTACATCGCAAGATAGTACACAACTTGTCTTTACAACATACAATAACCTTTTTAATAAACAATCTAGACAACTTGAGGTTTCAGAAAAGTTACTACACGTAAAAATCGAAGCAAGTTTAATAGAAAAAAACGTGTTCACAGACTAGAACAGACTAGAACAAAAAAATGAGCTGATATTGGGAATGGGAGCGGCCACTGTTGTAGGGGAGAAGTTTGGAAGGTAGGATACATAAGGTTATTTCATTTATATTTGTAACCAACGATAAACCATTGTTTGACGAAAGACGATTCCGAGCGCAATTTGGTAATATATAATTTGAAGTGCCGTAATTTTTTTTGCGAATTTCGTTTAAATTTGATTTCAAGACGCTTATGAAAAAAAAAATCATCTGATCATTTTAGATATTTTACGTCTAGATAAGTCCAATATAAGTATTATAATCAAGTTTCAAGTCTCTATGTGTATTTATAACCGAATTACAGCAAAATACCCAAAAATTAAAGTTCCTCAAAAGCTCAAAAGTTTTGGCAATGATACCGTAAGAAAGTAAATCAAAAAGACAACAAAAAAAGTATCTTGTGATTTTTTGGTTAAATCATTTTTTCTGGTAGAAAACGCCGTCCGTGTTTTTATAAAATAATGAAATCGTGAAATTGTTCATTTGTCAACTTTTTTTTCCACTTAAGTGATTTTTTTTTAAAACATGACGTCGAAAATCAAAAAATGACCTGTTTAAAGTACAATTTAGACAACTTGAGCTTTCAGAAAAGTTGATACACTTATACATCGGATCAATTTTACTAAGAAAAAACGTGTCTACAGACTAGAACAAAGCAAAAGAAAAAAGAAGATAAAATAAACAGCATTGTAAAATCAATAGCTCCCTCGCTAATCTCGGAATTTAAAAACCGAACCGTATACTTAGCACCAGGGGTAGGTTACTGTAATAAATGGAAAATTTGAAAGGTATCTGTAGTATTATTTAATTTACACGTGGAAAACAATGGTTAAAATCCGATTCACGCTGTTATGGCACAACACGGACCATCACTGCACGTAATTGCATGACAAATTGTCGACAAATGGGCTATTGTGAATGTATAGGTTTCATTATGAAGTGTGCTTATTTGTTTTTGTTTTTCGTCTGTAAATATTTTGACTACCAGAAAACATGCTCTAATCGAAAAATAATAAGAGAACTGTGAAAAATACTCAGTACTTTTTTTTAACAAATGAGAAAACAAAAATAAATAAAAAATTAGAGCATAACTGAATTCGACAAAATCAATTTTGTTCTTGTGTTTTAACATTTTTATTTTTACACAATCGTAATTTTACAAATTAAAATACTAATAAATATTATTAAAACATTAATTAAATTAATTAAATTCACGAGACGTACCGATATGGACTGTCGCAGACTGGACCGTTAAAATATTCTTCGAAAGAATCATATATTGTGTAATATGTATATTATGAACCTTCGTTATCGAAGTTCATTTCGTATTTCAGCCACAGATTACAACTGGTCAAGCTTTATGGATCCTTTATGACTCCTTTAAAATCTGTTTGAGCGTGCCACAAGGAAGTCATTTATCACCGTTCTTTGACCTTTAATGAAGTTAGTTACTGGAGTTAAGCTCATTATTTCCTGTAGTTACCTATTGGTGAATTTAAAGTGAATAATTCCCTTAAGATTCTATATTATTGTGCTCTGGTTCGGTTAATACTTAAATATTGTTCTGTCACATGGCACGCACATGGTACAGACGACAATCGATAACTCGAACGGGTTCAAAGAAAATTCCTAAACTTTGCGAACCATACATTGAAAATCAACTATCCTCCATATAATTATAATCGTATTTTTAATTTACTAAAATAGGCTTCACTTTGTGACCTCAAACTTAACCTTCCTTATTGATTTTCTAAATGTAATTGTCTATCACTCCTCTTACTCATCATTCATCAACATTAAAGTAGGTACTATTATGTTCTATTCGCCAAACCACGCAATTTCTAATTCCATACTGCTTAACTAATTATTTATTTAATGGGACGATTAACCGGATATGAAATTAGCAAATAAAGACCCTTCCTTCTTAAATATATATTTTTTTTTGTTTTCATCCTACGCAATAATATTGTATATTCATACGCTACAATTAATAAATTTCTTAATTTCTAAAATCGTAACATTTAAGATTTTCTTCAAAATTTGATCTTAAAACAATTTAAAAAAATAATTACTCTGTTAGACTCTACTTTTATCTTTTCAACAATAAGTACACCTACAAAAACTTATAATGAATCTCCTGCTAAATTTGCATGCTTTTCTCTTTGATTAAATAATTATATCTACAAAAACATAAAATGCCTTTAAATAGTTAAACAGTTTTCAAAATGATTTAAAAACACTATCACGGCTGGAAAAATAAATATATATATTAAAAATTTAAAAATTGCAAGTCTGTATGAAAATTTTAACTAAATTACAAAAAAAAAACAACAAAATTTAAAATAATAAAACCATTTTTTCCATACATTTCCCCGTTCATTCTACGTCTCTTTTCGGGTTTTACCAATTATTATGAAAACTACTTGGAAAATTAGAAAAACGAATTACTTATTCACCAAGTAGATTAAAAATGCAACAAAAAAAGGGTCTCTTGTTGTTTTTTTATTTGAAGCTATATTTCTGGTAGAAATTATAATTTGTAATTATTTAAAATAATGAAATCATAACGCCGTAAATTAGTCAGTTGCTAATTTTCTGTCTTTTATATATATATATATATATATATATATATTTATAAAAAGATAAACTCAAACTATTGAACAGATCGGGTTTAAATTTGGCATACAGATAGCTATTATGACGTAGGAATCCGCTAAGTGAAGATTTTTAAAAATTCAAACCTTGAGAGGATAAAATAAGGATTTTCAGGTATTTTTGGTACGAATATTTAATTATTTATTTATGTTCATTCATGTATGATTACTTTTGTGATTCAGATGAAATAACAAACAAATTTGTCCTAGCAACGCTGTACGGGACAGCTTGCGGAATGGGAGAGTTTTTGGTATTTTTGGAATACCAATTAAATTGTATTTGTTGATTTATAGATTACCTCGGTGACATTGATGACAATTTGTTGTCATGGACGCGAAGACTAATTATTATTATTATTTACACTATTATCTAGGAATAGCAAAGCATTGACGAGTCAGATAGTATGATATATACCATTTATTTAATTTAATTTGTATTTTATTGAACACGAACTAGGCCCAAAGTACAATGATAGGTAAATACATAAGACAACTAGTCAGTTAAAACGAGACGAACTTGGTAGCTAGTTTAAGATAGGAAGGAAGGGTGAGTGTAGGTGCATCATACGGTCGATTATTTTGACTGCAATTAGTAGAGCGTTAAGGAGTAGTAAACGGAAGGTAGGTTGAACGTGGTGGGACTCGAAAGTTGATTCGAGAAAGGACCGATGGAACATCGGCAGAACCACCAATGAGATTTTGGAGAAATTTAATGTTGTTGTTCATTTTTCTATCAGCTAAAGTTGATAGACCTAGTTCATTGAGAACAGGATAATAGTCGTGCAACGTGTGAATGATATTTAAAACATAACCGGCATAGGACAGAAAACGTTTTTGAATTCACTCTATGGCAGGTTAGGTAAAATCAATAACTGTCATATTATGTAGATCTTTAAAATCCTCATTTTATTTATAACAATTTAAAAGTACTACCAGACGAAAAGTTCACGTCTTTTACAAGCCGAAAAAGTGTTTTTCGAAAAATAAGTAAATCTATAATAACTTCCTCGCAGATTCTGAAAAAAATTAAATTAATAAAATTCAAATTAACTATTTAGGGTAGGACTTACTCTACCTAGTAGGTAGGTATTAATGGTGGGAATGCAAAAATTCGGATTTTTTAAAAAAACTATATTTAAGCCCCATAAAAATCTTATAAATATTAAATGTTATTACAATATAAATCTGTGTACCTAAGTCATGTACCTAAGTTTGGATAAAAATTCGAAAAAAAAAAAAAAACTTAACTATAAAATGCTTTGGGATTTCGGATTCCTATTACAAGTAGGTATACTACATTATTAAACACTTATTTAACGTATACGCAATTAAACATTATATATAGTTTTCATTTTATTTTATATCCCGATTATATAATTTATAACCTTTTTTTTTCAATTCTATATAATATTCTGTATAATTTTTCCGAACATAAATAAAATTTCCAACTGACAGTTAATTAACTACATAGTAATTTAAAGTTTAGACCGTTGAAATGGGGTAATACATATTATCTTATCTACCATCGATATAATAATATCCTCTTCTCCGCTACAACATTCTATACTTAAAACAATTTATTGGTGTAAAAGTGTTATAACATATAGTTATATGATGAACAAGCAGTTTATTATTACATAATTTGTTATGTCGTAATTAGGGATCGAAATGCCCAGAATATTTTCGAAAAAAACAATTATTTCTTAGTCTCTGAAAATACGGAATATTAATATTAATATATTAAATTTCCGAAAAAACCTCGTTTTATTTAACATTTTTTTTTTTCTTTTAAGTTTATTTTTTACGACTTCTATTCGACTTTTTGGAATCAATGAGAATATAAAAAAGGACGGACATACAACGTTGTGGGTGCAGCCAATTTTTGTAGGTGGGAAGTTGGGGAAGAAGAATACAGACGGGAATTTAATGTGTATCTGTAAACAAAAAGTAAGCAACGATAGACCATTGCTAACGAAAAAACGATACTAAATGGAGTTCAGTTGATAGTGTTGCTGGTTGAATCCGAATTCCATCCCAATAACCCTTTTTTATACCAATTCGGTCTGGAGTGAAAAAAGTGTATACACCAATTCTGTCCTGATTAAAAATGTTCTTATCAATGTTAAAATACATAAATGTTAAATACAAACAAATTCAAACATAGTATATACTTTTATAAATACAAATTTGTAATTAGGTTAAATTTATATGATATAAAAAATAATAATTTTTATTTAATTTTTTCTTGTCAATGTCAAAATACAGAAAAAATATTAAAGTATTAATGTTTACAAATTCGATTATTTAGTGACTGAATAATATTATATTATAATTGAAAGTAATATTATCTTTATTTCTAAATAATATAAAATTGTTGTCAACGTCGTAAATTGTATACTTATATTAATACAGTGTAGAAAATACAAAACGGGACGGAACTCATATGACTAAATAAATTACATGAGACGGAACTTGTATAAATAAATAAATCACACGGGACTAAATTAGTATGTCCATTTTAAAAATCCGGGACGGAACTAGTATATCCTTTAATTCAAATTTTACATTTGAGACGGAACTCGAATGCAACCGTGTTGTTTTGTCGACAATATATGTCATATTATGGTAAGATGATTACAATAATGTGCGTTTTCATTACAACAATGATTGTTTAAAAAAAGATAAAAAAAAAAAAATTAATGATAATAAATAATAAATAAAAACGGTTACCAATGATAACCTTATTTTTAACCTTTTTATCTTTTTAATTTAAAGAACCAGGTTTTCCTTATTATTTCGATTCTCGAATATTAATGAGAATTTCAAAAAATGACCTCTTTAAAGTACCACCCAGGGAACATATTTTCCTTTTATAAATTATGCTATACTTGATACTCGGAGTAAGCTTTCTGGTAGAAAGTAAAAACATAAAGAAAAAACATCATTCCAAAACCAATACATTCCTCGCTCCACTCAGAATCTAAAATACGGCGTACATAAATAAATTGATCCTTATCTATGTATAGAACCTACACAGTCGCGGAATGAATTCAATAACTTGGAAATTTACTGTATACTGTATACACACAGACACTTGTGTCGGAACCGTTAAAAATGGGTAATAAACATGTAATTATTGCGAACCCTTTGAACTGTTTTTACACGAAATAATTAAATATCTTTAGGAATTCGATACGGGGTCGGCCACGATGGTTTTTATGGCCAGTTTAGTATAATTGTTATTATACTATTATTGATTTTCAAAGCGCAGATTTTAATGCGCAGGTGTCTTATTTCAACGTGAAGAGAGAGACTGCTGATAGCTGCACCATTGTTGTAATAGAGTAGTCAGGAAATTAGGGTACATAAGTTATTTAATTTATATCCGCAAGCAACGATAAACCATTGGAAACGAAAAACAATTCTGAATTCTGTAAAAAGTTTTTCCTAAAATTTTGTTTCCTGTATTATTTATAAAAAACCCTTGGAAAATAAAAAAAATGACTTTTAACACACCAAATAGATAAAATTTCATTTCAAAAAAAGTGCTGCACTCGATAAATCGTAACAAGTCTTCTGTTCGAAATATCGTTTACAAACAGGAAAAAACACACACACATTATAGTAAAATCAATAGATCCTTCGCTCCGTTCCGAATGTAAAAATGAACATTTTTGTTGCTGATGACGCCTCTAATCAACCAATTGTCTTGCAGTTTTCTTTAAAATTAAGAAAGTTGGCACCTCTACAATGGAATAGATAACGCTAAATACGCTTCGGCAATAGTAAGCCTGTAACGCTATTTGGATACACCGAAAAAATACTGTCACGCTCATTTATTATCTATAAGGTGGACACGGGGAGAAACTTTTTTATTGCGCGGTCAATGCCTGGTTGGCGGGCGGGACGGCCATAAATATAATACCTATTCATTATGCGACACTCATACGCCGCCGTAGAAGCCGCACGATTACTCGTTCTTCTCGCGCATAATGGATCCGAAACCCGGTAATTAATATAAACGATAGCCGTGGCCAGTAAAACCTTTGAGAACGTCAGGAGAGGGGACGAAGAGAGGAGGGGAGTGGTCGCGTGCTAACGATAATGGTGTAAACACTCCGGGAAACCGTCGTGCGTTGTCGTCAGTGATATCACGTCGGCCAACCCTGCGCTAAATGCCTCTAATAATATACACACGCACATACATCAATGTCTAGAGGAAGAATGGCTAAAGTCAATTTTAGATTGTAAATCATTGTAAATCGCAGCAAAATATTTCTGGTAGAAAAATTGTACACAGGAAAAAAAAGACCGTAATATTTTACCAAGTAATACCTTTCGTCCATTTTCCCAGTTTTTTCCATTTTAAGGGGACAACTCCTGAAAAACTCAAAAAATGACCACTTTAAAGTATTCCCCAATCAAATTTTCTTTCAAAAAAAAGTGCTATCATTGTAAATCGGAGAGAATTTGATCGTAGAAAAGTTGGTCATAGGAAAAAAAAATAAACATCATTGTAAAACCAATATATTCCTTACTTCACTTAAAATTTAAAATTAGAGTTATTATTAATAAGTTAAAATATGACGAGAATTTAGCATTTTATTGAATAATATGGAGTAAAGTCTTTTATTATATAATAAAACTTAATTATCTATTTTAGATTCTGAGTATAATGAAAAAGCTATTAGTTATACAAAGATTTGTTTTTTTTTTCGTTATAAAACATGGCTTGATTTTTGTCAACCAATATCAATGAACGTATTTTTCCACCCGATAATAATTTATTTGAAGAATTTTTAAAAATGGACTGGTTCTAAAG
This sequence comes from Cinara cedri, assembly GCA_902439185.1. Lineage (NCBI taxonomy): Eukaryota > Metazoa > Arthropoda > Insecta > Hemiptera > Aphididae > Cinara > Cinara cedri. The sequence goes on along the minus strand of CABPRJ010000978.1, from coordinate 249,422 downwards.
TTTTTTTTTTTTTCTTTGAAATCACTTTTTTTTTAGTTAGAAAATTGCGCTGATTTTTTCTTACAGTACCTAAATAAATTCGAAATTTCTGTTAAGTTTTATGTATTTTATGACACTTTTGGACATTTTCAACAGTTTATCCCGTTCACAAATTTCGGTTTTTTCTTTCTAAAATAAATTTTTTTTTTAAATACTGACTATAAGAAGAATAAAAAACCTAATAGAAACTTTCTTGTATCATTTTGGCATAAAAGTTTTTGATTTTAAAAATGTATACTTCCTATGTTGTATTAGTTTTTGTCTTTAGAAGATATTATGTATTGATAAAAACAATCGTATTGATGAAATAAAAACAATAGAATATTGTATTAATAAAAATGATAGGTATTGACATAGATGATATTAAATGAATTATTAATAATACAATTCTCCAGAGTTTATACTTTATACTTCTGCAAGTAGCGCTTAAAATTCCGGTTATCTCAGCATCGTGCCATCGCGTGCCGTTCATTTCCGATAATACGGAGAATAAAAACGTGACTCAGAAATGTTATGGCTAATGAGAAGTTTTCAAATGTATCATTAATTTACATAGAAAGAGACATATCGAACAATATAAATCCTGCTGATATTGAATATTTTTTCCAAAAAAAAGTCTGCAGTTAAACTTGATTTTATAATTTATTTCTAACTATTAGTTCTTACTGTCTTAGTTTTGGTAGCGTTAAAAAACATTTTTGTACTTAAAAAATATAATATAATTTTATCCTCCTGTAAAATAATTGCATAGATTTTAAATACATTTTTGATCAATAGATATAATGAATATATACCTATATTTCTACTTTTGTTATTAATAGGTCGTGTAATTATAGTTATCACTTATAGATATCGCGTTCCCTCAGTGTTTCTCTTTTATTTGTTTTTTTTTTTTTTATAGTAACAGACGGCGAAAATTAAGTCGAAGTTAACAAAAACAAATTTTATACGCCGGGCACGCACGCGTCCAAACAAATACACCGGCACATTTATTCAGTAACATTCAAACATAAATAACTAAATGTTGCATGAAAAACAAAAGAAAAATAATAATAAAATCAAGTTACCTCAAGAATACACTATATACCTATATGCATATAGCCATAGCAATGCGTATAACTCGAAACTTTAAAACTACAATACCCATTGTTTAAATAAGCACTTTAGGTACGCTCTGCACGGCTATTATGTATGAAGTAATACACAGTTATTTATTTTTCACTAAAATTGTTCTTAAAAGACCGCCACACTGGCATTTGCCGTCTCTGCACTTTTCTAACGAGCTAAACATAGCAAAACATATGTTCAGCGTAAAACCGACTTATTAGGCACACAATTTATTTACATGACAATATTTGAAGATGAGCACGTCCGGGTTTTTTTGAAATATTCATGATTAAAAAATTTATAGTCATTTAAACAGAAATGTAAAATACCATTTTGTATGTACCTTCGACGGTGAGTCAAATATTTAGTGAATTTTAAAACACCACCGAGCGCTAATATTTTTTCTCTATTCTGTCAAAACTAAAATATTTATAAGTGCGATTTAAAATATGTATCAAACGTTTTTGTATAAAATGTAAAGGTTTTAAATTGTACGCGACTACACAATAACTGTTACAACCCTCGACTGGGCAGTTTCACGATTGGAGTTTTTTTCGGTACTTATCATAAATCATATGCGCATAAAAAATAATAAATACAAAACAAAATATTCTTATAAAGAAACCTTTTGTGTGATGTGTATTGATAAAAAAAAAAAGAATAATAATAATAAATAAAAAAAAGGCTAAATGTGAAATTGTTTTTTTATGGATTTTTATTCAAAACTCAAAGAAAACAATTTACACAACAGTAAGTTGTTGTGATAATATTATTGTGAAAAATACAAAGTCTTCGAGAATCTGACAAATTATTTTATCTGAAAATTGCACACCCAGTCGGCGGCACGGCGGTATATACGCATCCTTAATCCTAGGGATATATTTTTGTTACCGTGCGCACGTTCTTCCCTAAAACAACCTCTGAAACAAAAAAAACTGAACGGAAAAAAACCCATTGAATTTTATAAAGCGACCGCGTGCCCAGCTATTGCTGCTGCCGGATACTATTATTATATTGTCGTAAAATGCCAACGAGGAAGGATTTAAGTGGCTTTTAGAAAAAAAAAAAACGACGACCGTATCTGATTTATAGCGCAATAGTTGTCCAAAAGGCGATGCGAAACGAATGTTGGGCGAGGGGGGGTATTAAAGGGTGATGGACGAGTGGGAGAAAGCGAGGGGGAACAAAACGAAAATCTCCGCTCGTCTATACTTTGGACCGATATCAAAATTTGTTATGTGTTTGGATACGGTCCAAGATCCCCGAGACACAAACAAAATACATATACGCAGCCACAGCCGCCGTACATCAGTATTGTATCGGTATTGTATATGCGACATGCGTGTACCGAAGATAATATTTTCCGGATGAATCGGCCGGTTTAGCGATTGTATTTATATATATATATAGAAAACGTAGACGAAATGCGCGTTATGGAATATAACACACATACCTATATACCTACGTATAATAGTATGATGGAACCCATAATTTTAGGGGTTATGTCCTAAACAAAAACCTCTGCAATGCGCAAGGCCGAAAAATAATAATCACCCGATAAACGTGTAACGAACTATATATATGTTTATATAATATACTGACGTCAAAAACCTACTGTGCACTAGAACCGAGAAAGATTGAGTATTTTAAATGAAAGAGATACTCGTTGTTTTTGGTGACTTATTTCGAATTTTTTCCGAAAATATAGACTATATTACACGCCGTGGTTAAAGTGGGAGATCGGAATCCCCCTTATTTAAGGTAAAATTATTCCTTTCGCTTTAGTTTTAGTTTTCGAAGTTCAGGGGAACGCTTTAGTTTTATTGTCACTGAGATATTTTTAATTAAAAACTAAAAACTAGTATTAGTTTACTATGCAGCATTTGTGAGATAATTATGTTTATGGTTATGTTGTTTATTAAATGCCAACTGGCAATATTATAAATACTGGCATGGTATTAAGTGAATGCGGTAAGTAAGAAAACAAAAGACCAGTATATGTAAATACTTGTTCGAACATAATAAAGTAAAGTGCAAAATATACACATAAAATGTTAAAGTATACATAGGGCTGAAAAGAAATATATAGATAATAATATAATAGTAGTTGAGTGGCTCAAGGATTAAATACTAACATTATTTGCGGCCTTAAGCTAATTGTTTATTTTTTGTTTATTCGTGTTAATATGGATGAAAATTTGGTTTTCATAGACAATAAAAATATTATTGTTATTATCATTACTAATATGTAAACTATTATCAAGCAATAGCAAAGCATGTACACGGTTTATTCTCATTTTCTCTGAGTTGAAAAAGAAACTTTCAAACAATATGCCTAAAAAAAAACTATCGTCAACTATCGTGACTATCTAAACATAGTTCCCAAGCGAGATTAGCAAAAGTACGTTAAATTGGAGAATCTTCTTTTGAAAATTCAGATCGTCTCGCAAGTCAAAGAGAGTACGCGTCGCAATCGCGGATCACAGAATCTAGCGCCGAACGTTCGCAGTGCTTTGCTGTAAATTGAGACAGAAACTCACGAGCACCGGTATGTCTGGGGTCGGAGTCCTCAACTAGATTCTGTGCGAATTAACGAAGTGTCTATAGTGTTGTTACTCAATTTCCGGTAGTGCAACAGATATTTTAGCGATAAGTTATTATAAACACTGCAGTAATATAGTAAACTTTCTAACATGGAAAAGTTCTCATCTGGTTTTCATTAATTTCCCACACTCACCACTTATATTATATAGAAGCACACGTAAAAGTTTATGAGATACTCTCGATAACTCTGAAAATATACTTCAAAGAAAACCACTAATTATTTTTTAAATCACTTATCTGTACTCAAAGGAGATTCTTCTATAGAAAATTTATCAAAATGTTCTAACATACTATGTATGGTTTCGAAAATCAAAAGCAGACCTTTGACATTTACAAACGAACAGCAATCCGAGTTTGAGGGAGGAATAGCACTCAAAGTTCTAAACCACTATTTATGTCTGTAGCTTTGCAATTTTATTGAAGTAAATAGTATAATTTTTATAATTAAATTAACTTTTGTGACACAAGGAAGAACTAACTGATAGCTCGAGATGTGGTCACAAAAGCTCCGGGTAAGTTATATAGGTAGATAAGTAATTAAAAGCGTAAGTTCTGCCCAGCAAAATTCTAACTCCTAGTATGATTATTGATAATGTCAAAAAAATTACTCTTTTTTCTGCCATAACAACTTACAGAACTTAGAAAATATTAAATTATTATATTTAAATGTATCCATTAGATAGCCAATATATTATTTATATAATTAATAAAGCGTAAAAAGTATAAAAGGTTCATGCAAAGTATAAGTTAACGATGACGACGCGGATAACCTTTATACGTTACAAAAATTATAAGTAGGTAAATGGGCTAGACATTTTTAGGAGAAATAACGACATTTTCTACATTATTAGTATCTTACACAGTGTTACTGAAAATTTAATTTTACATTACTCATTAGTTTTCGTTTGATCCTCTTGTGAGTTGTGTTTTAGGTTATCCCAAGACGTGGGTTATTTAGAAATGGACACGGGTATATAATTTGTTAAATTCAATTTCCCGACTTAAATGACCGCCAAAACGTTATAATATATCCGTACGGTCACAGTGTATAAGTTACGTTATTCTTACTTATATATGACGTTTTAGCATGTATATTATAATAATGTATACTTACATAATATATTATAGTACAGCAAGAAAAATATAGTGTCAGATTATTTAGAAGATCGGAGGTTGTGGAACAATATGGACGATACATGGATATCGAATACCAAAAAGGAAATGTAGGTGACCCTCTGAATAAAAAATGGGAGAACATAAAATCAGCTATCAAAAAGGCAGCGAAAAAAGAAAAGAAAGAACCTAGAAAAGCATGGATTGACAAGGAAATAGTAAAACTTATAGATAAAAGACGAAAATATAAAACAATAATACAAGAGAAGGACAACAAAAGTATCGTCAACTAAGGAATCAGGTTAACCGAAAAGCAAGAAAAGCCAAAGAAGAATGGTTAGAGCAGCAGTGCAGCGAAATTGACGAACTATTCAAAGTTAACAAAATAGATTATGCGTATCAAAAGATTCAACAATTTGTGGGAAAAAGAAAACGAAATTGCACTAATATCAGAGATAAAAATGGTAAATTATTAGTTGATGACGAGAATATAATAAAACGATGGAAAGAGTATATTGAAGAGCTTTATGAGGGAGAAAAACTGGAGGAAATTACAACAGATGAGGAAGAAACGAAATTACCCATTTTAAAATCAGAATTTGAGTTACCACTCCATGACTTGAAACAAAATAAAACTCCTGGGATTGATAACATAACAGCAGAATTATTGCAATGTGCAAGTACGAAGATAAAGTACGTTTTATATAAACTAACTCAGGATATATATGAGAAAGGAGATGTGCCAGATGATAACCGCAAAAGCATAATTGTAACTATACCAAAGAAAAGTGGAACAAATTTCTGTGAACAGTTTAGAACACTGAGCTTACTGACACACGTCTCAAAAATCCTAACAAAAGTAATGAATCGAAGAATAGAAGGAAAAGTGGAGCCTTTTAAGTGAATCCTAATTCTGGTGGTTACCACCAGAATTAGAAGGATTCTGCTTCAGATAGTCTCCAAAAATTACTTGGTGAAATTATAAAAGAATTGCTCATTCTTTGTAAATAGGATCTGCAGTTTAGATCAAGAATGGAGTTTACATTTAGCTCTTAATTCGAAAAATAATAGTTGCTTGGACTACTTAAATACTGTATGTCCCCGTTTTTTTAAAAATGAAGTTATTAAGATCATTGGTAGCTCAGCATAGGGATTTAGGTTCAACAAATATCTTGAGTGACACAAATTTATGGATAGCATTAAACAAAGCATCATTAAAAACTGCAGTGGCATCCTCATCATACTGAGAAATTATAAACTTCCTGATGTATGCAAATCATACAGTATTGATAGCTGGCAGCTTCAGGCATTTGAGAAGAAAATATTAAAATGTGTCCACATAAATTAATAAGGATAAGGATATTGAAACAGTAAAAATCATAAAAAAATACAAAAACTTCAATACTTCTGACATAGGTTGCTGCATAACACCCAGAAAAATCTGTCTAATATAAATAATCTACTATAATTAATAATCCAGAGGAAAATAATTGGAAAAAGAAGCTGTGGATTACCTCAAATGTCCTAGATGGTCAGTCTGGGAAGGAGTTCCCTTCAGAATAACTATTGATAAAGTTCAAATTGCTAACAATACCATACAAAATTAATTATTTAATTGAAATTAAAATGTAAAAACTAACTATTTAGGGAATTATTAAGTGTAATTTATGTTAATATTTAATACTATTAATACCTTCATCTGAATAAATAAGATCTTCAATAATAGGCTCCAAAAATGGATCACAAGTTCTTGTATCATGTAAATGATGGAGTAAAATAGTTTGATTAACTTGTATTGCTGCTTGACGTAAATTTTTTCCTAAAACTTCTCTAACTGCAGTATATTTTTTTTGAATATCCAATTCACTAAACCTAAATAAGAAATTATATACATACATAAAAGGTGTGATCAAAACTAAAACTGTTTGAATTGCATATTAAAGAGCAGTAGGATTAATATTAGCTTCTGTGACTTCTGAGCATATCTATTTTTGTAAATTCTATGTAACCTTATAGTTTTAATGTATAGTTGTGATATAGTCTTAGTTGACAAAGAAATGCAAGATTTCACATACATTTTTAATATTTATTAGAATAATCATAACCTGTATCATTATGTAATCATCAAAAGAAAAAAAATCTTTTCCAACCTCCACGAAAATGTTTATTAAGTTACTCTTTTTTTGGTGGATTCAGTACAAAATCACCAAGCATAGAAAACATATTTTACAAAAATATTCATTACATCAAAACTAAAAAGGTTGCAATTCAAACAGTATTGGTATTTTTTTTTATTTTACCTCATATACAGAGTGTAGTAGAGCTTATAATATTAAATATTTAACAATTCAGATTCTGAGGTGATTTTTAATTTATTAAATTTATCTGTACTGTGTATACAAATTTCTACCAGAAATGTTGCTCCAACATATTAATCAAATTTTCTGAAAGGTACTTTAAGGAGATAATTTTTATTTTACAAACAGTTGTTTTCTTATGTTTTCTACCAGAAATACTGCTCAATAAAAATAAGATAAGATAACTTTTTTTTTTGTATTTTGGACCTAATTGGTGACTACCAGTCATTTTCTTAAAGGTTTTTATAATATTTTGAAAAACTCAACACACACCTAGACAAACTTACAGCATTAACATTGTCTTTATTTTACTATAATATTTATATATATATATATTATTGAAAATACTATTAACCTAGCACTACTCATAAACCATTGTGTAGAAATACAAATTGCCATTTTTAAAAGATATTGTTCCAAAAACTAGAATATATCATATATTCATATGATTTTAGATTAATTGTTTTTAAGCAACAACTATTTAATTTTTAACAATTCAATTATTTTATGTTATTACTAACATAAAAATACATTAAAAAATACATTCAAATATTTAGAATAGTACATATTACAAAATGGTTATTTTGAAAATTGTGTTAAGTAAATGAATTAGTTACTTTTTTAAAAATTAAAGGATAAATACACAAATTTAATTTTTCTTTCAATAAATGTTCCTCTCAAAGAAAAGCAAATTGAAAAAAAAAATGAATATTAACAGCTCTAAAAAAATCTGTTGAACACCACCCACTTTGTTCAACAGGCTATCTTAACACCCTGTATAGAGCATTGATAAAATATTTAAAACTGATTTAAAAATTTATTTACCTGCAGTGGAAATATACATTTACTATTATCTTATTGATTGAATTGTTATTATCAGTATTCTTTTCTCTTTGTTCTTCTAGGACTTTTAATATTACCCAAAAATTTGGCAATACAGGTTTATAACACTCTGAATAAGTCAATGAAACATCAGGGTCAAAATTAATTTCAGTATCTTCATAATTTATAATTTCTGAAGCTGTACTATCAGGGCTAAATTGTAAATCTTTTTTCACAACATAAAATGTATTTTCTGTAGACTTTTCAATAGCGTAAAATCTATCATCATAATCATGATCTAATATTATTTCCAATTGGTCAAGTTTCTAAAACACATACAAATTAAACATAAGTACTTAAGCATATTATAAATATATTTATATTATATTTATTAATATAATATTAATATTATGAAAAAAAAAAATGTTTAATCTATAAGCACATAATAAGATAACATTTATGAAATGTATTTACAATATAATATGACATGTTATTAAATAATAATAATAGAAGCACCACATATGTTTAAAACTAATTTAATCAAAGTGATATCTACCTTGATTAAATTTATTGTGTAAACATCATAGTAAAAGATAGATAATAATTTTTTCATAAACTGTATAAATTATGCATTTTTTCGGTTTTTAATTTAATTCTCTACGTTATCAATAATTATGCATTTTATGTATGGATTTTACAAATTTTATTTTAAATGTTGTAGGAATGAAATGCAACTTTGAAACAAGAAAAATATAATGTGTAATAATAATAATATAAAAAATGTTTACCTGTAGAAATTGTGAAAGACTATCATATTTATTAGAGCCAGTTTGTAGTAGAGGTGTAGGTAAAACAAAATTCACAGGAATTTGCCTGTGTTCATTTGATGAAGAATTCGGTGAACTTGAAATGTGCTCTATGAGTTTTTCTAAAGTGTGAGGTGTCACAATTGGATCTTTTAATAGACCAGCAGCCATTTCATCACGCATACACCATTCAACCTAAAAATATAAAATTAAGTAACAACAGAAAAATGATTTAAATAATAATAGATTTAAATTTTACCTCAGCTATAAACTCGGCTAAACCTTGGGCATATCGAGATGGTATAGAGTAACACAAATAAATAAATGGGTTTTGTTTTGTTTGTTTTCTATAAAACAAAATTATAATTAAAGAAAAAAAAAAAATCATAAAACAAATTATTGTGTTTTTTTACTAACAATGAATTGTTAATAATTGGGAAATGTAATTTGTCTGAATAACTTCGTTGATAATATCTATCATCATCATTATCTTCTTCATCATCACAGTCATAATCATAATCATTATTTGGTAACATTAAACAGTATACATCTAATGATACTTTAACATTACTTAAATTTAAGCTTCTAATAGATTCACTCTCAACATCTTGATTCAATAGTTCAACTAAATATAAATATGTATAAAATAAAACAAATAAGAACTTATGGAATTGGAAAAGTAACAATACATAGTAGAGATATTGGATTTGAACAGTAATAATTTAAACAATTTATTTATTTTTCTTAAAAAAAAATTGTTTTACATTGCTTGATGTTTAGCTTTGTATGTGCCATTTTATGTGCTAAAAAAATTATTTGAATAACCAAAATAAAATTACTAGCTAAAATTCAAGAAATTTAATAAAAAATTAAATGTTTGCAATAAAATTATTAAAATGTGATTTATTATAAATTCCGAATCAAATTGAGGAATATATTGATTTTATAATGATGTTTATTTTATTTTTTTTTTTATTTGTGAACAACTTTTCTACCAGAAACCTTGTTAAGTATAACACTTTTTTTGAAAGGAAATTTACCTTGGGTGATACTTAAGGAAGATAGTTTTTTTGATTTTCAAACTATTTTCATAATAAATGTGTTTGGGGGGAAATGTGGGCAAAACTGGTAAAAACTTAGAAAAACCAAGAAAATTCACAAAATGTATTGTTTTTAATTTTAAAGTGTAATAAGAATTTTAATATCAAATTTTGACAAAATTTGTAAATATTATGGCCTTTTTATACATGTATAACTGAACTTCACACGGAATTATTTAAATTTCCCTCTATATCCTACCTTCCTAACTTTTCACCTACAATAATAGCCAAGTATGTTCGCCTTTTTTATTCTTAAAATTTGATTAACACTAGCAATATATAAAATATAAGGTAGTGATACGTACTTAATCATAATCATCTAATAAATAAATATCTTGTGTCATAGTGTTTGTAGCCTATTTTAATTTTAATAAAAAATTTTTTGTATATTAGGTAGGTTTGAGAATAAGTTTTAAAGTATTTTTCACTCTCTCACCCCCCTCTACCATTTTTAATCGCGATTTTAGTATTTGTGTATGAATTGTATAATGAGATGGTGGGTTGTACCACAACCAAAAAATAAATTTTATTAAAATCCATCCAGCCATTTTGGAGTAGTATGACCACAAACACCTTGACAAGAGATATTTATACATTAGAAGATAAACTGCCAGTATAATATGGTACTCAATGTCAAACTTCCCCACTTACTGATAGGTTACCTTAGACTTCCCTTTTTTGAAATCCACCCCTCCCCTCCGAAAAAAATAATAGGCGTTTAGATATTTTTGATGTAAAAATCATGAAAAAATTTCACAATAGAACACTACCTACTTTCTACCTATTTGTTTTCATTCAATTCTGACACATTCAAAACCAAATTGAATATGGGTAAAACAAATAATAAAAATTGGGGCGGAAAAAAATACTGCTTCATTAAATTTAGGTAGGTACCTACAATATACTATTTCTTTATCATTATTACAATGCATAAGAATCAGAACCATAGCAAAACGTGGCCAAGGCAGCTAGTAATCTATAATATTTACAATTTTTAATAGGTATATATTTTACTAAATTCATTAAATTTCTATATTATATAAAAATATTTGTTTTGATATTTATATCTTCCAAATATTATATTTTATTATATGAGTTATGTGAGTTAGCCCCCTATAATATATTAATATATATAGGTATATAAAAATAAATAAATATAAACCTTATACTATTTAGCTAAACATCTGTTTCCAGGATTCCAATATCTCTCAAAATAAAATTTATATTTCAAATACTTACAAATACAAGTAGGTAATGAACGTACAGATTGACTTTTAGTTAATTTATTTGTTTTGACAGTACACACTAAATGTACAAATAGAGGAAATAGATCTTGTTCATCCACTTCTTGTTTATGTGAAGTATCATGTTCTGACATTCTATAATTAACACAGTAACCATCTTCATCTTCATCCTAAAAAACAATGTATGTACAATTATTAGTTAATTATTAAAAATAAAATAGTAAACATGTACAAACAAATTTATAATCATAAAATAATTTCAAAATGAAACATACTAATTTCTCAATATAATCGTAGAAATAATAATCAGGGTGACTTAATACAGGCTTCAACATATAGCGATCTAATGTAGATGAAAATGTTGAGTGTATTTCATCATGATGAGATTTTAAAACATGGTTTTCCGCAGAGCAAACAGCACAGCTATTAGAATTTGTTTTGAAATGATTACATACAACCTACACATATAATATTAATTAAGAATATTTTGCTTACATTTTAGTCAAATATATTAATTAATCTTTGCATCACTGTTAACTTTGTAAATAAATACAAATATTAACAAAATAAGATACTATAGGTAGTAATTATCAACAAAAATATATTAGATATTAATAGAATTAAAAAAAAATACATGTTAACTAATTAATTAATACATTATTCATTATACCTTAAGGTAATCAGTAATTTCAAATGAAACTAAGCGATGCTGGCACCGATCAACAGCTCGTTGAATGTCCATGTATGGGACATTAAATCCTAGGTGTAAAGCATGAAACACAGTGGTTACATAACTGTGATTGTAAACTAACTTAACTTTATGTAAATATTTGTCCATCAACATTGGATCTACAGCTAAAAAAACACGTATACATATATATATGGTATATATTTGAATTAATTACTAGGTATAAAATGTAAAATATGTTTGTGTAAGTACCTGGTTGATTATAATAAAATTGTTCTTTGATTGTTATATTTTCTTCTTCCTTTTCTTCTTCATCTTCATCACTACTTGATAAAGAACTACAAGTACTATACTCATTTGTATAATTATCAATTATTGTATGGTCATACGAATCACTGTCCGATGTTAAAACATTTTCTATGTCCTGTTGCCGGCAGTCATAAACTTCAATATTCATAATGGTAGGAACATTTTGTAAATCTCTATCAAGACCACTAGAGGAACAATTTTTGGTGTCTTTATTATCGAAATTACATAAATTACGGTCAAGCCTAAGTTGAGCCCAAGTCAGATTGTTACTATCACTATAATAGGGTGTGGATCCCACAGACATTGTTCTATAGTAATTCATGGAGTTTTCTTGTTGATGCATATTTAATGATGCAATTGACTGACCACCAATGTTTCTTTTAGTATAATGCCACGTATAAGCTCTTGAACGATTAACAAATGGTTCGAGGTCGAAATCACAATCTTCGAAAAAGTTGTCTTCAATAGTGGAATTTTCTTCAGCATATGAAGGAGTAATAGTTAAAATCAAACGAGTGTCATCAACACGTTTCATGAAACACTGGCCAATTTCTTGTTCATTCATTTTCACTGTAGGCCGATTCATATTATATACTGAATCATCAGAGTATTCAGAGTCATTGACATCAAATGCTCGATCATTAATTGTTTGCAAACGTGAGTAAAATGACCGTTCCAACATGCTGTTCATTTTTTTATGATCTTTTACACTTACTGCTAAATCTGTAAACCAAATATATAAATATATATATATATATATATATATATAATTAGACATCATGAATATATTTAATAGGACCATAATTTGTGTAAAAATAATATATTCATACCAGTCCCTTCCTCTTCACACTTAGTAAAAAGACTAAATGTCATCGAAGAATGGTGTCTGCATTTAGGCAGTACTTTGACTAAACTAAATGTAAAAGGCAATTTATGAATTCGGCCAGCATCCACAATAACACTTTTGTCCAAATCAACATCTAGATCTGAGACTGACATATTTGGGTCCTTGCACATATGCTGCATATGTTGAAATGTAAACAGCGAGCCAATACAATCAGAATCCACTCGCCACAACTAATAATTAAAATACATCATATTAATAGATTTTAATATAGTCTAAATAAAACCTGATATTAGGTGCATTAAAATACAATAAAAGTAAATATTATCTATTTATTTAAGACAATTCAGAAAAAATAAAAATTATTCATTCTTTGTGTATAGACTGTCTATTGACTGTTTGTTATAGACCAGAAATTCTTAAACAGACTTAAAACAGGCCTAGTGCTTAACATGAAGAAGCAAACCAGAAAATCATTGATTGCTCATCACTGGACAGAATCTATATAATACACAAACATTAACAACCAAACCATGGAATCCATCTCATAACCTTTTTGTTTTACTATCTTGCATTATAATGAAATATATTATGTTCATAGATGCAGTAGCAATAACTCTAATTAATTCAATGGGCTCAAAGAATTCAATGATTTTTTGTTCCCTTGGGACTACAGACACACCCGCATGTGCTAACAAGAAAATGTATTTACACCAAAAAAAAGCATTAAAATTGGTTATATTGTTTTTTCTGGTGATTTAGAAGTAGGATGTATTGAAAAAAATCATTCAGTTTGAAAAATATGTATCTAACCTTTCAAAAGATATATTAAAAATACACAAGGAATGTTAATATACCAATTTGAATATGTCATCATTAAACACTACTTTCCCTAATATTGAAGTTGCCTTTAAATATTTATTTGTATGTCATGCTTCGATGCAAGAGGAAAAAGGTCGTTTTCTGTTTTGAAGAGAGTCAAAAATTATTTATTGTCATCATTAGTAAAACATTTTCAGTTTTATCAATATTATTTATTGAAGATGAGGTATAAGTTAAGATTTAAATTCTATTCTAAATAGAACATGAAGTTGACCAGATGAAAAATATACAATAATTTTCAATAATTTTCTTAGTCTGTTCGTATTAGTAACGTTAAAATTCTGTGTCCTGTGTATATATATTAACATTCATAAAGAATGATGTACTTTTGTACAACCATGTTCAGGTTGTATATAATTTGAGCTTTGTGGTTTTTTTCATTTCTTATGTATTCGGTACAATATCAAACCAGACTTCGTCCAAAATAAAGCCCAGAAAGCTCTTTATATTACATATTACAATCTATTTAATTTCCAAATTCTGCACTATGTACGTTATTTGGGTCATGAAAAAAAACGTTATATTGTTATACAAAACTCGTAGTTCATTGAAGCACAATTATGTTTTCCACAATAAATATTGTTCCAATTAAAAAATATCAAGGTATCTTTTTTGTTGAATTTTTAATCTAGTTAGTGAAAAAGGAGATTTTTTTTTTTTGATAACTGATCAAAACCGAAAAAAAATGCAGAAAGTATCAGAAATATACAAAAAATAATTCGTTTATTTTTTTTCAATTTTGTTTTTTTAACGTAATTTAATTTAATATATTTATAAACTTGAAATTTTAAAAGAAAACATATATTTTCTTTTTAAAGACGTAGTCAAATTCTCAAGCTATTTGATCTATATTTGAGCTAGTTGTAAACATTTTCATTTTACGAGTTTTGTACGTAATTTTTATTTGGTAGGTACTCTGTGGAAAAAATTGTTAGACTAAATAGAAATGATTGAACATTTGATAGGAGGTTCATTATAAGTCGTACTTGTTAGACAAAAAAAAATTTGAATTTTAAGTAGTATTTTTTTTTTTATAGATAAATTCTAATATCAAATTTTGACGAAAGTCGTAAATATTATGGCCTTTCAAAACATATTTAACTAAATCGTTTTTCGTTATCTTTGGTGTATAGTTGGTTACAGGTATAAATTAAATAACTATGTATCCTACCTTCCCCACTACCCACTTACAAAAGTGGCCGCACCAGTCCCGGTATTTTTTTTTCTGTTTGTGATCAACTTTTCTACAGAAAACTTTCTCCGAAGTATGAATTGTATTAGCTTTTCTGAAAGGTAATTTTCTCTCATTGGTGCATTAAGTAGGTTACTTTTTTGATTTTCTTAGTGGTTTTTAATAATAATTGAGAAAAACCGAAAGAAAATTTTAGGTAAAACAACAAATATTTACCTCGCGTCGAAGGGTAACCGTAAATATTACTTCAATAAATAAAAGATAAAAAACCTTTTAGATTCTGAGTGGAGCGAAGAAGCTTATGGTTTTACTAAGATATTTATTTTTTATTTTAATTTGTTTTACCTGTGCGCAACTTTTCTACCAGAAATTTTGCTCTGATATTTAAGTGCAACACCTTTTCTGAAAAAAAATCAGTGTGGGGTGGTACTTTATGAAGGTCATTATTCCATTTTCTCATCAAATGTGAAAAACCGAAAAAATGGGAGGAAAAACCGGAAAATGTATGAAATATATTACTAAAATATTACGATTTTTTTTTTGTGCACAACTTTTTTATCAACAATTTTGTTCTAATTTATAATGATAGCACTTTTTTATCTTTTATATTTTATCTTTTTTATCAGCTAGATCAAGAATAAAAAAAAAGTTTTGTCATTTTTTTATTGGAGCAATATTTCTAGTAGAAAAGTTGTTTACACACACATGAAAAACTAATAATACAAGTCCACATCATAATAAAGCCAAAATCTACAGGAACAATGGTTGTTGCGTAAATATTTATGTTTTCTTTCGTTTTTTTCTAGTTTACCCTCGTCAATTTAAAAAGTACCAAGAAAAATCAAAAATCATATAGTACGTGAGCGTAAAATTTATAATTATAATACATTAATAATAATATGACAAAAGTATGAGAATAATATTATAATGTACTGGTTTGTCATGACACATCGGTACTATAAAATAGTAGGTACCTACCTAGTACCTACAATCATTTTACATTTCTAATATTTTTATTTGGGGGGATTGAAAAATTTAAAACATAAAATGTACCATTTCATATTATACATAGTGCTATTAATTATAATTATAAATAGTAAATAGTAAAGGATATGAATATGAACGACTGAAGTACCTATAAAGCTAGCAAATAACATGAAAATAATAACTATCTAATCGATAATATTTTTTTTTTATATTCAGCATTTTATATTTGGCATAATTTTAAAAGTATAAATGAATAATCACGCGGAAATGTATACACTGCCACTGTGTTGTAGTGAAGAGAGGCGCCACTGATTACGACAACGTTGGAATTCACGGTGCTGCTTGGAGCAGCACGTGCCGGAACAAAATTAATATTTTACGACGTTAAAAATGTTTACACAAAACAAATGAATCGGCATTTAAAAAAGTGATTTTAGAGTAAAAATACCTATTATGAGATTTTTAGAGAAGAATATTTCAGAGGAAACCTTATATGGGTTTTGTAATATTTTAAATATACAGCTCGATATAAAAGGTTCAAAAGCTGCTTTTACATTTTTTATGTAACTGTAACTTTTTTAATATTAAATATTTCAAAAACGCATATGAGATTCCCTTCGAAATATTGTTATCTATAAATTTCATAATAGGTATTTTTACTCTATACCACTTTTTAATGCCGTTCGCTTCGTATGTTTTGCGTAGACGTGTTTTTAATACTGAAAATGACCGTGGCGTTCTCTTAAGATTAAATACTAATCTGTCCGAGTTTTTACGTTTCAGATTATTGCGGTCTAGAAAATTACTTTCCGGAATATTACGTTGAGGCTTTTTTATATTCCAGATTTTTAAGTTCCGTGAATTTACATTCCGGATTATTGGGTTCTAGATTTTTGAATTTCGGGTTTTTATTAATTCGGATAGTTACATTCCGAAAATTTTTGTCTCCCATTTTGACAGATTATAAGTAGATACAGGATAAAATAGGTAATCCAAATTTGTGTGTGTGTGTATATATATAGTATAATTATTTAGTGACACTTCTTAAATTTAAAACTACGAGTATAACATATTTCTTTAATACTAATGTTCTGAGGTTATTATATATAGTGATATTATTTTATATTAATTTTATTTAAATTTTTTAACAATGATCTAATATTATCATAGTTGTACATGAATATGAATAAGTATATTATGTAATAAAATAATAAAGTAAATATATATGGTAAATAAATACATAAATAAAAAATATATACATAAAAATAAAATTAATTAATTAATTATATGTCACGTAGAATATTATGATAAGTATATTATTGAATTAAAAATTCATCATCAGGTATATTATTAATCAAAATGTAAAACGCATTTATTACAAAATACATTTAATTACTTTATTTTTTTGTATATTATGTATATGAATATTAGATACAACATATTATATCCTAATATAATTGTTTACCCAATGATTTTTTTTTTTTAATTGTATGATTAAATATTTCTGTTTGGTATTAATGCGTATGCAATTATAATGTTAAATTAAATTTATTTTTCCCAGATTAACAACATTTCCAATATTGTGCTTACTTTTAAACTGAATATATTAATTTCAACTATTGATGTAATTTATTATTTATTGATGTAATGTTATTTCATTTTAATATGTTTCATACTGAATAAATTTTAAAATCTTAGAATTATCAAAATAAAACTATTAATAAATTATCTATCCAGTCAAAAGTGTTATTTTTTGAACAACTTTAGTATTTGATTCACTTAAATGTAATACAATTGATAGTAATAGTTCATTATCTGACCATATTGTACTATTAATTAAATCTATTACTATAACTTATGTGAAGCAACCAAAAACAAGGACTAAAATTTCGTAAACCTCCCCGGAGACTTGCTCAATACCCAAATGCCAAATGGATTAAGGAATGGAACGACGAGAACCCAGATATATTGAACATTCATCGAAAATTCAACGATCAGACAACCAGGGTTCCACTTGCAGCTCAATGGCTGGGTTACATTTAAAAAAATTAGAACAAGGCATGGTAAAACTAAACAAATGCTATATAAATGGGGCTTCAGACTTACACCAAAATGTGACAGCAGAAGTATGATACAAACAACTGAACACATTGTTGAAGAATGCCCAAGGAGATCATTCAATGAAAGCATTAACAACCTTCTCATGGCCACATCAGAAGCAATCCAGTGGATCTCAAACTTGGACATCCAAATCTAAAATTATAACCTCTCTATCTGAATCAAATTTGTATAAATACTTATTATTATTATCCTTATTATTGTAATTTCACTATTTTAAATTTACACCTTTGACCTCTTTGTGTATATTAGAATTTTGTGTTTATTATATATTTATTAGTTGTTAATTTTGAAATGTTTCTCAGTATGATAAATAAATAAATACTTGAATCTCAAAGTTAAATTAAGTTTAAAAAGTCATAATGAAACAATATTTGTTTGAATGGGTATAATAAATTGATTTATTTATTTACATTACACATACATTTTAAGTTATACATTTAAGTTTTAGTTATTTATTATCTAAAAATTATATTAATATTTAATTAACTATTAATTTGTAACATTTTCAATTATATTTTTCAGAAATTAAAAACAACACAATAAATAATGTCATTATTTGATTCATTCAGAATTTAAAAAAGCTCAGATTAAATTATTAAAAAAATACAATAAAATAGAAGAGAAGTCAAAAGAATGTTTGTCATTTAATAATCAAAATAATAATAATTTTTTCTTATGGACAGAGCTTAAATAAACAAATAAAACAAAATTTAATGTAAAAAAGGAACTCAAAACTACAAATAACATAAATAAGTATAACATTATTTTATTTTATTTTAGAATATAAACAACAACAATATACTTAGTCAATAATTTTGTATAATTATTTAATTATGTATATTATATAATTATGTGTTTTTAAATGTTTCTGACTACGCTCTGAATCTAAAAAAATATTGAGAATTTCTGAAACAATTGGAAACAGCTAATTTGCTATTCGCAAATCTTTTATTTTTTTCATCCTGTCAATAAGGCTGTAATAATTTATTTATAAATCACTAAGAATAAGTAATTAATACTTATTAGTATGTAATATATAATACCAAATATTTTGATATATACATTATTACAGCATTTTCCCCTCATAAAATATCAATAATCATAGCTGCAGATATTTCAACATAATGAATAATATTATATTATATTAGTTAAGATTAATATATAATACTGTTCTCAAGTGCCGCTGCAAAGTAAACATAAATAAACCTTCTTATCTTCTTAATAAGGATGCTATAAAGATAAATAGAAGGATAACACTGCAATATAAATTAGTTATTAAGTTACAAACTAATATATCATTGAAGTAGGTACTCAATGTTATTTAAAAGATAAAAATTATTTTACTTTTATTGTACAGCGATGTATGGTAAGAATTAAGTACAAAGATAATACCATATTCAATTCATACAATTTTTTTTTATAGACAATATATAAGTACTCGTATAATAAACTAAATGTATTTGAGATCAATATTTATCTATGATAATTCATAATATATTATATTATATTATATTATATATATATATATACAAATATATAATAATAATATATAATTATATATTGTATATTTATACAATTGGGTATTTTGAACAATATAATTATTTACCTTTTTTTTGCTAATTACGAATTCTGCACATTTTTAAACGTTTCACGATACTAATGTATAACACGAAAATACGATTAAGAAAAAAATGTTTAGCAGCGACCATATTTTTCTCTCCGTCGATCTTCTCGTTGTGTGTTGTGACTGAATTAAGTTGGAGGAGTTGAATCTCACTTGTGCGTATTTGCAAAATATTTTATTTTAATATTTTCATAAATATAGTGAACAGACTACTTCTCCACTTAATTCACGAATTCACTTTCTATATTCGGCATTTGAATGCGTATACGAAAAATAGGTCGCTGCAACTTTATTATTATTCACTAATTTTTGTAATTTTATTACCTAATATATTTTACAATTTTCTTAACAGATTTACATTATAATAATTGTATTGACTATATTAACATGAAAAAAAGCAATATTGGTTAACGTTAAAAAATGAAAAAACCGAATAGTAGTCCAATTTTATCTGCAAGAAGTTTATCAAATTACGATAGGATAGAAATCTCAGATTGATTACTCGAATAAAAATAAAAGAAAGAAAAGACTAATAAACGTCATTCGAGTAAATAAAACATACCTACCGAACTTATGTATACTAAAATACAAACTTAAAATTAAACGCGATAATTAATTTTTTTTTTTAATCTTATAAAAAATACAATATTTAATAATTATGAGTATAGTTTGGTATACAGTATAATATTTATGATCGTTTTTCGAAATAAGAAAATAAACAATTCAACAACGAATAATGACACATATTATCATCTATCGACTAAAAAAGAAGGGCTTACAAATTTGAATAGTTTTCGATATAGGCAAATTACATTTTGAAAATACATAAGTACACTAAATAAAACACTTAAACACTTATTTTGAAAATATACATACACTTATCAAATGCAATTTAAATTAGGAGTGGACGATAAATAAACCGATACTTGATAATGATCAATATTGATGGTATCGGTTTAACCGTATCGATTTTTTTTCAAACCGATATTAGACCCGATATCATGTCTGGATTATGAAAAAAATATTTAAAAATCAGGTTTTCAACCAATGTTAATTTCAATATTAAATCGTGGTTTTCGATTTTAAATATCAGATATCGGGTTTAAGTTTTATATCAGTAACATATATTAGAATATCTGGTATCGGTCCATTCCTAATTTAAATTAGAAAATAAATGGAAAAATGTGAAATTAGAGAAAAAAAAAAAATTAAAAAAATTGACTTAAACCCTTGTTGCCTAGAACCGAAGATATACGAGTTAAAAAAAAACACAATATCGAAACTAATTATGTATGAATAAAAAAGACACTACTTTTTAGATAACTTACGCTAATAATAATAATAATAATAATAATAATAATAATAGTAGTAGTAGAACAGTCGAATTTTACCGATTCCGATCAGCTGGAAGAGTTAGATCTGGCACAGGGTACACGATATCAAAACACCATGCATTTTTTTTTCCATACACGGTTCGCAATGTAAAAACGTATAAATATAACATGCCTTGATCCAAACTTCCAACTCATCGGATCGACGAGACTCAAGATATTTTACAGACACCGTCGAAACACGAGAACCATCGTGGGCGATGGTAGGCAGTGAATTCTTACGATGACAGCGGCGAAAAGTACAAAACAAAAAAACTTTTACGACTAGAAGTTGAAAAAAATTAAAATCGTACAAGGCAAAAGAAGACGGTAAAAAAAAGAACCGTATGGATGTTAACGCGTTTTCGGTTCGTTGGATTAGACTACGACAAGCGATATTATGAATCCAATAACGCGGGGCGTGTGCTCTTATATAGGTACCCGGGCGCGTTTCGAGAACGTGGCTCGAACAACAAGTGATTATTAGTAAGTATTATAATAGATAACGTAAGTGAAATAATAAAAAAAAAAATTCATGCGCGCCGTTATCTTTCGAGTATGCGGATGGGCGGATAGACCGCGGATGACTGCTGAAACGACGACGACAAAAAAAAAAAACCACCGTAATGATATGCGTAAAGGTATTAATAGTGTTATTCTCATTATAAACTCGCCTTCAAAACACCGCCACCGCCGTCTTCGTCACCGACAGCGAGATAACATATAACGATTTCGTGTTTGCCTAGAACTACCTAATATACCTATTATACCTAGGTACTACTCGACCGAAGAATAAATACAGATCGTGGTGACGAAATACTTCTGCATGTGTGCCTACCCGTTGCGGCGCGATGAAGACGAGAGGTGTTATAATAACATTACAGGTGCGGTGCGACGGGTAGACATTGTATAGAGTACCTACAGTGCTTGAATTGTGAAACAAATTAACGAGGACGGACACTGGTTTTATGTAACAAACCGTACCAGATATATATATCCTTTTTAGCAGATATCCGAAAAAGAGTAGCAACACCTAATGTAAAGAACAAAAAATGAGTATTACACAAAGTGCTATCGACGAAATGTAATAAAGACGCATAAAACTTTCCAAATGAAAATAATCAAAAATAAGACAAAGATACTGGTTTGAGCCAGAAAACTACAAGATATAATAGCCCAGATATATCTAAATAATCACAAGCTTAACCAAGTTAAACAATTTCCTTATTTAAGAAGCAGGATTACAGAATGTTACAGGGTATGGCCTCCCGGAAAATCCAAATCTGCCTTCAGTAAAAAAGCTAAATTATTCACATCCAAGAAATTAAACCTACAAACATCAAGAAAAGACTCATTTTTTCCTTTATAATTTGTACGAATTTATGAACTCAATCCCAAAATTTGTATATCTCGAGAAAATAAAAAAAAAAACCTTGAGTGGGGCTAGAAACACGTATCCTGGCGTGACTGCGGTGTATAATTCCATTTCGAATTGTATATTCTGTGCAATTTTCGACTGTAACGTATCTAATATGTATTACGGTGTATAATTTCGAATCTGCAGTTTCTTTAAGTCGAATTAATTTCGTTGTTTCACATCACTCGTATTATACGCACTCACAGACAATGATAACCAAAATGTTATTTTATTTTGTTTATGATGGCTATAAGGTTAATTTTGGACAAACACAAGTCCACCCATTTTGATAAGAAATAAAAATAGTTTCTAATAAATTAGGTATTACCTTCATTACCTATCAACTAAACCGTTTACTATAATGATATTTTGTTTTATGCCTACCAAGCTACAAAAGTCCAAAATAGTAACCGTGTACCTATACTAACTGTAATTATTACACTTAAAAATTTCAAAAATCAGAATTTGAGTATATATATAATTTAACCATAAAAATGGAATGAACATGGTAAAAAATTTACGCCTGTCCTTAAGATTAGCGATACCCAAAGCGAAATTTTAAATATTTTAATAATCTACTGTACCAAAATTAGCAATTTTTTTTTTTATGTTAACGCTTGGTCCCAAATCTAAGTTAAAAGCGCGAGGCTAAAGCCTGGGTTCTTCTCCCCATAAGGACGGCTCCGTCGAAAATATGGCCAATCCTGCCCATTTTTAAATTTGTAGAGACCTGTTTTTTACAAAATACTTATATGGACATTTTGTAGGGTAGATTTCAAGAATACAGAAGAGTTATCAACTTACCATTTAAAAAAATACCTCCTAGGATAATGGGGATGGGTGCAGCCACCGTTATAGGCAATTTAATGTTAATAACCTGTTAATAACGATAAACCATTTCTTACGAGAAAACGATTCTGAGCGAAGTTCAGCTGACAGTGATGCTTTGTCAGCAATATATATATACCATATTATAGTAAAATAATTAAATAAACTCTATACATTTTATTTTATAATATTTGTTTAATTCTGTACCGATTTCCCCGGTTTTCCTACGTTTTTCCCATGTTTTTTCCCAGTTTTACACATTTGATGAGAAAACTCCGGAGAAAATCGAAAAACGACCTCTGTAAAGTAACCACCCTTAGACCGAAATTGCTGGAAAAAAATTGTCCACAGAAAAAAAGAAGGCCATCATCATTTTAGTTATACCTATATTTCGTACATTTTCCCGTTTATTTTTGCATTTGATGAGAAAACTCTTGAAAAATCGAAAAATGACCTCCCCTAAAGGGACCTCCACATACCAACTCATTTCAGAAAATATGCTACACGTAAATATCGGAGTAAGCCCCCTGATAGAAAAGTTGTCCACAAAAAAAAAAACCTCTTTGTTAAACCATAAGCTTTTTCGCTCCACTCAGAATCTAAAACAGATATGCAATTTATTATCCTTCCCTACTCCTCCGGTCTAAACATTAAACAGTTATAACTCATAAACGTTAAATCTGATATTTGGTAATGCATACCAATATTTCTAAAAATAAATATTCTCTATTCGAATCTATGTCCAAAAAGGGGGTTCTTATTTGAAAAACAAAAGTATGTACTTATTTAAGATGTATATTGAGTGGGGGTAAAATATTAAAAATGGTTTTAAAATAAAGCTTAAACGATTTACAATAAAAAAAAAAAAAAAACAGAAATCTCATTCACTTAAAATCCTCTAAGATAATCGCTGATAAACGATAAAAACATACTCTATATGTATTTTTATTTGGTAGGTATTTGTTGTTAAAATTTTACGTCTTTAGAAAAATGCTTGAAAATTTAACACAAGTTACATTATAATATGTTGTTATTAGTGGTCTAAAAACAAATTTGAGTTAATGAATTGGATTGTTTTTCATAAGCGTTTTAAGATCAAATTTTGACGAAAATCATAAAAATTAAGGCATTTTAAAATATGGCTTACCGAATTTTGCTCCGAATCGTTAGCAATAGTTTATCCCTACGTATACAGATATAAATTATTTAACGTTATATGTATTCTACCTTTCCAACTTCACACAAACAAAAATTGCTGCACCCGTCCCAGTATCAGTTTTTTTTGTCTTTAAATTAAAAATTGCACAATATTTAATATTATTATGCGCTAAAAATAATATTCTTATTTGTACTTGACGATCGTCGAGCGATGATAATGACAATAGTAGACAAGTCTATTACGAATGGGTTATTCTACATACACTTGCGGGATCAAGTCAACACACGATTGCCTTTCAATACAAATAATTAATAAGGGAGTGGAGCTTTTAGTTCAGAGTACCCAATTATTATATGAAAGCTAGTCCAATATATACACGCATGGTATACATTGTTCTACACGGTCTAAATGAATCTTCCACGATAATATTAATTAATCAAAGTATCAAATCAACTAAACGATTTTTTTTTTTAGCACAGGCCAAATAATAAAATGAAACAAAAAAAAAGACGTCCCAGGATACTGGGGTCAGTTGCAGCCACTGTTATAGATAATTAAATGTATATCTGTAAGCAACGATAAACCATTGCTAACGAGAAAACTATTCTGAGTGCAGTTCAGTTGATAGTGATAATTTTTCAACAATATATATATCATATTATGATCAAATAATTAAATAGCCATTATATATTTTTTGTTTAATATTGTACCGATTTTCCCGTTTTTCCTGCGTTATTTCCGGCTATCCCATGTTTTTTCCCGGTTTTTCACATTTGCTGGGAAAACTCTTGGAAGAATCGAAAGATGACCACCCTAAGGAACTTTTTCAGTCAGATTTCTTCTCAGAATAAGTGATATTATTATAAATCAGAGCAATATTTTCAGTGGAAAAGTTGTTTACAAGAAAAAAAAATGCTAACTTTTGTTCGAAACTCGGATTTGAACTCATGAACCACTTGAATGATAATAGACATATATAACCATTAGATCACGACAAATATTCCTAAAAGAGAAGTTGTACACAGAAAAAAAGGCCATAATATTTTTTTACTAACACCTACATTTCATATATTTTCAATTTTTTTGACATTTTATCCCGGTTTTTCTAAGATATTATGAAAACCACTTAAAAAATCAATAAATTACCATTGAGATTTCCAAAATTTCCTTTCAGAAAATAAGTTACACTTGATAGATCGGAGCAAGATTTCTGGTAGAAAAATTTGCATAACAAATAATCGAGGAGAATTTTTCGATTAAAATAATCCGAGTGAACGATGGCTTGGGTCACCCAAAATGCATTTTTTTTCCTTGTTTAGGTAAAAGAAGAAAAAAATACAAAATATTTTTTTACGGAACACGAGATCGAACTCACTATCCCTGGGAAATAACCATTCAGCTACGACCAACTACTTTAAAAAAGACAATATTTAGTTATTTAACATAACATATAATATCTGTATAATAAACTTCAAAAAGCTATAATTTCGAAACTTAATCAGTTCGCTCAATTCTGACTTTACCATAGTTCTTAAATCGGCAATATATGAATGTTCAAAAATAAAATTTAAAAACTAGATTTGTTCCACATAATTTTTATTCGACGATTTTCGAAAAAATCTGATATTAAAATTCTTTATATAAAAAAATACTACATTAAACTCAAATTGTCTTTTTTTGACCACAATGTAAGACTCTTAATGAACCTCTTGTTAAATTTTCAAGCGTTTCTGTTAAGTCTAACAATTTACCACAGAGTACCTACCTAATAATAATTACGTGCAAAACTGGTAAAATTAAAATATCTATAAAAGCTTAAAAAAAAACAAAAATTTCCCGTTTTTCTTACATTTTATCCAGATTTTTCTCAGATATTACGAAAATCGCTTGGAAAATCAAAAAAATGATCTTCCTTAAAAGTCAAATAGAAAAAATTGCTATACTTGATACATTGGAGTAAAATTTTTGTTAGAAAAGTTGTTTAGATAAAAAATAATAATAATAAACATAATTGTAAAATCAACACATTCCTTGCTTTGCTCAGATTCTAAAATGAGAGTAACATTCATGTAAAGTAACAAGAAGACATATTTAGTTAAAAACTTTTCTAAAGTACACCAGTTGTGTTCAAATTGCTATAAATTCAAGTTATTGAATCAATCAAAAATTAGCCTAAAAATTGCAAAGACAAAACAAAATTACACAAGACAGAATCTTAAATTATAAACATTTAATTTATCGTATTATATTATGTTTTAACAATATCTGCATGCTGAAACAGTTTTGCTAAAAACTGTAAAGTAATAAATAATGATTAATCAATTTTTAAGTGTTTTTCGTAAGACATGTGATAATATAATATAATCTTAGAATTCTGATAAATTTTAGTGCTTTGTACATGTATGTTCTTACTACCTACTTAAAAAAAGTTTTACGCAGGTATGTAGTTTTGTTATTTTTATCATTTATCACGCGATGTACTTGTATATCTTATGTATTGTATATTGTAAAATGTTTTTTTTTTTTTTTAATAATATAATGAATTTCTAAGTAGTTGAATAGAACAAACATTTTCACAATCCTTAAAACGGTAAACCAGTGTTTCTCAACCTTATTGACTGTATGAACCACTTAAAGAACTTTCAACAGGTCACGGGCCACATTGATTTGAGAGAGACTTTTAAATTTGGAGAGTAGTGATGATTATTTGATTTTACAATGTTTTTTTTTAAATTTATATCTGTTAACAACTTTTCCAAAAGTCTTGCTCCAATATATCAAGTCTAGCACTTTTTTTGAAAGACAATTTTATCTAATTGGTACTAAAGGGAGGTAATTTTTTTATTTTCTAAGTGATTTTGATAATAATTACACAAAATCTGGAAAAAAAGTGAAAATTTACCAACTGTATTATTTTCAATTTTATTTTATTTTATTTTTTTTTTTTTGTAATTCAACTAAAAATATTTATGGGGACGTATTAAAATTCGTGGTCTTTTAAAACATGTACACCAATATTGTTAACAAAGCAACATTATATCAACTGAACTTAGCTCAGAATCATTTTTTGTTAGCAATGATTTATCATTGCATACAGTCATAAATTAAATTCCCCTCTATATCCTACCTTCCCAACTTCAATAAATGCGAAATATGTTCGTCATATTAAATTTTGATTGGAGCGAAGAATGTATTGATTTTACAATGAAGTTTTTTTTTTTTTTTTATGTTAACGCTTTTTCTACCAGAAAACTTACTTCAATTATCAGGTATAGCCTTTTTTCTGAAAGGAAATATCTCTGGGTGGTATTTTAAAAAGAGCATTTTGTGAAATTCTCATTAATATTCGAGATAATGAGGAAAACCTGGTTCTTTAGGTTAACAAATATTGAAAAATTAAAAATAAGGTTGTCATTGGCTACCGTCTTTATTTGTATTTTTGTTATTATTTTAATCTTTCTAAACAATCATTGTTGTCATGAAAACGCATATAGTTGAAATCATTTTATCATAATATGAAATTTATAGAGTTACCAAAGCAATAAAATCAACCCGGTTTTTCACATTTTCTGGGAAATCTCTTCGAAAAATCGAAAAATTTGTTATACATACACATTTTTAAATAATTAACTATGAATTTCAAATATTATTTAAAAATCATTGCTTCACCTCACCATGGTTATTTAAAAATAATATAGTATAAACCCACAAGTAGGTAAATATTGTGTTAAATTTCAATAAAAAAATTTGGGAAAACTATAGCAAACTTAATTTTAAAATTAGAATTACAATAGTTACAATTGTTAGATATAGAATGAAATTTAAATTATTTGGTGTTTTTTCAATTTGTTCTAACACAGAAAAGTATTGATTATTAAGGTTTTTTTTATTATAAAAAAAAACATAATAACAATAAATAATAGTACTGAAAACATTTTGGGATATGTATTTTCAATTGTTTTAATAATAATATTATTTTATGAAGTGGTGGATTTTATTAATCTTCTAAGGGGGTGAAGGGGAGGAAATATTATTTTATTTTGAATATTGAATACACTGTATAATACAATTATATTATTTACTATTAAAATATTAACTCACTCAAGCCTATAAAGTAACAACTATGACTATAGATAGTACAACCCAGGAGGATTGAGGAGGGATGCAGTCCTCCTATTACTGACTGCACTTAAGAGGCAAGATCTTCATCAAGAAACATAATTTTCTATTGATATGCAATTACACTGAAGACTCAAGTGAATCTAATTAATAGGTAAATGTTTAATATAAGTGCATAAATATGAATAGTTACAGACATTTTTAGGAAAATACATTCTTTTGGCATATGCATCCTATTTTTAAAACTAAAAGTTAATAGACAAATATGTTATAAATTTGTTGTCCTATGCAATACGTCATAAGGTAAAATATCGAAAATATTATAAATAATAACATAATAAATAACTTTCATATAACTTATATCTGGAAAAAAATCCAAAATCAAATTTACTTAAAATGTTCGTATAACGCTTAAAAGTTCATAATAAAACAATGTAATCGCTCTGTACATAATTAATATTATTATGACGCATTGAATATATATTTTTTATTTTTCATACTGTGTTATCTGCATATGATAATTCTTTAGATGCTTACCGAATACACACCAATGATGACATGTTTTTTTTTATATAGATGTATGGTAAACAAAAAATTACACACTCATATCCCACAATAGTGCATTGAATGGGAGGGTCAAAAAACCTGCTACCATTATCAATGAATAAATATTGGTTTATTTGTTCAGGTGAACAGATAAAACGATGTCAACTCATAAAATAAAATGGATTAATGAAAAAAAAAAAAAAAATAGTTTAAACATACTATTTATAATAGTATATATTATTATATTCTACTAAGACTTTATAATCTAGGTACAACAATTGATAGGTACCTAGGTATTGAGGTATTGAATATAAATTTGGACTAACAAATATTCCTAATTCCTCTTTTATTAATAAAATTATTGAAAATAAACACTAATCAAAATTATTAAAATAGTTAATACATATAAATAAATATATTAATTAATTAATTTCCCAACTCATTAAAATATACAGTCTGATGTCTATTTCTGGGAATTATTATAAGAGGCAAAAATTCCTAGAAGAAAGGGGGTAAAACAGTTTCTAAAATAATTTGATGGTTGGTGTATAGATGGTGAACATTTTGTAGGTGGTAGGTAATTACTGATTACTGATTAATGTACCATAAACTTATATAGTTAACTTATAGTATATATCTTGTTCATCTTAGTTTTGTAATTTTTTATTTTGGTTTCTAATAATAATAAGATACATTTCTATTCTATAGTTTACAATATATTAATTCTTACCTACATACCTAATAGTTTTAGATTCTGAGCAGAGCGAGGAATGTATAGGTTTTACAATGACATTTATTTTATTTTTTTTCTGTGAACAACTTTTCCACCATCGATTTTTTACTGATTTTCAAGTATAGCACTTTTTTTGAAAGGAAATCTGATTAGATAGGCATTTCAGGGTCAATTTTTTATTTTTCTGGGAGTTTTCCCAATAAATATGAAAAACATAGGTAAACTTGGAAAAACTTGGGAAAAACAGGATTATATCAATCTATATAAAATTAGACAAATATTATTAAAAAAAATATATAATGCCTATTTAATTATTAAAAATTACAAAATGTATTATTTTCAATTTTTTTTTTTTTGTTTTAATTAAATTTAAAATATTCATAGAGACTTGAAATTTGGAAAAAAAACTTGTATTTGCCTTTTCTACAATTTTCAAATATTTGAGCCATTTTTAAGCTATTTAGAGACATTGTTTTTTTAGATAATTATTTGTATTTGATTAGGTTCTCTGTGGATAAAATTGTTAGATTAAACAGAAATCCTTAATAATTTAACAGTAGGTTCATTATAGGTCATACTTTGTGGTAAAAAAAAAAAAAAATATTGAGTTTGATGTGGTATATTACTTTTTAAGAATTTAATATCAAATTTTGATATAAATTGCTCAGAATCGTTCTTCATTAGTAAAGATTGATCAGTGTATACATATATACCCACATTAAATTCTCCTCTATATCTTAAATTTCTAACTTCTCACCTACAACAGCACCCATCATGCAAAGTATGTACTTTTTTTTAAGGTTCATGAATACAGTTAACAATTTTATGTTTTATTTTTTTTTGAAAAAATACACCTGTTCTAGAATTATGCATTCCAAGTTATTACGGCTTCCCATAATGATATTATAGTTTTTAATAATTTATAAGGGGTCTAATTATATATTGGTCTAATTCATCATATTATTTAAGTACTGTCTAGATCAACAGTTTTATATTGTAATTTATTTCGCAAATTTCACTACAACTTCTTTATAATATATAGATACTAAGATGTAGTTGAAACAAATTAACACAATATTCTTTTGTGATTATATTTTAATACTAATTGTCACATTATGCTAGGTATATAGGTAGATATATAATTAATGTGTGCTTTTATAAATAATGCCTAAAATAAATGTTTAATAACTATAAAACTTAATTAAACTTAAACTTACAATTGTGGCCTAATAAAAATAGCCTAATATTATTATACTTGGCTATTTTTAGTATTATTATACTTTAAAAGGAAAAGAGGGGTCTTGACTATAAGAGGACAATATTCTAGACTCAACATTTTAAAACCATCATAGTGTTCATGGTTTAACTAACTAATTAAATTGTGGATTAAAAAAAATAAAATAATTTAACTGATAAGAGACGAATTGCTAAAGTGTGACATCATATATGGATAAAATGTTTTTTTTTAATATAATTCATAAGCATTAGTCATATTAAAAAATGTGTAAGAGGATAAAAAAAAATGAATAACTACTTGTACAAAAATATAAAATAATTAAAAATGTAAAATATTTCTAAGTGTTTAAATACTATTAGGCATGGTTATTTATTTATTTTTTTACAGTACTTCATGATAATATTATTTTTCTTTCATAAATATCAATAAATATATTTTTCAAAATAAACTTGAGTTATGCCTACAATAAAGATTATTTTTTTAGTTATTAGGGTGAACAACACGACATACATAGCAAGTGTTAGAAAAAATACTAAGGTTCATACTCATTCAAAACTATTACTGTAAACATTATTTCAACATAACATATTAAGTTTCCAAGTATTTATTTAGTATTTTAAAAATGTAATTTGTAAAAAACTAAATAAATATGAATATTGATAATATTGGAATATATTAATGATTAGAAGGTAAAAGGAAATAAGCTCCAATTTCCAAATTTTTTTCAAGAGAGATCTGAAAAATTAATATTTTACATAAATTGTTTTACAGCTTTAGAACAATGTATAACAATGTATATTTGAGACTTAATATTAAACATTATGGATTGTTACAGTTTTTATTGATTAATTGTTCATAATTATGTCATTATAGTAAATTTAAAAAAATGTCTCTTACTTTGTTTTCCATATCTCTTACACCCTAGAGTAATTTTATTGAAATATAACTAATATTTTTTTTTCATATTATTGATTAGTCAATAGTGATTTTTAGTATAAGTATTTCAAAAATAATATAATATAAAATTAAGAATTTATTAATTAGGTAATTGATTGAATTAAAATAAGCCAAATCATACAAAATTTACCAAGCTCTAATCACTACTTATTTTTTAAAGATTTCATGTACTTTTGATAATCATAACAATAAATACAATACACTGAGTTCTTAAGCATTATACATTATACATATTCTTAAAGATGGAAAAAAAAATGACCTTAAAGTACCACTCTAGGAAAATTCCCTTTCAGAAAATGTGCTATGCTTGATACTTTGGAGCAAGATTTCTGATAGAATTTTTACACAGTATAAAAAAAACAAAAATAATATAAAATAATAAACACCATTGTAAAACCAATACATTCCTCACTTCACTCAGAATACCAGTGGGAATGTTTCCCAACTTCTCATCTACAACAGTGTGTCCTATTTATCACCTTAAATAGTTAAACATTGGATAGCCAATTTACAAAATACTGATCATTTATTATAAGAAATATAAAATAAATTAGTTGCTAAAATAATAACATGAGTTGTTAGAGTAAATTTTTTGTATTATTTTATTAAGAGTGTGAGTTCATTTTTATCAATTGTTTATCATTTGACTCAATAAAACCAATAGATAAAAAGATATATTCATATGAAAATCATCTCTATTGGTTAATCATAATTATTTCATGTATCAGAAATAATTTATAATTTTACAAGTATTGTGATAGTATAAAATAAAAATGTAAATATGTGCACTTATTTTTACTTCTAAACTTTTTTATTATAATTATCACTCTTATGAATCCCTATGATCTTTTGTAGATTCAAATTATTATCAATATCTTACATATTTTACATAATTGTTTAAATAACCAAATTGTATTTAATAATCAAACCATCTAAATACAATAGACTCTTAGTAAACTATTGTATTGCATTAGCATAAATCAGTATGTATGCATTATTTACATATTTTAATAAAATTAAGGTTTTTCAATAAGTAAAAATATGTATTTATGATCTGGTATCTGCCAGATTACTAAGAGTCTACTATATGTATCAAAATTTATTAGCAATGTTTACTCACCGCATCTGCTAACTGTTCATAATTCAATCCAACCATATATTTATTATTTTGTTTTTTATTGACCACTACCAATCCATGTTGTGGCTCAATCCAACATTCAGTTATCAACTGATAATCATCTTCTGTAGTTGGCAGTGAATAACAATCATTACTATCACCAGACTCTGAAGTGATCATATTTTTTTTTTGTTTTTGACTTGCATCTTCAATTGATGATGTTGATGTTGATTTATCATCTACATTTTTTTTTTTCAATAAAGTAATCTGATGTACATTATCATTATATTTTGTTCGAAATTTATGTGATATATTTGGTGGAAATAGAACATACTGAATGAGACAATGACTGGTTGGTGTACTTGGACAAGCCTTTGATCCCTATAAAACAATACAATGAATAACAATATACTTATTTAATGTTTAGTTTTTGTTAAATAGTATTAAATTTTAGTTTTAAACTAAATTGTGAACTATAAAATGGTCTACTTTTAATTTATAAAATGTAAAAAACCCATTATCATTTAATAATTTATAATTAAAGGTAAATTATTTAGAAATTACAATAATTTCATATACTATTCTAAGAATAGCATGTGAATGAAAATTGCACCATTATCAGGTTACTAATAAAACATATTCATAAAGAAACAAAATTAAATATATATATATATATAAAAATGATCAAATATGAATTACATTTAAGGAAAAAAATAATAGGTAGGCATTTAAAATTTTTAACTAAAACAATAGTAATATAGAATGATGGAACAAAACTAAATCTTCATTCATGAAAATAAATGTTAATATTACTTAAATTAATATTATCTTAAACATTTTGTTCAATTCTATAACTATTATAGATTACTCAATAATATTAGTAGTTTAATCAAAACAAAATAATTTTATTTATCACTACTAAAGCTAAGTCCTTTTCCCATAGTTGAACTATAGTTTGTATATTTTTATTATAATATAACCATGATTAACCATAATATAATTATTTAAAAATGCTAAATAAAACACAAATATATTACAGAATGATTTAGAATAACCAATTCACTAAAATATAGTATTAGCAAAATTAGCTCCTCTAGCAACCAAATCAATACAATTTATCAGTATTCTTAAAATAAAGTTTGTTGTTATGTTAATTTGGTTGCCTAACTTAAGTTACTTAGGCCGTGTCTCACCAACATAAATGTTGATTTTTAAATGGAGTTTATAAGATAATCAACCAATTGTGGTCAGTTATCAACCATAAATTGGGTTTAATAATCAGATTAACAGCCCTTAGTCATTCATTGGTAGTAGTATATCTAAATGTGGTATGTCATTGATTTAATAGTACAGCTGTATAACTGAACAGTTAAAAAATTGAGTATAACAGATTCCTTATAATTTTCTTTAATAATATATTATGGTTTACACTCAGCTGATAGTTTATTTGAGTAAAATGTATGTTATAACACTAGTGATAATATTTTAATAAGGAATGATGGCTGATCTAAAAAATAATGATAACTATATGCAAAGAAAATAATGATGAATAAAATTTGTTTTAAAATGGTCATCATATTTTACTTACATGCATTTTAAATAGGTACACAAGACCTATTCAAATTTTCAAAATATTTAAGCTATTTTTAAGATATTTAGAGACATTAATTTTTTAGATAATTATTTTTATTTGGTAGGTACTATGTGGATAAGAATTGTTAGACTAAACAAAAATCCTTAATAATTTAACAGGAGGCTCATTATAGGTTATACTTTATGGTAAAAAAAAATATTGAGTTTGATGTGGTATATTGTTTTTATAAGAATTTTAATATCAAGTTTTGATTAAATTGTAAATATTATGGCCTTTTAAAACATATACATTGTACAACCTCCACTCAGAATAATTTTTTGTTAGCAATGATTTATCATTACAGACATAAATTAAATTCCCCTCTATATCCTACCTTCTCAACTTCAATAACCTTCCCTCTACAACAGTAACTGCAGTAAAAGTAGTATTTTTTTTGGTTTTACTCAATTATAAAAAACTCTTTAGAAAATTAAAAAATTACTTTCACAATGTACCTACTGGATGAAATTTCCTTTCAAAAAAGGTGCTCCACTTATACATCAGATCAAGATTTTTGGTATAAATATAAAAATTAAAAATACTAAATACAAAAACACACATCATAGTAAATTCAAATGATCCTTCACTACACTCTTAAATCTAAAATTACACACAGGCTAAAATATTACAAATGTGTTAAGTCAAAAATTAGAGCAAGGAACAATCATTAATGCACTCACGAATTATACCTTACCAAAAATTGGGTGAAGGGGAATGGAACAAATGCCTATACTCTATGTCTGTGCTAGCAAGAGTACACAAGTCTTGTGTGGTATCCATCCATACAAAAACTGTTTGTGGTGTGACACTAAATGAATCCTACTTCTTAAAAAATACACATCTCCACAAAATTGTACCAATAACAGCTATTACAACTCCAAACATTTAATGTTCAATGTAGATATTGAAAGGTCCAACCTCACAATAAACAAACATATACATAACAAGGAAGTACATAAATTAATACTAAAATCTAATGTGTTTTTGAAATTTACAAAATTTGTACATATCCTACATATCAAAGCAAAAAAATTAAAACCCGATCCATTATTATTACTTTCAACTCAAAAGTCCTACTTACACCAATCATGGTGGACACACACATCAAGGATCTGTAAGGATTGCCTTACCCCACCCATACATGATTAGATATATTATCTCTAATCTTTCCGATATTTACTTCTTATCCATAATATAAAGGTCAACTTTTCTACATTTTCATCCAATACATACTTATAATGTATTCATCCCATCTACCTATCTTCTAAATTTCTTTTGCCATCCAATTATAATATTTTATTCAATGATATATTAGCTAGTCTACACTCATTAGTAAAATCATATTCTATGGATCCTGACAGAATTTCCTGTTTCTAACTTGCTGTGTTAAGTCTATAGCATAACCAATTTCCCTATATTAAAAATCTCTATCTGAAGGAGTATTACTCCTTCAAGGGTAGGGAAGAGGAAACTTACTTTTATAAAACAAAATTTAAAATTGATTAAAACCTACTTTAATAATATATCTAAGACTAATTTAAAATTTTAAGCGGAATTTAGAAAAAAAAATTTAATTTGAAATTGCAGAAATTGTACATCACTAATTTTTATACCTAACTATATTTATTTAACTATATGTTTGCATTTATATTTATATTTATATTTATACCTATACTTATGTCACTTTGTGGCTTTTTGGCATAAATATAATAATATCAAATTTATTATTGATAATTATAAAAAATACTAACTTCAATCATGTCTACTTGTAAAACCATGTTTATGATTCCAGTTGATGAATGTGCAAATCGGAATCCTTCCTTTAATCGTACACTAAAAACAAATACATTTTAAAATACTTCTAAGATAGATAAATACACTAGTGTAGTATTTTAATTATAATTATAACATATTATAATAGAAAAAATTTAATAAAAATTAATAAAATATTTTTAAAGTATACTAACAAATTACATTAAAAAAATAGTAAAAGATTATTAAAAGCTTTTTAGAAGAATACACTATAAAATGAATATCTTTAAAATTTTTCAATAACATGAAAACTCAATTGAAATATAAATATTTGCAGTCATTATTCCTGTGAATAAATTTTGTAAAAGAATTTGATTATTTTTAATATCTCCTAATATATTACAATAGATATATATTCATGGGACACTGTGTATACAAACAGACAGAATAAAGGAAACAATTATTAAAGCATATTTAATACAAATATCAGAGAATTATCAAGTTGAGCATTAGAGTTTTTAATTTTTAGCAATTCCTAAAAAATATATATTATGTTCTTAGGTTAAAGATAGCACTATGTAGAATTGAGGAGCCTAGAGATTTAGGTATTTATGAAATCTAAAAACAACACATATTGTTGCTGACTATATTTCAATAGTAAACACTTACTTGGTTAATACTGATAGAGTCCGAGCTAAATGTAATTGAAGATTTGGAGATACATTGCTAAAACAGTTACTGTAGTAACTACGTCCACTACTCCATATCCATCGTCTATGATACAAATAACGAGATAGGGTAGTTGTTGCTGTGACAGCTTTTAATTCCACTTTAGTTGAAATATCTGCAGCAACATCTAGTATTTGTCTACGCTTTGATTTATAATTTATATTTTGTAAATTAGATACTGAGACACCTGGATTAGGTTGTGAGCCATCTGGAAATATGACTGTGGTGAATTGGGAAGGAATCCGTTCATACCTAAAATTTAATTAAATTTAAATAAAAAAAAACTGAATATTTCATTTTTAATATGTAAATTTTATAAAAATTATTTTTATACCTAACAAGGATCTTTTCCAATGGTTTGTCTAATAAATACACATATTTTTGTAACCTTGTAGATTTTTTTTTTACTTTTAATTCTGTTTCTTCTTTCTTTTTTTCCTCTGGTTTTTTTTTTTCATCAGTTGGTTGTTGTTGCTGGTCGTCAGTAGATAACAAATAATTCACTACTGTAGTTGAGTCCAACAATACAATTTTGTTTCTCAAATCATCAATAATCTATCATTTAATCAATTAGAATTTAATCAATTAATATCATTTACAATATTAAATAAAATTTATTATTTAAACCTCATAGTGAATAGATGCTGGTACACAGCTTTGAAATGCTAAATGCAATACAACACAACAACAAGATGGTGCCTTCAAGGAAACACGTGCAATACAAAATGATAAATTGCCTGTTAGTGTCTCACTATAAAAAATATAATTATACAAACATAAATTTAATAATGCATACAAATAGCATACAAACACAAAAATAGTTATCTATTATATTACTTTTTATTTAAACATTTTACATAAGAGTGATCATCAATCAAAACAAATGTACACCAATGTTTCAGTAAAGCAAACAATGATTTAGCTGCTTTTCTGCATGTTACAGTCATAATGGTATATGGTTCATTTTCTATGTTTGGCATATGTAACCAACGGGGAAGGGGACGATCATGTCTTAGCAATAATACACCACCACCAATCCTGTACGTGGAAAACCATTTGGGCCATTGTGATTCAGGGTCTAAAGTGCATACTGGTTTCCAAAAATCCACAAATTGTTGATGTTGTTGATCAATATAATTTTTTTGTTGACCACTAAAATTTAAAATATATTTAATACAATTTTATTAAATTATCATAATACTATTAGGTATAATACTAACTCTAATTTTACTTTATTTTGCTTTAAAGAAAAATAATAATTTGAATTCAATGGTAAATGATAGAATAAAGGCACACCATTAAGCAATGGACTTTTATTTAAAGCTCCAGGAATTGCCAAATTAACTGTTGATTTTGATTCTGCTCCATCAGCATTTGCTGTCATTACTATATGATCAATAATACTATTTAAACTAAGTGGACTTAAACATATATCATCTATCTCGTCAATTTCTGTTGTTAATGGAATTTCAAGTTTGAGAGGTGATAGATCATGATTTTCGGTTTGCTGTTTTGGTTGATTTTCACTATCAAATAAGTGGCCTGTACTGGGTGAATATGTTTCTAAATGTTTAATTAACACATCGGTTTGTACTATGGACTGCATGGTAGACCAAAATCGAGCAATCAGAGCTTGTCTATACATTGAAGAAATTACTCTAGTAGATGATCTATCACTCATAATGTAGTCAGTTTTTTTTGTAATGGTAGTTGTTGCAGCAGCAAAAGAAATTGATGAGGATCGACAAGATGATAACTGAAATTTGAAGGATCGAGCTGTCTGTGATTGTTCTAAATATTTTTTAGTTTTACTACATGTAATATCGTGTAAAAATTCATATGGACCTAAATATTATAAATGTATCAACAAATTAATAAATAT
The DNA here is from genome assembly GCA_902439185.1 of Cinara cedri. Taxonomy (NCBI): domain Eukaryota; kingdom Metazoa; phylum Arthropoda; class Insecta; order Hemiptera; family Aphididae; genus Cinara; species Cinara cedri. The sequence goes on along the minus strand of CABPRJ010000978.1, from coordinate 210,104 downwards.
AAACTATACAAATACTGAATATTTAAATGTTATATAATATATTGTAACCTTTGACCACAACAGTGTAATGAATATTTAAAGAATCATCTGGTTGTGGTTGTGGTGGTACTTGTTTTGATTCTGTTGTTGAATCAGATGGATTTTCCGTGATATTTTGAATTACTATTGGCTCCATTGGTATAACTGGTGGTGGCCATTTTGTAATTATATCATACTCAATATATATATGATTAGTCCACGGCAAAACTAATTTTAAATGAAGTTTACATGGATTAGTTATGTCCAGAACAGAATTATTATTGTTTCCTGCATCTTTGAGTTGTATATCCTATATTTATAAATTTATTTGCAATTAATAAAAAATAATATTTCCAAATGTACATAGTTATTAGTTATATATTTTGAAATTGTATAATTATTTTAAACATTAATGAAATATAAATTTTTCACATACAATTTTAAAATGTCTATTTGATTAAACACAATATAAATACCTTTACTAAAAATCCTTCACGCATACGACAACAAATAATATTTTCAAGGTGAGCGTGAACATGATCACTAATTTGTTTTTTAGAAACCAATTGTGGTTCTCTGTTACCATAAAAACTTGAATTCCTTAAACAAAAATGTACATACAATTATAATTAATACTTATTGGTTACTTACACATACACTATACAGTACACAGGAAATCCAAAATACATTGTACTTTGAATATTTTGTTTTAAGTATATAAATTCTAATATTTATTATAATATGCATTACCTTATAGTCCATTCACCCGTACGAACCCGTGGAGGAGTACAACTAAGCTTTGTGATTGGAGACTCCTTAGCATCTCCTCTTTTAAATGACCACATTATGAATTTAGTATGATAATAATTAACAACTAAGTTAGGCAATGTTTTTGGGAAAGAATTTAAGTAAGTACCAGATGTGGCTGTTGCTATAAGCTGCATTAATTCAGGGTATGGCACAAGCCCATGACTGGAATTTGGATGAAATTGACTAGATACATGTAAAAATGAGCATGCCACACCTATAGATCTCAATTGGTTTAAAACCAAATCAAGCACTTGTATGTCAGCCAATGAAATCATGCCATCAGTAATCACAACCAAATCTAAAAAAAAAATGTATAAAAGATTATAAAATGTCACACTAAGAATATTTTATAAAAAACAAATAATTTTAAAATTTAAAAACTCTAAAAAAAAATTACGAAGAAATTAATATTGAATACTTGACACAGAACTAGATTTTGTGTTCTTCATTCAATAAAATACAGTTTTAATTATAAATTATCATAGTACCTAATTTTTAATAAATTAGTAACATCATTTGTATAAACTAATATAATAAGGTGATTATATGTATTATATTGGAATCCAGATATGTCTGACATCATTACTTTATACTATATTTACTGGAATTTAGTCTCTAAAATGTCACTTAAGATCGTGATATGTCAATTGATGAAATTCACCCAATATTATGAAGCAAATATACTAATATATGAAAGTACTAATGCTCTATATCAAGATTGTAATGAATTGAATTTTGAGGAAGAAAATAAAAACACAGATTTTGAAGATGATGTAAAATTTATATTATCTAATAAATACCAATGCATTTCTTATCACACACAAGCACACAATACCTACACAAAATTATAATATTTTATAAAGTCATAATAACTCTAACTTTTACTTAAGCAAGTTGTAAAAGAAGTTATTGAAAGAAGAGGGAAATGAAAAGGATGCTTATTGAGGTATATTTTGTAGTTGTGCAATGTTTTAAATTAATTTAATCTTATGGGCAATGTCAAATTTCATGTTTAATATACCTACTTTAAATATAACAACACAACTTTAAATTTGTTTTGCATTTATTATTATAATGATGTATATATTATACTCATATTTATTTTTGTTAACTAAAATTGTTCTATCAGAACACTATCCAATTAGTAGATATACTCATACTATATTCCCATGTTCTACTATCAAATTTTATGAAGTTGATAGCATGAAACATTATTTTATGACTTATAGATTCATTATTCAATATTAAGGATATAAATGGTTCTTTAAGTCTTAACTTGAAATTTACACGTAATAAAAACATTTATGTGGCTTAAATGTATTTTATTTTACACCATTAATTGCTGCCTTTTTGAAGATAGGGACACATGTGATCAATCCCCACAAATTATTACACAATATTATTGTGGCCAAAATAATATCATGATATTGTCATAATTTTATTTATGATATCATTGATTATTATTACTAGTACCTATTTAATGAATGATGGTAATCAATGATGATATTAACAAACAACTATTGATGATTCCAACAATTAGTGCAGGCTATAAATTGGAAAAACTCAAAACTAAAACTATCTAAAAATTATCTAAATAAAAGTTAAATATCTTTATCTAATCTAAATAAATGTAAAATGTATTTATCTTTATCTGTATCTAGATAAATTTATATAAAATTATCTATAAATGAAATTTGTGTTATCTATTCTCAACACTGCCTGTAACCTATAGGTTACAGTTATAGGTTATAGTATGGCCAATGAATAGTGAGCCACAGCCATTTTTTTCTTATTCAGGGAGTCTACAGCTCTCAGGAACTCTGACAGCTACTGACTTTTCATTGGCATATTATAGCCTGTTTAACCCTAATTATACATATTATTTTTGATAAGTTACTAAAAATTATAAAAAAAAAACAATTTGAAATTGAATGAATGAAAAATAAAAAGAAAAAAATTTGTTTCACAGCTTATTAAACTTGAATGGCAAATAACTAGTGATTTCTTTATTAGTAATGTTCATATACACTCAAAAATATTAAAATATGTCTTATAATATGCAGTAAAAAAAATAATATTTATTTAAAAAATTAACATTTTAGGAGCTAAAAAAAATGTCAAACACTATATAACATATGTTAAATACCTTTTTATTATTTATAATTAAAGTTGATTTTTTAATTTTAACTATAATTACTAAAGATTACTTATAAGAAACTATTACATTTAAACAGATAAATATATCAGATCAAAATACTTAAAAGTCAATATTAATAAGCATATTTAAAATAATAAATTAATAAATAAAAGTACATTTATTACGCTTGAAAAAAGCATATCCAATTAATATTTGTTTTTATTTTGCTTTCAAACAGTCCTAAATAATTACTCTTTGTCTATAAATTAATATCACTGAAAAATATTATTTCAAACTATCTTAGAATTTTTCTATAAAAAGTGATGTTTTAGGTATTATTTGTAATAATTTATTAAAGAAGCCTAAGAAACAAAACTTACTTGATATATTTGATTGTGGTAATAATCTAACAGCTAGCATGCCATATCTTAAAGTGTTTATAAAACCTGAATCAGGATTGTTGTTATTAATAGTTGGCCTATGTTCCTCATTACAACTTGTTCTATTATAGGGACTTTTATTAATATTAGACTTTTGATTTTTAGGAATTTCATTTTCATTTTCTGATGTGTTATTATCATTGTCACAACTCTACAACACAAAAATAATAAAAACAATAAATTAATAGTTATTTAACTTATCAGTTTTATAAAAATTAAATTGTGTACAATTCCAGTTTTTTAAAATTTAGTTTTAAATGTATTATTTTAATGTATAAAACTTAATACTTAATAGTCAATCATTCAGTTAAAATATAATTTAATGACCAATATTAATTCACATAATTTAGATTTTCAATTGTATTTTTATTTTTTTATTATTAAATAGAAAAGAATTTTATATGTACCAAATAAAAAGAAAAGATTTGAAATAACAGTGTATAAGTTATAACAAAGCCTACCATAGTAGTAGGTATAAAATTAATGGTTTTATATTATTCATTATAAATGTTTTTTATACACACTGAAATATTTATTTAATAATAAATATTTCATATTTTTTAATTTTCTGATTATTAAAATCATAAAATTAAAATAGATAATATAAAATACATTAAAAATGAATGGAAAAAGAATCATATTTCTGAAATATATTTAGTACAAATATTTACCTTGGTTTTTTCAATAACTATTTTTGTTTTGGCTAATGAATTTTCAAGGCGATTCATTTCAAATGAAATAGTTCTAAAAAAATGAACAAAATTATGACTATTGATAAGCCATCCTTGCACAAGTACCTGTTGAAAAAATATAACATAATATGTGATGTTTTCATAAGATTGAATATTTCAAGTATACCTGCTGTGCTAATGATGTGAAAAATGGTGTGTGCACTATAACTGTAACATACACTTGAGGCTCAAACAAAATTTTTTTAGATCCCGGGACAATGAACTATAATATTAAAAAATACATGGTTAAAAGAAGTATAATATATTGTAATTATTTTTATATATTAACTTAAATTGTGTCAATACACACAATTTTGACATTATGTTTAATATATATTATAATAATATTAAGTCATCAAAAGAAATATCATACAGGCCTGATAAACCCTTCAATGCTTCGTCTCAGTGCTACCATCATTTCATCAAGCATCACATAACCTCTTTGAATATCCTAAAAGAAAATTGAATCAAACAATACCACTTAATTGTAATTTACTTTAAAACGAAACATCTAAAACATATACTATAAGGATCTTACCACTGTACAGTTAGATGGACTCATGTCTAAACAGTACACCATATTGTAAACTGGTGTCATAAAATATACCCGGGTAAATGTGTCCATCACAAAACTAGTACTTTTAACGCTAGTTTTCTTATTGTTACGTTCTTTTCTTGGTATGAATGACATGATTTTACATGGTTCTTCCATTTCAATGTCCTCAAATTTTTCATCTACCATTTGTACTGTACCCAGACGTTTTAAATACCACATGAGACGCCTATCCGCGTCCATGGTTCTGCCCTCATCAATCATTATGTACACGGACGAGGCGATAATATAGGATTCTAAAGATATTGCCCGTATTAGAGGAATTTCGTAATTAAAAATGTCATTTCCGTTGTCGTTTTTTGGCTAAGTATTAATAATACAATATTATTATTAAATATTAAAAATTATTATGGATTGAATAAAAATATCACATTAATTCTATTTAATAATACCTGTGACTGTGTGCTGATAACAACTGAAGGAACAGAATTACTGTCAGCTTCCGTGGATGACGTTATTGTACAACTATTAGAATTCGTTGATGAAGTTATCATATTACTATTGGTGTCCATTGACAACGTCATTATACAACTAGTAGTATTCGTCGACGACGTCATTGTACAACTACTGGTGTCCGTCGATAATACTATCGTACAACTACTGGTGACCGATGGGGACGTCATTAAACAATTACTGATGTCTGTTGACGGCATCATCATATAACTGTTGGTGTCCGATGACGACGCCATTATATAACTATTGGTATCAGTCGACGTCGTTATTGTACAATTATTGATGTCCGTTGACAAAGTCACTGTACTATTGTCCGTTGACAAAGTCACTGTACTGTTATCCGTTGACAAAGTCACTGTACTGTTGTCCGTTGACAAAGTCACTGAACTGTTGTCCGTCAACGAAAACATTTCCGAACTGTTGTCCGTCGTTTCCATCGTGCAACTGGTGGCAAAATAATAATAATAGGTTAATCGCCGATTCGGTCACATCTCACATACGTTTATCAGAATCTGTGAACACGGTGCTTTCCGAAAATCGTACTGACGTCAAAAAATGTCATTTCGTTTTAACAATGAGAATAATCGAAGAATAATATTATTATACTCGTTTGGCTCGGTACCAATTAAATTGAGATAATTAATTAACTGTAGACTTTGGATAATTTAATCGGACGCGCGATACACGCATACGAGCGAAACAAAAGCAACGTCGAATTACAATTAAGTATTATTATTACTTATTATTAAAATAATGTTTTATTGTTATTGTCGTAAGGAACTGTTTAACGACGAAAGCAATATTGATAACAAAATATTTGTGCGACGCACGTGCCCGCTAACATTGTATATAATGATAAACTACTGCTGCGGCGTAGTCGGGGGCGATGACGTAACAACCAACGATCGAACCCGCAGTTTTGATAATGATCAAAGAAAATGCACGAGGAAAAAATGTAATACCTACCTAGTTTTTTTTTTTTTTATATACCAATGATGGGAGGCAGGGTTATTGTTCGCAAGCCGGGGTGGCTGTCGATCAGTGTCATAGATCACATCACACGTTTATACAGAGTGATCGATTTATTAGATAACCGAATCCCAAAATCACTCATTCCATAAATTAATTATTTATACCAACCTGTAAAGTGTATAATATACTTTAAAGTATTGTCCTTCATTTCTTATAGAAAAAAAAAAAACATTTACTGTATAATATTAAAATTTGTAATTCGTATAATATAATTCAGATTACAAATTATTCAATACAACATAAACGTAAATTCGTCTATATACCTACCTACTAAAACTGGGCACTAAATTGTTAGAAAGTTAAAGTTAAGTTAAAAAGTTGCTTTTTTTAGTAACTTTATAGTTTACAGTTCACCTTATTAGTTTTTATTCATAATAACTTTGTAACATAACTAGTTGAATTGAATGTGGATAATATTCTAATCCAACTCGTTAAAATCAAAATGAAACTATACAATTATTTCTGTTTTTTTTTTTTTTTATTTCAAAAATCCAAATGTTCTGTAAAATATTGAGTATTTTCAATTTTATGACAAAAACATTTTTCTTGTCATATTATTGAATAACAAAATTATAGTCGGCTATAATCATTGAATTATAACACATATCATGATTATATAGTTATAATATAATTCAATGGCTATAATATTCTAGTTATTTTAATATGTTTATGACACTGAGATAGTTACGAATATACTCTATCTTATATTCTCATCTATCTGAGATCAGTGTTCTATGGTAATTGGTAATATAGCCTATAGACTATTAGGTATAATGTTATGTTCATGGTCTATTTTTGTAATATAACTATATAATATAACCAATGTATGCAATATAGGTAATATTATGTTATATTATATTATTACATATAATACATTCTATATCATATTTTTTTTTTTACTGTTATGCGGAATCTATGATTAATATAAGGTACTTTTTAATGAACTAAATGTTTTTCGGAATATAATTGAATAAGTTACAAACCCTAACAAAAATAAAATAAAAGAGATAAATAAACTATTACGTTTAAATTTCTTTATAGTGTCATAGTGAGAGATTATTGTATTTTTCCCCCCTCCCCCTGAATAATCATCCAAAATACTCCACTGGTTATACATGTTTTGAAAGGTCGTAGGTAGTATTTACAATTTGAAAATTATCCTTTTCGTTAATATTCCCGTTTTTCCAAATTATTATGAAAACTGTTTAGAAAATTAAAAATGACCTCCGTAAAGTACTGCAACAAGAAAATTCACTTTCAAAAAAGGTACCACACAAGAAAATCGGAGTGAGATTTCTGGTTGAAATTTTGTACACAATGTATACAAATAAATAAATACATAAACATCATTGTAAAACCAATACATTCATAGCTCCGCTCTGCAGAATCTAAAAAGATAGTGTCAAAATAAATGTCCACAAATCATTAGTTTAAAAATTAGTAATCATAGTGATTTAAAATTTTAGTTTTTCGATAGTTTGGTTAAATTTGGTACCTAGAAGGCTACAACATACATATCGTATGTATCAAAGGTTACAATATATACTTTTTTCTATTGAACACTTTATATCATATATATCGTCACCTCCCCCAAATTAAATCATTTCGGTTTATTATAGGAAAGGAGGAGAATATTTGATCAGTACATCACCGAAATTAAAATCACTCGCAAACAAATCTCAATTTACCCCATCCTTTATGTATTATCATATATTGGGACAATAAGCCTTTTTAGACGTGTGCAGCCACTGTTATAGATAATTTAATGTATACCTGTAAGCAACGATAAACCGTTGCTTACTAAAAAAATTCTAAGAAGAGGTCAGTTGCTTTAGAAAGCAATTTTACTTTGGCGTATCAAAAGTAGTATCTATTTTAAAAATAAATTTTGGTACTTTAAGGCGGTCATTTTTTTTACTTTTCTAGTAAAATTTCTAACAAAATCTAAATTTATGTCTGATACAAGTGAATTTGATTAATATTGTTGGTATAATTTCTGTAAGAGTTTGCTTGTATAGACAATTTGATGATATCTATACATTGTATTTTTTGCTAATTAATAGTGCAAAGAAACAAAATTGGTCAATTATGATTTGATAATTTATTTCCAAACTGAAGGGAAGATTAAATGGAAATGGTGTCAATTTAATAGGTAAAAATATATTTTACGACAACGCTATTTTACAAGATATTAAAATAAAATATCAACGAGTTGTAAGTGTTAAATCAGGTCAGTGTGCAGATAATTATACTAATATAGAGCAGAAATTGTATTTAAACCAAGGGCAATTAGAATTTCCATGACACAAAATTTGAATCATACCATATTTTAAACCATTCGTTTTACATTTTTTATTTGACAGCTGTGGATTATTGTGATCAGTTTTTTTTTTCATGTTCATGCACTTGGTTTTTTTTTTAGATTTTTTTTTACATAAAACTACAGCGGATATTTGAATTGTTTTAACAAAATGAAAAAATTGTATTATTTTTTCCATTTTCATATTACCTTTCAAAATGTTATTCAATAGATCTATTTGCAATATTTTATTTTATTTCAGGAAAATATTACAGTGGCGTAATTTGGAGATGTTTGTTGGGGGATAAAAATGTTTTTACATTTTGCCTATAACCCCCTCCCAAAAAAAAAACAAATTATATTCATCATGGGCACCTTTTAGTGTAATAAATGTATGTACTCATGTGATAATGTGTATGATATTGTTATAATCATTATTCATTTAGATAAAATAATCAGATGAGCGTCGTCGATCCGCGATAAAATAATACTTGACCGTTCGATGGTTTATTTTTGTACCACTACCATAATACAGGTATATTTTTTCAATACTGCAATAGTGATACCTATGCTGCTCTGCCATACAGGGGCGTTCCCTCGCATCTCCCCCCCCCCCGTATGATGTTCTTTTTTGTTATGCAAATTATCCATAATTCTTAAGTACAAATAAGTACAAATGCAACTGGATCTAAATTTCATAAAGATAATTCCGGATCTTGGAAATATTTTGATTGAAACAAGAATGAAACAATTCTAATTTATAAATATTCTCTAAAGGTTGAGATAGAATTGTGGAAAACTAAGTGGAAACAATCAAGTTGCAAAGATTTAATGAAATAATATATTTTTAGAATTATAATTGGAAGTGATTACTTTAATTTAAATTTTAGATTCTGAGTATGGCGAAACATGTACCTATTGGATTTACAATGATTTTTTTTATAAAAATGTATATTTGCCTTTTCTTGGCGGAATAAGTAATTTAAAGACATTTTAATCTTGCGAGTTTTGTACGTAATTTTTGTTCAGTATTTATCTACACTGTGGATAAAATTATTAGACCAAACAGAAATGCTTGAAAATTTAACATGAGATTGAGATTCATTAAATATCATACTTTGTGGAAAAAAAATGTTTTGAACAAAGGCCTATCACTAGAGGTCGGATTTATATTCCCTTAAAATACTGAAATATGATATTTTTATTGTCGTTTAAAATAAGACAATATATTCTCTTAATATTCTTTTAAAATACCAGATTATGTTTTATGTCCTTAAAATTTAATTTGAGTTTTCAACTTAAATTAAATTGTACTATTCATTTGATTTACAACATTTTTAATTTATTTTGCAAATCTTAGAAATTCATGACAGCTAAGGTTATTTTATTATTTCTGATGTGCTTTCAACATCAATAAGAAATATCTAGTGATTAATTTTTATTAGAAACCCAGAGAGATATAAACATAATTCGCTTGTAAAATAAATTTTATTTGTTGATAAATGTTATCAAAACGTCGATTTACGTCCATACAAATAATGGAATCAAAACTAAAAATATTCATAAAATATTCTCAAAATCGCAAATATTCTCTAAACCCAAATATATGCTTTTTTTTATGCAAAATACACTTTATATGTCATGAATTGTGAAAATATCTTATTCCCATTTAACTACATACACTAGAAAAATGTGTAAAATCAAAAATTCAACTTCTACTTATCACTTTTAAATATTTATCGAAATTAAAACATAAATATAGAAAATACTGTTGATCAAATCGCTTGTAAAACGCTGCTTAAAATAAAATTATTTTCTATTTGGTCATCCAATTTGTATTAATTATTATTACTATTATTTTTGTTATTCATAATATCATTATTTATTTAATGTAAAAAAAAAATGAATTTTATTTTTAAATTTTATGGTTTTACTGTATTTGTACAATATATCAGCAGTCTTCTAAGCTAATGTAAGTTGAAATGAAATCAGATATAAAGGTTTTGAGTTTTTGTTGACAAAGTGGTGGTATTCAATAGTAAACATTTTTCAACCCCCCTCCTCCCATAGAATCGACCCAAAGACGCCCCTGAATAATACTATTAATCGAGCTCCGCTCTGAATCGTTTTTTGTTGGCAATGCTTAAATTTGCTTAGGTATAGATATACACTAAATTTTCCTCAATATCTTCCCAATTTCTTATCTATAACAGTGGTCCATCCATCGTGCAAAATATGGTAGTCTTTTTTCTTATCAATCATTAATATTAAATTGAATTATTTCGTCCTCCTTCTACCCATAGTCAAGGTCTAAAGACGCCCCTGAAATATTGTGTCTAGGTGTTCACTGTTGGAAGAAGTATTTATGTTTAAATTATTAAGCTGTTTAACCAGTTACTGCAATACCCCTTGAACAGCTCAGTTACCTCCAATGGAACTTATCTTTAAATTGGACACAGTATTGTCTTTGTGAAATCCTAAGAGTATAAGGTGCAGTCGGAAGGAAATGTACCAGTTGCTAGACTCAGCTAGAGAGTTATAAATTACAATGTTTTGATTAAAAAGTTTAGTAATTTATTTAGTCAAAGTTAAGGAAAAGATAAAAAAAACACAATCAAATAAGGAAGTTATTTAGTTGATAGTTTCCTCTTACCTAAATCTTTAAACATATAGTGAAGACCTTTGTTTTAGTAGATTGGGTCTAAATTTGAATAATATTACAAATAATGATATTAATGGTATAGAGTTAATGACACCCATAGAGTACGAAAGGCACCTTAGAGAAATAAATCTTACGATGATTTTATTTAAAGAAAAAATATATGCTCTTTAATAATATTAAATTAGTTCTTAGGTAAATGTATGTTTTAACTTATTTTATTATTATTTTTAGTTTAAAATTTTGTAATTTAATTATATACAACTAGGAATTAGTTCTTTTAAAAAAAGGGGGTCATGTTATGTACCAGGTTAAAATACACTCATAAGAAATACATTGCATTTTTACCAGATATAGGTAATAGATACTGATTAATGGTTAAATTATTGTCCCACTTTTAAATTAATTTTTGACTAATTGAGACAATTTATTAAAATTCTGTCAGAGATTGGTGATCAACTGTCTCATTCACTGCAGTAACTAATAACATTATTGAATTCAATTACTGCTTTTTTAAATAATAAAATATGTAAGTTGGTTTCCTTATTTAAAAACAAATATTTAAATTAATTTACTAATTTTTTAATTATCAACTACTATGTCAATTCTATTCTAATGTACTAGTGAGCATAAGAAACTACCATGAGATGGGTGACATTTGTAATACATTTTTTAATTATTATCATTACTCAACTGAACATACTAAATTTTTTTTTTAACAGACCACGGAATTGATCATTTTAATATTATTATCATAACATTTTCATTTCATACATCATTTCATACATCATTTTGTATATATTTTATCTAAAAATAATATTAAATTATTTCTATATAATAAAGAATTAACAACAGAAATTATTTAACACATTTTTTGTTATAATATTATAATAGTTTATATTACATTGGAGTGGCGCATCATAATCGACATTTTAAAATTGTACAAAAAAAATATAATATATTGTTATCCAAAGCATGTAATGCGCACACTCACTTAATTATTGCTGCGGCTGTGTTCGAATCGGCATACAAAATAAATCATTTATAATTACTACAATAATAATAATATTTAATAAAAATAATAATAATAATAAAACCAGTATTAATCAAATATTCTAGTATGGTGGTTGTGGTAGCCAATTTTCAAGTCTACAAAATTATTTAGTATTATTATAGATATATCATATATACTACAAATATATGACCATAATTGTATTTTACACACGCATATAATTCACAATTTACACACGCATATAATTCACAATTTACACATATATATTTATTTTACATTATCAAAATGTATATTTTTTGTATTCTTTGGAAAAAATTAAAAATACACATTATAAAATTATTACAGTGGGTGATGCTTATAAGGTTTAAGGTTTTTAGATTCATCAGTCACATATAAGACTCAAAATCATATGAAATGATTTGGATATAACCAAATACATTTTATTATTTCCTCACTTGGCTTATAAGGTTTATAGGTTATAAGACTCACTTTGTGCTGGTTCCAAAGTGAGTCTTATAAGCACACCCACTGTATCTTCTTGTCAGTCGGTTGTTAATTTTATCCAACTGAATTGGATGGAGCACTGCTTAGTACAAACTTATTAAAACAAAATAAAAGAATAGATGATTAAAAACTACATTCACATGCTATAATTTACAAACATAAAATTTTCTAATAAAAAATATTATTGCTTTAGAAAAAGTAAAATTGTCATTATTTACTTGGACACAAAAAATTGTTGGGGTCCGCCTCCAGGTCCTGATGGACCCCCGCCACCACCAGCACCACGGGTATTAGTGGCATATAACTGTTGTTGGAAATTATGAAATTGTTGTGCATAATTTGGATCAGCTGTGGTTGGACCAATAAATGAATTTGCTGCTGGTGGACCACCTCTGAATCCTACAGGACCACCACCTGGACCAGGACCACCTCCACCACCCATAGATGGTGGTAAGGGTTGTGTGGCATCTGGAGGACCTGGACCTCCCATCATTCCTCCCCCTTTATGTTGTTGGGGTGGTGGTCCACCTGAACCTCCACCCATCATCATCATTTGCTGTTGTTGGGAATGACTTGATGGATGGTGAAGGGGAGGCCCTCCTCCACCACCACCAAACATACTATCAGGTCCTCCATTGTAGTTACTACTTACCATACCCATTCCATTGTTGCCACCCCCTAGTCGTATCATACTGCCAGGGCCACCACGCATCATTCCTCGACTATTATTCGGTCCCCCAGGAGGTATGCCACCCATACCACCACCAGGAGGACCACCATTACCACACATCATATCGTTCATTCCAGGGCCTCCATTACTGTTATTGTAACCACCACTGCCTCCTGAATTTGCAAAATACTGTAAATTGTGAGAAGATACTTTACCACCACCATCCATATTAGATAATGGGTTTCCACCACTACCAGGTCCACCTGAAAACCTTTGCAAAAAATCTAACCCAGGTTGCTGTTGCTGTTGTTGATTTTGAGATGCAGGTGGTGCTCCTCTAGGACCACCACTTCTAGAATTGTTGGGCAAATATTGTATAGTGTTTGGTGCACTAGGCTTAACTTGTATATTGGCACCGCCATTATATGGTACACCAGGACCACTTCCAGTTGGTATTCTAGGCATAAGTCTTTGTTGTTGTTGTTGCTGATATTGTTGTTGTTGCATTATTGATGATGATTTTGGAGACATGGGACCGCCACAGTTCTGCATCATCATACTACTATTTCGACCACCTATTGGAGGCATTCCCATTGACATTCCACTTCCTGGTCCTATAGACATGCCACTCCCATTAGGTCCTGAGGGTCCTTGTCCTAATCCTGGTCCCGGCCCATATATCATACGACTTCCACTACCAGGAGGGCCACTTATACCACCATCGTGCATTCCACCACTGCCCAATCCCATTGGACCACACATGGGATCATTATTGTTGCCCATCATATGTATTGGTGGACCATTCCCTCCACCATAAGGTGACATCATTCCACCGCCATGGTGATGTAAAGGAGGTACTCCACTACCATGGTTAACAATTGGAGATGATCCTCCTCCAGCTACATTGTTAGCTAACTGTTGATTCATTTGAGCCAAACTTGATATGGGATCAAAATGTTTCATTGGCTGTTGCTGTGACGTTTGCATACCAGCAGCAGCAGCAGCTGCAGCAGCTGAAGATGGGTTTAAAGGCATATCACCAGGGCCAAGTCTTGATGGGAACCCTAAAGGTGAATCTTTAGGATCAATCATCATACCACCAGGCTTATGTTGTTGTGGTCCACTTCCATAACTCCCAGGATATCGTGAGTCATTCATCATTTGTTGTTGTGGACTAGGTGGACATGTGTAAACACCATTTCTTATTTGTTGCATATTACCCTGCTTAGAAGGACCATTGTTACTTTCCATTGCTGATGGACTAGGTGATGCAAAGTCACTAGGAGTACTGGGGTAACGATTACCAACTTGCATATCCATAGATGAAGGAGAATGATGATTAGAAGGTGTGTTTCCTTGTGAAGATTTCATATTCGAATCAGTCATTATTATATCCAAATTATTTTGGGATGAAGGTACTCTAGAACAATTATATAATTATTATATTATAAATTATATTATGTTTTTATAATAGATAATATTTTAACTAGTGATGGGCACTATTCAATAGTGTCTATTCCAATAGTTGACCTATATTCAATAATTTCTATTGGATGAATAGTTTTTATTCAATTAGTTTTTCTTACAGTTATTATTTAAATGGAATAATTTATATTCAAAAATACAACAATTGGGCATAATTTTGTGTAGAGGCACAGAGCACATTTGAATTATTTTATATGTAGTATTAAATGGTTTATTATAATATTTTTAATGAAACATTTGTGTTTTCTATTATCATTATTTCTTAAAACTATGATTAAAGTATTTTTGAAGTAGATAGATAAACACATATTTAAGATGGTATTTTGCCAAGATCAAAATTAATTTAAATTTAAATTGAGGCTTATTATTGTACATACAATAATAAACAGGTTAAAATATATTCATATTGTTTTCAATTAAAAAAAATGATAATATATAATATAGTTAGTCTATTTCATTGGTATAGTCTAACAAATTATTTGGTTTGAAATAAAATATATAATAATGGCACCTATTCAAATTCACAAACAAAAAGTACTGAATTTCTTGATGTGCACAATTTTTAAAGTGTAAAAAAAAAAATGTACAACCAGGTTAACCTTTTAACATGCAGACATAACATTAAAATTTAATAAATAATAAGACACTGGTAGCATAAATGGAGCCACTAAATTATCAATATAAAAATGGGTAAAATTAATTATTTTATTAGTTATGTTTGGTAATTATTATTATCAGAACTAGATTTTATAAGTATAAATGATTGTAAAAAGTTGTGAAAATTTCCAAATCCAAGATATTTTCATATAATCAACAAACATTTGTTTTCTGAAACCATTTAAGAAAGTAGTCAATTTAAATATAGTTATTTTGAATAAATTATTTACAATTGATAATAAGTTTCTCTATTTTACATTAGTTATTCATACAAGAAAAAAATATATTACTGTAGTTTTAAATGAAATAACATTTTTCAATCATTGAAATTGGGTAAGTCTGTAGTATTTAATACTATAAAATATAATATTTTTTAAGGTTAATAGTTTTGCAAAATAATATATTAATAAAAAAAATAACCTAAGCAATAATGTTTTGTACTAAAAAAGGTGGGATTATATTTTGTTATTTATTTTATTATTGTAGTTTTTTGATTTTTTGATGGTTTTCAATAAAATAACTGGGAAAAACCAGTAATAAAATTATATGTTAAGTATTAGGTTTTGTAACATTCTTAATCTAGTAAGTGAATAAAAAAGTTGATTTTGAATTTCCCTTATAATTTTTTTAATAATTGAGCAAAACTGAAAGACATGAAAAATTTATAAAAATAATGCTTTTGTAATTTGTTATTTTGTTTATTTGTTGTAATATAGTTAAAAATATTCATAAAGGCTTGAAATTCTGAGAGAAAACTTAAATTTACTTTTTCTAAATGTGGTAAAATTTTCAAAACATTTAAACCATTTTTGAGCTATTTATACACAGTTAAAAATAAAATATTTTAAGCGATTTCTGTTGATGTTTTCTATGGAAAAAATTGTTAAGAATATAAACAAAAATGCTTGGGAATTTGACTGACTAGGAGGTTCATTATAAGTAATAATTAATGATCATCAAAAAAAAGTTGAGTGTAATGTAATTTTTTTTTAATATAAGTTATTATAAAATGTTGAAGAAAATCTGCTCAGAATATTTTTTTATTAGCAACAATAATCACTGCACATAAATAAACATTAAATTCACCTCTATATCCTACCTTCCAAACAACCAACCTACAATAGTGTCGCACCAATCCTCAATGTAAGTTATTTTTTTTTTAAATTTCAAAAGGATTCAAAGTTCAAGGTTGATTTAATCTAGATTTTGTTATTTTTAAGTTCTAAAACATTAATACTGTTTTTAACAGTATGCTAATTTATAATTATATTTTGATACTTGTACACTTTATGTATAACAAAGCACACTATACTAGGAACTATACACATTTTTTTAAATTTTTATTTATATTGGTAAGCTTTTGGTTTTACTTGAAAAATAGTCTGTAAAAATTCCTATTCTTTTTAATTACTCAAATTCAAAATAACAAAATTGTATTAAATGTTAAAAACTAAATGTTTTTTGGTGTGACAGTACATCTGACAGTAGCCTGGTTAGGGTATAAATCAGAGTAATCAAATGTGTCAGATTAACTACCATGGAGTACTATAGTAGTTACTCTATACTTAATAACTACAATTGTAAGAGTTACTGATAATCAATTTGTAATAATAACTAAGCCAAAAATGTTGGATACAAAGTCAATATTCTAATTTAATGTAATCTTAAAAATTAGTTCTGCTCATTTGCAGTAGTTTAACAAGTGGTATCCAGATATGCTAGTCTAGATAATATCTGAACCAATGAAAATAATTCTACAAATGACCACATAAAAAATTGGCTTTCATATTTACCACTAACACATAAAGGATTAATAATATTATAATTAACTGATAATACTTTTGAAAACATATATTATAAATATTTTGATTACAAATATAAAAGTTACTGATGTGTAAATAATTAAGAATGTAAATAAATTAGAATATAATATATAGGTAATTTTTTAGGTCAACTTACGAAGGTGACATTGTAGAAGTAGTCGTAGTTGTTGAAGCTGATGAATCTTTTAAACCTGTATTAGGTTGTTTTTGAATGGTAAGTTCTTGGCCATCAAATGTGTTGAGGTACTGTATATGTTGAGGTGAAGGAACAGGCATTAAATTAGGCTCATCTCCTCTTTTTGATAGTTGTTTATTGTGGCAGTATAATCCATCTAAAAGGAAAATTATGAAAAATAATTCAAAATAACATAATATGTTTAATAATTTAATTATATACCAGGAGATTGTTGACCACCACCCCCAGGCTGACCAGGAGTAGCAATGTTAGATGAAGGTGAAAATTCATTAGACATAGGTCCTTTTAGCTTCATTGATGAGCAAGAATTATGACCAGTTCCACTACCAGGTGACATGTGTACAGGTGTACCTGGATTACTTGATTGTAATCTTGATCCATTACCACCTGGAGATCTAACAGCAGTAGGACTCATATTTGAAGAAGGACGGCCTCCAGCTGGAGAATTTAGTGCTGAACATGTCCGGGGAGATGGCAATGATAAATTACTATTTGGTACTCCTGTGCCACTACCAGCCAAAGGAGAATTAGGGCTACAACTGGGTACAGAAACAATAGGTACACTAGCAGATCGAGCAACTGTTTGATGGTATGATGGTGGTGGACCACAACGTATTCCATCTTTTTTTTTATCATCATCATTGATAAATATTGATTTTTGCCAATCAGATGAACAAGAAGTTGGTGTTTTTGGTGGCAATAAGAGATCAGATGAAGAATTTGTTACAGCTGCAGCAGTTGTTACAATAGCATCTACATCCAAATCATCATCAATCGAAGGCATTAAATCATCCATACCACCCACACTACAGTTATCTAGTGGACCTCCTCCAACAGAAGAAGATGATGTAACTGGTGGAGGTTGCTGTTGGGATACTCTGTCATTATTAGGATTTTCAGGAAATAATATTTCTTGGAGTTTCCGAAGTGTAGCCCTAGATTTATCTCGATGCTGCTTTTGTTGAGGTGTTAACTCTTCATCGGGAACTTGAATACCTGAGAAAAAAAACATACAATATAGTATTCCACAGAAATATTTTTAAGCAATATGTTCAAAGGTGTGAACACATATTTTCTAATTTAATACAGTGATGTATAATATTGTAAGAATAAATTATTCAACAAAATCTAACTAATAATTAAGAGTAATATTTCTATTAATAGTATAATTTTAAAATTTTCAATATTAATGAAATGTGCATATATTACATCCTATAATGCCTAAAAGTGATTTAACAAATGTCTCAAAAATTGTTTGGTTACTGTTAAGTGAACAAATATATTCAAATATTATATAGGTGACATTGTCAAGTTTAATAATAATGATATATTCAGTATCCAAAAAAATATAATAATATTAATAAAACCAAACTTGGAAAAATCACACGATGATTGGACAGGTAGTCTTAGTCAAGGAAAATACTCATTTTGATTCTTTTTTTTCTGATTTTACAATATTTTGAAATGAATTACCAAAAATGACAAATAAAAAAAATCAAATATTATACACAAAAGTGTATTACACAATGTAATGATATTCACAATAATAAATAATAAAATATAATATTGTTTGAACATTCATGATTTATTTAGTAAATAAACTAATTACTATGTGTCCATATCTAGCTGTAAGAATCACATTTTTCATCAAAAAAATATCATTATAGCAACTTTTTGTTTTTTAACCTTACACTTAAAATTCATCACAAAATAAGTTTTGGTATATTAAACGTAGATTTAATAATTATTACTATTATTATTAAGTCAGTGTTAAGTTTTTTAAAACTATACATAGTTCTACGAAATTTGTAAATATTGTTTTGATATTACTGACATAATTAAGCAGAATTTAAATATATATATATATATATATATATATATATATATATATTATATTTTGTGTTAAGAAGATAGACTTCTATTGAACATGCATTATATGCATTATATTAGTTTATTTGAAACAAATATCAAAGAAGTGATGATAAAACAATTAATAGTTCTTCACAACAAAATACCGAAAAAAAAACAAATGAGACATTAAAAAAATCATCAACCCAGTCATATCTAAATAATATACCCTATTGTCCTCACCACAAGTAATACATTATTTTATTATAAAATATAATGGCATATTGGCAGCCTATTCAGCAAACGACTCCAAAACACCAAATTTTATATTAAAAGAAAAACAAACAAATATTTGTTAGTATTACTTCATTAGCTGTCTATATTTTATCTGTATTATAATCAAATTTATGTGATTATTTAGTTTTATTTGGTCTGTTCCTTCTAAATTTTTTGTTTTATAGTTAAGATTGATTCAATTTTATTGATTTTAAAAACAAAATAATTTAATTTTTTTTAAAAGATAATAAATTATATTATAATGTCATTTTAGAATCATAAATAAAAGAAAAAATATGAGCACGTGGTTATTAAAATAATATAAAATAATAAATGTTTATTTTTATCATCGATAAATAAATTAGATTGATAGATAAATTGTAAGTGATGATAGGCCAGTTTTTATAAATATTATTTTGTTTTACGATTATCCCTAATTTCATGGACGAAAGCATACTGAAATATTATTATGATACGAATCCAAGTACATTTTTTTTTCTAGTGAATGATATGAAGAAAAGAAAATTCCAATATTTTGGAGTTATGCTGTTTGCTAAATAGGCTGACAATGTTGGATACCATCACAATGTTTTTGTAGATAATATTAAGTGTTTGAATAAGATATTGCTCATAAAACTTATATTAGTGTACCAGTTAATGAGTGTGCTGCTGCTTCTGCAGCTCCTAAAGATGAATTTCCACTCCCAATAGGATCATCAAAATCAACTAGAGAGGGCATCATGGCAGCTAAAGAGTTTTGACTTCCTGGAGAATTACCCGGACCTGATGGTACTACAACCAGAGGACCACTAGAAGATGACATAAGATTATCCATTGAATTTGGTTGACACTTATTAGGACCACCACTCATCATCATGTCTGGCATAATATGGTGATGGGGAGGTCCACTGCCCATTCCAACAGGCCCTCTATGGTGAAGTGCACCAGATGGATGGTGTGGAGGTGGATGATGGGGATGATGAGGGCCTCCACCCATCATTGGTCTATGCATACTATCCATCATATTGGACGGGTGATGTGGATTTGGGTGATGCTGATGATGTGGGTTATGATGATCCATCAAATCTAGATCCATATCATTGATAGGCATACCACCACTACCAGGTCCCATAGAACATATGTTTCCTAAATAACATGGAAAAAACTTCCCCAGTAAAATTTGAATCCAAAAAATAATTTCAAATAATACCTTGTTGGTTCATCATAGAACCAGGACCGCCTATCATTGATGAGTTTGAATTATTACTGCTATTCATCAACATTCCAGGGCCCAATGGCCCACTACGATGATTTGACAATCCCATTATACCATTATTACCAGGTCCACACATTGATCCCATCATATTATGATTTGAAGGATGTTGAAGCTGTTGCTGAGGTCCAGAATCATTTAAGTGATTTCCCTGAAAAATTAAATTGTAATAATTATTAAAATGATAAATTATAAATCAGATCATACTAAACTGATTTTATGTTTGATATGTTATCAAAATCCATAACTAATATTCAATATAGGTAACAAATCACATATAAACCTACCAACAAATAATATATTTTTACAGACTACCAGAATTTTTAAAAGATTGGGCAAAATGGTCTAAGGCAACACAGTTTCACTATTGGATGGAGAAATAGATAATTTGTCCACTGCATGTGTGCAAAAACAGCTGTAACCATTATTTAACAAACAATTTTAATTTAAAGTTTGAAATATAAACAATAATAAAAGCTAATTAACAATGCATACTAAGGGCATATAAACTAAAAAAAAGTATTCAATGAAAAATTCCATATTCCAACCAAGTCATTGCCAACTAAAAAAACAAAAATGTTAAAATCACAAATAAATATTTTTTTATTTTCTTGAAAACTATAAATTGTGTCACTTGGACAATTTTGTAGTGTCACTATTCATTTTACCATCAAGTTAAGGTAGTGTTACCACTGGGTGACTCCTCCCTTCATTTCATCATGTTTTTTATTTACTCATTTATCACATATTCTTATTGTTCCTAGGAACAGATTGTATATTATTCGTATATAAAAAAAAAAAAAAAAAAACTATTCATTTTGCCATTTTGCCCTAACTTATAATGATAGCAATTTGTAAAAGAAAATTTGACTGGGAATGGAGGTCATTTTTAATTTTTCTAGTTGTTTTCCCAATAAATATAAAAACCTGGGAAAAAAACCTTTCTGGGAAAATCAGTACAATATTAAACAAATATTAAAGAAGAAAATATATAATGTCTATTTAATCATTTTACCATAATATGAAATATACATTATCGACAAAGCATCACTATCAACTGAACTCTGCTCAGATTCATTTTTTTCATAGCTAAGGTTTATCATTCCTTATAGAAATACATTAAATTCCCTTCTGTATTTTATTAACCCAACTTACTTCCCACCTACAGCAGTAGTTGCACTCGTCCTTATTATCTTAGGACAGCTTTTATGATGTCTAAATGACCCTCACTTCCATGTATCAGGAGGGCCTACCAATGCCTTTTTTTCTAATGATATATGGGCATGTATATATTTAAGAATATTACGACCCCCTTCTCCTCAGACAAAGAACTAAATCCATCACTGAAATATAGAAATGTATGATGATGAAACTACTAATATTGTTAAAGAATTATTATTCCAAGGCCAATAATACACAAAGTCCAAATTCTCAATTTTCAGTTTAACTAATAGTCAAGTATCTTGAAGATAACACTGAATATATACATAAATTTGAGCTTAAATTTCTGAAAGACTAACTATAAGTAGTTAAACAAAACACGTTGATTCTATAATTTTTATATTATGATACTGACAAATATATTTTAACAACCCAAATTATTAAATTTAATTGTTTAGATGAATACTAGACAGTGCAGTAGATACTATTTAATTTAATTTTTTTGTTAATTTCAAAAGTATGGCTGAGATAGAGACAAAGTAATTTCATAAACACTGAAATTAATTTATTGTTGTGTTTATGCAACAATATTAGAAAATAAAACTATCAATGCTGGAACACGGACAGAGAAAATTTTTACCTGGGAAAAAATCTACATAGAATTTCATTCAACTGAGGAGATTTAGTGGAGTTACTGTAAAGAACAAAATTCTTGTAATGATATTATATTATGATTATATTTAATACAAAATCATCATTCACTAAAATAGTAAATACATAATATAAAAATATCAAATGTTGTTACTGTTTTGATTACTAAGAATAAATAACTATAATTAGGTATTCATTTTATTTATTGGAAAAAAATGTATTTGAATACTCTATTTTAAATTTCTACACATAATAAACTTAATAATTTTTTCATCATCACTCACAATAATGATAATTTAAGAATTATTCTAGTGAGATGATAACTTCCAGTAAGAGCAAGCTAGTACAATTTATTTTAATTGATTAACTGATTAAGTTATTCCAAATTTAATCTATAAGATCTAGCTGGCAGTTAAGAAATTTAGAAATAAAATGTAACAATTAGGTACTGCCTTTTGGCATATCCTTAACTAGAAATTGAGAAAATGAGCGTAAATGACACTATGTACCTACAATTAAAACATAATTTAAATCAATTTAAACCAACTGCTACAAAATAAAAGATATGCATAAAAAATAAATAAATGACATACTCATAAATTTAATGTATATCTGTAGGTAATGACAAACTATTGCTAATGAAAAAAATGATTTTAAGTAAAGTTTAGTTGATAGTGTTACTTTGTCAACCAATATATATTTTATATTATGGCAAAATGATTACAACAATCTGTTCCATGACAATGATTGATTAAAAAAAGACTAAAATATAAAAACTTAATAATAGCAATAAATAAATAAATAAAAATGGTTGCCAATGGCAGCTTTATTTTTAATCTTTCAATATTTTTAAACCTACAGAACTAGGTTTTCATCATTATCTCGAATATTAATGAGAATTTCAAAAAATTGCACCTCTAAAGTGCCACCTAAAGAACATTTCCTTTCAGAAAAAGTACTATACTTGATAATTGGAGAAAGCTTTTTGGTAGAAAGTGTTAACATCAAAAAAAAAATTAAAAAAAAGAAAAAGAATATTGAGTTTATAAAAAAATAAACTAAGGAACTAGATATTTGAAATTTATAATATAATGGTCATATTATATGATTAGTCTATGACTATTATAAAACCTATATAATATCTATTAGTAATGCAAGATTTTATTTTTATAAATATATAATGTTGAATTTTAAAAAATAAATTACTAATTTTATGTGGTCAAAATGTAAATGTGTTGTTTTATCTTATAGTTATATTAGAATGTATTAAAAACCCATTTCAGTCACTTTAAAGAAATTGAAGACAGCAAGTGCATATTATACAGACCAAATTAGAAAAAATATTAGTGGCTAATGTATAAATATTTATATCTTGCATATGTAAATAGACAAAAATAGTACTTAACTGAATATTAAATAAATTCCAATTTAAAGAAATTTGGTAGATATGTGGTTTCATTATAGTAAAATTGTTTATCTATTCACAAAACTGAATCTAAAAAATAACATTTTGTTTGTAATTATGTTAATATTGTTACCTATATAATGATGTTATTCAATTATTTACCTTATGTAAAGAATCATTTATTTTATTTTCATAAAAACATATAATGAAATTATCAATCAAAAATCCTAACTATTCCTATTCTTAAATAAGGTATACAAATTGCCTCATATTATCATCATATTAGAATAAATAAAGAATAGAATAATGAATTAATAAAAATCACATATTCGCATACAATAGAACAATTTCAAAAAATACTTCAGATAAATCAGGAACAGATTATAGTATATTAGTACCTGATGATGATTCCACATAGGCATTCTTGTTCCGGATTGTTGCTGCATTATCGAATTATCCATTGAGGCAGCTGATGGACTATTGCTATTTTTCATTGCCCTTGAATAAGGGGTACCTCCACCATATTTTGGCTGTCCATGAGGTGCTATACCTTTGTTAAGTTGCTGTTGGTGTTTCATTTGTTGTTGAGATGCAACCATAGTATTCATCCATTGTCCAGGATTTTGTCTATTGAACTGGTTGACTTTTAATGGATGTTTCTAGTTAAAGTAAAGAAAATGTTAAATATTTTATTTCATTAAGTGCACCATTAAGAGTAAAATAAAATATATTTCAGTATATTTGTAAAAGCTTATAGTTTAGGCTTAAATTAGCATTTTGTAAAAAGATAATGTGGGCTACTCTACTTAACCCACACCTTAGTATTAATTATTATCTTCAAGTTCAATGCCCCAAGAGAAAAACAGGATTTTAACATATCACTTAATTATATTTATTAATAATGATGGCAACAGCCTGGAAGTATTTTGTAAGCAGATATCTCGCTACTGTATGGATACAAAACCCATACACATACGGAGCTACATAAATATAGGTTGGTTACAAAGCTGAGCAGTAACTGGTTACAAAGTTACAAAAATCTGTAACTTTATAACTTATAAGTTTCATTTAATTTTTTTGTAACTTTTAACTTAACGAGTTACTTTGGTGTGTATGAGAGTAAATTAGTAAATTACTTTTTATTTTAATAAAAAAGTTACAAGTTAGTTTTGATTATTTTGTCATTGATACCTGGCAACTCAAAATTATTTTTCCTGAGGGTATTGGTATGTACCTATGAGGGTGGGCTAGTAAATAATGTCTCTTAATGTGTAACTCAAAACTATTATACATAGAACAATGAATTAAAAATACACGTATAATAAATAAATTACTTTATTTACATACTCTTATTTTTCAACATAACTGCCTTTTAAGGCAATTTACTAGTTTAGAAATGCAGTTTAAAAAAATTCTACAGTTTGAGCATTGAACCCCATCAGTTTAACTTTAACTTTAACTGTCTCATCAGAATTGAATTGTTTACCCTTGTGATATTCTTTAAGCTTAAAAATAAAAAAAATTATATGGGGCCAAATCTGGGCTATAGGGTGAATACGGAATGACTTGAAATCCTAGTGATTCAATTGTTGTTTGAACTGTACATGTGAAGGGGCTGTCATTATAAATTGCATAAATAATAAAATAGTTTTTGCATATACTAAACCAATGACATAAACTATTAAATGTGTATCAAATGAAAATTTTATCATGGATCAAAAATAAAAAAATAGGAGATAAGAGGCAAGCAAAAATATATTTTTATTTACCAAGATATATCAATATACCTTGATTTTTACATAATACTACAATGTGATAACATTTAAATAACATGTTGTTACTATAGCAAAATAGTTTCTAAGATCAATTTATAAAAATTATCTTAAACATTCCTCCAAAAACCAGTAATCCGATGTAAATATGTGATGGCTTATTAATATTTTTGAATTAATTTGAATTATATAAATTAACAATATTATAATATAACAATTAAGTATCCATACAATAAAAGCCAATTAAAAAATAATTTAAAAAGTAACTTTAAGTTGTACATTTTTGATTAGTATAACTAGTAAAAACTGTACCTTACTCAATTACTAAAGTTGAATAACTTGCCTAGCTTTAATTGATTATTAATTGACTAGTTTTTAATAATATAATAACATTCAACAAATTATTGGTATTTGCAATCAAAATTAAATCAACCTACTAAAATTAGCAATGGATGTCAATAACTATTCAATAACAGTAACACAAAAGTAATATTGTTATTTTTAATGCAAGTTCAATTACTAACCTATGCACTTATATTTAAAATAATTTTAAAAACAATTTCATACCTCTAAGAATTTTTTTGTTCGTGGTTGAGCACAATGATAAGCTATAATAGTAGGATATTGACCAGCCAATACAGATTCTGCAGATTTATTTGCTAAGCTAGTAGAAAATACAAAAATTTGACTTTGTTGTTGCATGTACTGTTGCTGTTGTGCATCCATATTTCCACCACTGGTATTTGATTGTTTGTTACTCGTTGGATTGCTACCCAAGATGTTGCTCATCAGCGGTTGTACTCCACCAGGACCATCCATTAAATCTGTAGGTCCTCCACTGCCACCGCCCATTGAAGAAAGTACAACTCGATCACATGATTCTAAAAGTTGACTTTTTAGTAACTAAATAAATTAAAATTCTGAAAACTTACCGAAGTCAGATTCAATAGTAGTAGTAGTTGTACTTGTTGTATTGTTATCTTCTACTTTAATGCCACCATTATTACCATTGTCATCATGTTTAACTAAATAAACAAAATCACGTTATAGTATGATAAAGATAAAAAAAATGACTCATAATGTACTTTTACTAAGACAAATATCATTTGACATTAGTTGTTTTTGATCAGTGTTGGAAGATCCTGGTGATGTGTTACTACTGGCACTTCCACCTCCAACACCACTTTTACTATCAGCTACATCACCACCAGTATTGTCAATTAAAGCTGTCATATCAGATTCGTTTTTAAGAATTATGCTGTCTAAATCGTGATGGAGATCACCGCTATTATTATCTGGCGTTTTGATCATTTGGTTATCATTACCAGCACTAGGGTCCCCCCCTTCACTACTAGATGATGAAGATTTTTTTTCAATGTGTTGCTTCTCCTTGATCATCACACGCGAGCTCGTGTGATTACAGCTCTTATTTAACAGTGCTGTTAAAAAAAAAATATATATATATTTAAAAGTAATTATTTAATCAATATTAATAGTACAAATTCAAAACTAAGGTCACTCGAATATGGTTTGAAAGGTCAGCAAAGGTATATAAACCTTGGATCATAGTCAATGAACAATTTTTTTTTTTTTTAGTAACAATTTACAATCATTATTTTTGATAAAACATAATGAACTAACTAACAGGCAACAAACATTATTTAAAAAGTATACACCTAATAAAGTAGGAGGTACCTATTTGAAATCATATCAACAACATATTTAAAAATGTGAATTTATAATATTAATTCTTAAGGGTCTCTAAATAAAAGACTCCTAAAAATAAAGTCATTCTTTTCCAATAGTAGGAATAGACAAAATAATTATACTTAAATAATTTAATAAAATAAAAAAATAAATATATTTTTATCATATGAAAGGTACAGGGAAAAAACTAGAAAAGTTACTTTTTTTCCAAAATGGCAATATTGGTATCAAATAATTTGTATTGTTTTATGCGATCGAAATAGCAAAAAAACCAGATTAGTCAAAAGTAATGAACGTAAGAAGTTTAAGCCTAAAAAAATAGGTATAATAAATATTAAATTTAATTAATTAAAAGGCAAGATATAATTATCAAGGATTTTGAATGATTTTTCAAAGTTTTGTTTTTTTGTCCTAAAAACTAAGCACCAAAGATATAATATTGTTATTTTATATAAAACTACAGAACCTAAAAATCAATTACTAAATTAATAAAACTAAAAGAAAACAAATGAAAAGTACAAAATACTAGTATAAAATGGGTTTATAAATTAACTCGTCTTAATCCCAGTTAATGCCATACTTACCCTGATCTATGCAAAATAATAAATTAATCCATATTTATTTAAAATTAAATGTGCAAGGTTACCTAAACAAATACTTAAAAATAGATTACACAAATTAATTATTTGTGTAAATATAGGTACTTATCTACTTTTATACCTCTGTTTATACCTATTTGTATCTTTTATAAACTACTTGCATAATACTAATTTTCTTTGATACAGTAATTTCAAAAAATATGTATTGTGTTATGTGTTTAGTGTCATGTATTAGGTAATAAAATTTAAAATACATACTTAAGTATCAAAATGTAATATATATATTAGAAAAATAAACTATATGAATAAATGTACATAAACTAAAATATGTTTTAGCCAAAGTTTTGGCTACACCAAATTCATGTTTAAAATTGTTTCTTTGTCTTTGATGTTTGAATAAATATACATATATATATATATATATACTTTAAACAAATGTATATTGGAGTATGTAAATGGCAAATGATACTACCAACTACAAGATGTTGATTCTTACTTATTTAAGTAAATATTTGATTCTTTAATATTTTGAAATATTAACCTATTTCTTTTCATTGTATAGGTAGCCCAGCAATAAATGATTTGTACTACTGTTCCAAGAAAACAATAATTTGTAACTACTTAATAATAAAATATAATTTATACATGTTTGGTTCACAAAATGAACTGGTTAATATTATTAAAACCTCAGCGAACATACATTATCGTATACATCACTGTATTCAAATAAGCATCATTAATATGGATAGTTATAATGCAATGACAATTAGTTTAATTTTGTTACAGATTAGATGACTACCATAATATTATCGGCATTCTGACAAATACACAACAAGAAATAAGGCTAATACTAAACAGCATAAAATATAAGGCCAATCGATTATGGCCATAACTCACCATCCAGATAAGTAGGTTAAGCGTTCAGCTTAATGAACAACACTCAACAAACACCGAGCAATCGCCTAGCGAGTATATTGAAGAAAGCGTTATGGAACGGTTCTACGTATGTTTCGGCCATTTTCATCGTCCCCGCCGGTGTCGTCCAATATTTGCAGTTCGACAGTCTCTTGTGGCATGATCTTCACAGCCGGGGCTCCTGTACAACACTGAGAACACACACAATTACTCCGTGAGCGAATATTGGCAAACAACGCGAGTCGTGCCGTCTCGTACCTATGCACCACCAGCGACGGCTACTGTTGGACGTAGGCACGTCTTGAAGAGGACAAATGGACGGTCATCGTAGGTACCGCCGACGTCGTCGGTCGGGTGGTCGGTACACCAAACGGGCACCCGGCAGTCGGGTAGCAGAGTATTGACTTACCGACTGACCGCAACGGTATTCGCCGAAAAACCGAGACGATGACAACGGTAACGCGATACAGGCAGCTAGGCTGGCAGTTTTGCGCGAATTCTCTGTACGGCGTCGCCTGATGCCCGGAAAACGTGTGTTCGCGTTTCGAGTCGACGATAGTGTTATCTAGTACCGTCGTCGCGGGAGGACACTGGACACGGTCGAAACGGCGGCCGCGTCGTTCCTCCAATACTCAATCGGCACCCGCGACGTAGGGAAAACGAAATATAATATACCTACGCACCGGTTATGTAAATAAAATCTATCGGTCGTCGAGCGGTCCGGAAAAAGTGAGTAAGTGCACCAGCGGGTGCCTAGTGTCTAATTAGCGCCTATCGGTAACGAGCAAAATAACAACAACGTAACGCTTGCTTACGCACACTCACGCGATCTAATATATATCGTAGTTATTGTAATGTGAAAAATGCGGAGCGGTCGGGCCGCGGGACGGTGGCACGGTGCGGCGCTCGGCAATGGAGAGGGAAGGGTAAATAAATAAACACGGCGATGACTACGACATCGGCGGCGCATCGGCCATTTTGACCGCGGCGTGGAGGCGAAAACGACGACGAAGAGCGTAGGTACCGCGGTAGTGGTATGAATGGTTATACACCGCGGTGCAGCCGGGTCCGTGGCGCGGCGGCCGGTGGTACGTGGTGGGGAAAAAAATTCCTATCGCCGCCGCGCCGTATACCCCCTCCCAGTGGAAATCGCACTACGCGTGGATAGCGCGACCGACGACCACCGCTCGACGCGACGGAGTTTCACAATACGATATTATGTACTACACAACCGATGCAAACGCGTTCGTTTTGTTCACGTCCCGCCGCCGCTGAGCATTGTGCAAGGCTGTAATATACCTACATAACCGTATGAAATGCGATAAAAACCAAACGGAATCCATCATTGGAAAAAAAAAATTACGCACAATGGGTGGGCCACTGTTGTAAGTGAGAAGTTAAGAAAGTAGGATATAGAAGGAAATTTAATGTATATATCTACACGCAACAATTAACCTTGGCTAACGAAAAACGATTCTGAGCGGAAAGCCCGTGATATTTACGATTTGAAAATAATTCACTTCATACATTTTCCCGGTTTTTCTCTCTTATTTATAAAAATCCTTGGGAAAATCAAAATATATCCTCCCTAAAGTACCACCCCGGTCAAATTTTCTTTCAGAAATAGTGCTACACTTGAAAATCAAAGCGAATTTCTGGTAAAAAAAGTCGTTCACAGAAAAAGAATTTAAAATTTAAAAAATAAAAATCATTGTTAAATCAAATCAATAATAACCTTACGATATATCCCAGTGGTTCTTAATCGGTGTTCCGTGGACTTAGAATAAGAGTTCCATCGACATTTTAAAATCGGTGGGAAAAAATACATGAAAATGTGTATAAATACTGCTTTATTTTACGATTATGTTTTGCGAATATTTTTTAAAATGTTAAGTGTTTCATCATTTTAAAATGGTCCAGAACTACTGGTCCGTCCTATTATAGTACCCAGGTATAAAATTACCAAGACCAAACTAATTTGTTTACCTACAATACATTTTAGATTCAAAACGTCACGAGGAATATATTGCCTGATAGAATTAGTTATAAGCGAACTTCGCGAAGCCAATGCGAGATAGTAAGAATGCTGAGAGTGGCCAAATATCTAGATGCCCATGCAATGATGAAAGAACAAAAGATTCAAAAACATATTCTGTTTAAATGAAAAGCAATAAAAAAAAAAAAGACCTGATACTGGAAAAAGGTGCAGCCACTGTTGTAGATAGGAAAGTAGGATACATAAAGTTATTGAATTTACGTCTGTACGCAATGATAAATCATTGCTAAAAAAACTATTTTGAGAGAAGTTCGGTAAGTTATATTTTGAAATGCTGTAATTTTTACAATTTTCGACAAAATTTGATCTTTAAACGCTTATCAAAAAAAAAAAAAAAGAACGCATTAAACTCAAATTTGTTTTTTAAACCAATTAGTACAACTTATATAATGTATCTTATGTTAAATTTGCAAGCAATTCTCTCAAGTCATATAATTTTAATAACAGTAATAAAACTAATATTATTAACCGAATAAAAATTTAAAAAAAATATAAAATATCTATAATTATGCTAAAAATAGCTAGAATGTTTTGAACACTTGCACGCATTGCCGTATTCCTTACTTTTTTGTCGGTTTTTTGTTATCTTATTATCAGGAAAACTATACGGAAAATCAAACAACGACTTACTCCCAAACTAATCAAAATTGTCTTTCAGAAAATATGCTATTCTTCAAATTGGGACTAAGATTTCTGCTAGGAAAATAAAATATTAATAATTTTAAATAATGAAATCGTTTTGCTATAATATTTAAAAAAAAAAAATCGTATTTCCGTCTTTTTGGTTTTTTCCGACTATTATGAAAGCTACTTGAAATATCAAAAAATAACTTATTCGATTAGTGGCTATATATAAAAAAGAAAAAAATTAATCTCTAGTCATTTTTCGATTAGAGTAATATTAATTCTTGAAGAAAACTTAGTTGCCAAGATTAAATCAATGAGATCGGTAACAACGCAGTAATTATTAATTAAATAATTAATAATCTGTGTGCATATTCTCTACCAGAAGACTTGCTCGGATTTCTACGTGTAGCACCTTCTCTGATAGGAAATCGGCGTGAAGAGGTACTTTAAGGTTGTCATTTATGATTAGAAAGAGTTTTCTCATCAAATATGAAAAACCGAAAAAAAAAAACGAACATAATAAGAAATGTAGGTATTAGCTAAAAATAGTATAGCCTTCTTTTTTTCTGTACACAACTTTTCTACCAGCAATTTTGCTCCAACTTTTAATGATAGCAATGTTTCTAAAATGAAATTTCAATAGAAAGGTAATTTCGAAAACATTAAACAAATATTATTAAAGAAAATATATACAACTTATTTAATTATTTTACTACAAAATGACATACATATTGTTGACAAAACATTACTATAAACTAAATTCCGTTCAGAATCGGGTTTTCGTTAGCAATGGTTTAACATTATACATTAAATTACTTATAATTTTGGTTGCACCCGTACCCATTATTCTAGGACGGCTTTTTTTTCTGTTTTTCTCTAGTTTAATTTATTTCATTGTACGGAAAATGCATTCAGTAAAGAATATAAAATACTAGGGAATGGTCACCCAAATTATTTCGATCATTTTCATTAATATAGTATTCTATCTTAACAAAACCCTCAACTTTTAAATTAGATCTTTAAAATGATAAATTTGTAGAAAATTAACTATTTTATTGATTTCAAAATTATCATTTACTGAACGTTTTTCTGGGTTTTGATGCATTCCACACTTATTTCATGGTAAAAAAATGTTGTTAGCAATATTATGTACATTTTCAATTGTAAACTGATGTTATAAACGTCTTGTGTAGTGTCTAAAACAGTGACGATCAACGGGGGGGGGGGGATATCTCTCGCTTCCCAATTATTTAAAAACGTTGACGTATTTTAATTGAAATTTGAATGAAAAACGTCTGAGTTATTATACTAAAGAATAATAACTGTAAGATTCAAAACAAGACATTATGTGCACACATCAAACAGTCGGTATCCAATCTTTGTAAAATGCTATGATCCTTAGTATTTAAAACGGAATAACTCAGGCACATTTTTTCTTCTAGACTGTGGACACGTTTTTCCCTAGTAAGTTTGCCCCGATTTTTACGTGTAGAAACTTTTTTTAAAGCTCAAGACGCTATTTTATAAATAAATAAGTACATAGTGGGAAAAAAGGTAGAAAAATGTACAAGTGTAAAATGACGTTTTCTATCAGAAAAAAATGATTTAATCGAAAAATCATAAGTTACTCTTTTTGTTGCAATTTTGATTTACTATCTAACGGTATCATCGCAAAAATGTTTGAGATAATTTTGAGCTTTAAAGGAATATTAATTTTTGGGAGATTTTTGTTGTAGTTTGGTTATAAATACACGTAGAGACTTAAGACTTGGTACTAATACTTATACTAGACTTACCTAGACGTGGTAAAATTTTCAAAATCATCAGACGACTTTTTTTTTTAATAAGAATTTTAAAATCAAATTTAAACAAAAATCGTAAAAATTATGTACAACCGAACTGCGCTCGGAATTGTCTTTCGTCAAGCTTTATCGTCTTGTCAATCAATTGTTTATCGTTGCTTACAGATATAAATGCAATAACCTTATGTATCCTACTTTTCCATCTTCTCACCTAAAACAGTGGCCACTCCCATCTCCAGTATCAGCTTTTTAAAAATAATTTTTCAGCTGTAACAATTATTAGTAAGTAATGACTTTTTTTTTCATAAAATAATTTACTTTATAACCGATGTCTTTTAATAACCTTATTATATTACTATATTATCACAAAATAATATATTATTAACTTTATAAGATTATATTATTTCTGTCTAATTATGATGACACTAGTTATAAACAATGGTTTTGTTATTATTACAATTTTAGCGGTTGCCGGTTAGTGTTATCGTGCATACGCGGGCTGTCACACAAGCTTAGATAATATTTTTGATTGCAATATTGAACTTACTGTACTAATGTTACCAACAATTAGCGCATTGTTAATTTAGTCCACGGATGTTGTAAATAATAAAGAATAATAATTTAACCTTTAATTAGTGAAAACAATTTTTCTAAATAATTTTGTTTTCACCTATTTGTCTTGAGTATCAAAGTAATAATATTTTGTATACTTTGATTTTTCGTATAAAACGTATCTTATAGTTTCGCACACTAAAATAACTATTTAATTGTTCATCATGACAAAAAAAAGATAGAATTTTTTTTCGATTTTTAGTTTGAAGAAAAATAAAACTGTAAATAATGTATTCCACAGTTCATAAAATAAAATTCTAATTTTGGTTGATCTCTGGATTATAATACTCTACAAGCTTAAAAATGTATATTGTTATATTATTATACCTTTATTTTCTAGTTTTTTTTTTCGTTTTGGATTCTGAGTGTAGCGAAAAATGTATTGGTTTTATAAATATTTTTAATTTATTTTTTTCTATTTTTATATGCTGTACGAGGTATGGCTATTAAACAACGAGACTCCTCGCCTAGAGGGCGCCCTAGATGGGTAGTAAAAAAAACTAGTAATGCGTTGGGTATCTAGATATCTTATCTATCACGTACCAAAACACGTTTTCTTCACTATTATAGTATTTATGCAGTAGTGGTTTGAAACGAACGTGTTTTTTTCTCGTGCCAAAAACCATGTGTGACGAAAAACAGGAGCAACGTATCAATCTCAAATTTTTCGTTAAATTGAAAAAAACTTTTATAAATTGTTGCAAGAGGCCTATGGAGGCGATTATCTATCTCGTGCACGTGGTTTTGAGTGGTATAAGCGTTTCAGTGAGGGCCTAGAGAGCACTGAAGATGACCAGCGCCCAATTCGCCCTGTCACTGTTTCAACTCCGGAAACAGTGACCAAAATCAACCAAATTGTACGTGCAGATCGTCGAATGAGCATCCGGATGATTACCGAGGCTGTAAACGCCGATAAAGAAATGGTTAGAAAAATTTTACATGAGGAATTACATATGATAAAAGTCTGTGCGAAGTTGGTGCCAAAAAACCTGACTCCTGACCAAAAGTTCTTGCGTCAACAGACCTGCTCAGATTTCCTTGAAAAGTTAAAAGAAGATCCCGGACTGATGAAAAACATTATAACTTGCAACGAAACATGGATTTTTCTATACGATGTTGAAACGAAGCGACAATCGATGTATTGGAAGACACCTGAATCGCCCAGAATCAAAAAAGCAAGGATGTCCAAATCAAAATTTAAGGCAATGTTGATCGTTTTTTTTTTGACATTAACGGTATCGTGATGACTGAATGGGTTCCAGAGGGTCAGACTGTCAAACAGATTTACTGTTTATCAGTTTTGGCAACACTGCGAGAAAGAGTTCGTAAGAAACGGCCCGAGTTGTGGAAGAACAACTCGTGGATTTTGCACCAGGACAACGCACCTGCNGGCCCTCACCAAAGAAGACTTCCAGCACTGCTTTGATCAATGGAAAAAACGTATGGAAAGGTGTGTGGCGAGAGGAAGGGAGTATATTGAAGGGGAGCATTTGAATGTAGAATAATTTTTATAATAAAACACTTTTTCGTAACCAGTCTCGTTATTTAATAGCCACACCTCGTACAATAATCGTACCAGAAATCTTGCTCCGATGTATACGATGTAAACTCTTTTCTGAAGGGAAATTTTCTTTGGGTGGTACTTTAGGGAGGTCATTTTTCTTCTTACTCATTTTTTTACAGCACTATTCACTATTCTGTGCTTGTGTCAAGATAGACAATTATATTAGTTAAAAGACGCTAAATATGTGCATGTGCAATGTTGTGTGCACATAACAAAGTTATGTTAATCAAAATATCAAATGCTGTTTATGAGAAAAGTTGTCAAACCTTCAGTTTTAGATGTACATGTTTTTGTTATGTTCACATGATTACACTGCAAAAGGGAGGCTAAGTGCGCTTTAACTGCTATATAGTCTGTATTGGAAAACTGCATCTCTATATTACTTTGTGATAAAACAAATAAATAATATAATAATCATGGTCTGAAGTGCTGCACTCTGTATTAGTTTGTATAATACACACTACAGGTTTTTTCAATGGTAGATGGCGCGCGTTACGTTGACAGTTTTTTAAATAGTTACCAAGAATTTTACATTGTACTATAAACGAGGCGAATAATAAATAATAATAATATTATTATAATATTCCCCTATATTTCTCCTCTTATAATTTTCCAGTGGTGTAATTACGGGAAGGAGAATTTGGATGTCGCATCCTCCCCCAAGACCTTTTTTTTAAAAAAAAGACTAGGGAATTACATTTATGTACTTATTTAACTATAAATATATTTTTTTATATAGTCTGTATTATATAGAATTAATACTAAAAACCCTGAATCCTCTATACTAGCTGTACATAAATACTTCGCAATAAACGCAAGTGCATACTGCCATGTCAAAGTGAAAGGCAATAACTGACAATTTTTTATAAATGAGCTTATTTTAGAATACCTATTGTTTATTAGGCCATTTTACATAAATTTTTCTAAGTTAAAATGCAGTAAAACATCTCTAAATGAAACTTAAGTATGTAGTATCTATCTTAACGAATACTAGATAAATTAGCAGTAAATGATATATTTTGGAAAGAAAACGCAATATATGTTGTGTATATTACATAAATTTATTAAGCGGAATACATACTCCGTATGTATCCAGTAACCTCAGATTATCTGACCAAGAATGAGCAGTATCTAAATGTTTATAATTAAATGCCAATATAATAAATTCTTTTATAATAAATTTACATTTAATAATTCCATAAAGTAAACATATTTAAATGAGTTTTTTCTAACTTTGATTAGTAGGAATTAGTTTGTTTATTTTATTTTTAGAATCATAAATAGATACTATTAATATTTAAATAGTATATAAAACGCAGACTAAGTTATAATCCATTAACCATATCAGACATCAATTTCTATTGTGTTTGTTGATCATAACTATTTAGGTTCCTAAGAATGAAACCTAATTTTAAAAAAGAGATTTTTCCTAATTAAACACATAGGTAAACTGTTAAACTATGATTTTTATTATTTGTTAATATGTTTTTTAAAAAAAGAAAAAACATATTATAGTTGATTTGATTAATACTGCTTTTTTAATTGTAGTTTTAATAATTTTTGAATATCATAAATGCAGTATTTAAGTACTTAATCTTGAAAAAATTGTATAAAAATATAAATGTTTGATTTAGGAAAAATAAAATTAAACAGAACAATTTCTGAAGTAAATGATTACAAAAAATGATCAAAACATTATTCAATAATATTGTGAACAAGCAAAAATGTTCAAAAAAAAAAAGAACCCATTTTCCTAACATTTGCATTTTTGTAAATACTGTCTTTAATAATGGCAACAGAGGTGTCTCCAGACCTTTACTATGGGTAGAAGAAGGACGAAATAATTAAATTTAATATTAATGATTGATAAGGAAAAAAGACATAAAAAGCATATTTTAGGGTTTAGAGAATGTTTGAGATTTTGAGAATATTTTATGAATATTTCTGGTTTTGATTCTATTATTTATATGGACGTAAATCGACGTTTTGAGAACATTTTTTTGGGAGGGGGGGTTAAAGGCAAAATGTAAAAACATTTTTATCCCCCAACAAACATCTCCAAATTACGCCACTGTAATATTTTCCTGAAATAAAATAAAATATTGCAAACAGATCTATTAAATAACATTTTGAGAGGTAATATGAAAAATGTGTTGATGAAAATGGAAAAAATAATTCAATTTTTTCATTTTGTTAAAACAATTCAAATATCCTCTGTAGTTGTATACAAAAAAAATCTAAAAAAATACCAAGTGCATGAACATGAAAAAAAAAACTGATCACAATAATCCACAGCTGCCAAATAAAAAATGTAAAACGAATGGTTTATAATATTGTATTAGTCGAATTTTGTGTTCTGGAAATTTTAATTGCCCCTGGTTTAAATATAATTTCTGCTCTATATTAGTATAATTATCTGCACACTGACCTGATTTAACATTTACAACTCGTTGATATTTTATTTTAATATCTTGTAAAATACCGTTTTCGTAAAATATATTTTTACCTATTAAATTCATGACACCATTTCCATTTAATCTTCCCTTCAGTTTGGAAATAAATTATCAAATCATAATAGACCAATTTTGGTTCTTTGCACTATTTGGTAGCAAATAATCCAATGTATAGATATCATCAAATTTTCTATACAAGCATAAGTTTTCAAAACAAATTGAGGGGTATTTTTCGATTAAAATAGTCCGAGAAAGCGATGGCTTGGGTTTCTAGGTACATTATGCATTTATTGTTTTGAAAGCTGTATAAAAAACTAATGTGGACGAGTGCAGTCACTATTATAAGTAATTTAATGTATATCTGTTAGCAACGGTTAACCATTGTTAACAAAAAACGATTCCGAGTGAAGTTCAGTTGATAGTGTAGTTACTTTATCAACAATATATATATGTCATATTGTGGTAAAATAATAACATAGGCAATATACATTTTTTTTTTTAAATATTTGTTCAATATTGTACCTATTTTCTCGTTTTTCCTTCGGTTTTCCTATGGTTTTTCCTGGATTTCACATTTGATGGGAAAACTCTTGACAAAATCAAATAACCTCTCTAAAGTACCTCCCTAGTCAGATTTCCTTTAAGAAAAATTGCTTTCATTTTAAATTGGAACAAAATTGCTGGTAGAAAAGGTGTTCACAGAAAAAAAATCGTTATATTTTCTACATTTTCCCGTTTTCCTTAGTTTTTTTTTTTGGTTCTTCATATTTGATGAGAAAACTTGAGAAAATCGAAGGTTTAGTTCTCTAAAGTACCTCCCCACACCCATTTGCTTTTAGAAAAAGTGCTTCACTTAAAAATCAGTAGTTTTAACTGTTCTAAGGTTTGGTTAGGTTAGTTTTTTTAACTTTTTTTAGGAAATTAAATTTGTATCATTTTTATATTAAACATTGTTTCATATCTTCAACCATTTGACAAATATAATTAAATAACCTTAAAAAAATCAGTTTTGCTGTATGTAATGTATTTTGTATTTATTAATTTTTCTTGGGAAAAACAGTTTTTACAGTAAATTATATTATTATAAATTATCTAGAAACTAAGAAGAGCTACCATAAAGTCTTATATTATTTTATAATCAGTGATACAGTTATTAAATTATTTGCGAAAAACCACAAAACTACCCTTTTTCCTAATTTTCAACGTTCTTAGAGCACGAGAAGAGGGGTAAATTATCATGACCTAATTTAAAAACCAAAAAAATAAAGTCAGGTACAGTATTATCTAAGGCCAAGTAGGTAAGTATAATGACATATTTACGAAGTGTTGAGTACCTAATTTTATAACTAATTCTTGTATATTTTCCTGAAATTTGGGGGGAGGTAACTTCGTTAAATATTAATAGCCATTTTGTAAAAAATAATATTTTTAAAATTTCAATGCATCATACATTCATATACGATTAATAGTTTCTTAATTATAGCCGTTTTAATTTCTAAAAAATAGGCTTGAAACCTATAATAATATAACACATTATGTAGTAAGGAATCACAATCAGCATGGTAATCTTTTGCCTTTTATTGAATATTAATGCCCCCCTCGAAGACAAACCGATTGTAAAAAATAGAAACGAAAAAATTCATTAACAACAGCACTTGAAAAGGGATACACTGTATTATTATTATTATTATAATGGTTACAGTGATAGCATAATATATGATTACTTATTTCAGTGATTAATTAATAGTATACACTATTGGCTACTGCTCGACCAGTGTGAATGTGTGATTCACTTATTGTCGCAATTTCAATAATAATCCGCTAGGTTTGCTACAATGCGTGTGCCTTACTGCCGCCAATGTAAAAGCGTAGACAAACAAATAATGCTTCTAAATTTGCTAATTTGAAGTTGTTTTGCATGATATAATTATTTATATCATGTTGTATAGTAAATTCCAGTTATAAAATTAATGAATTTTCATTTATTCAAATAAAATAGGAATAATTATTATAATTAATCCTTAATTATAAATCAATTATTTTTTAAAAATAAAAACTGCAGTTAATTTGTTTAGTATGTAGCAAAATATGTTGTATCTAATAAGATTTATTTATACAGGAAACGTAACCAGATTTATATCCTGGTACGATGCATCTATGTCCGTTATGTTTAGTTTGTTTTATATAAAAAAAACTAAATTTTCATAAAATTTCAATTGATTATCCAAATTGTCCGTATTATTGTTATCGTTTGTTGCGATATTGTTGGGCGCACGCATATGTGGCACTCCTAGCGGAATTTCTTTGTTATGGCGACCATAAGAGAATGATAATTTTATATGGACAGAATAGTAGAGTGCAGCCCCGTGATTATTTTTAATCCCCCAGATTTAAAGTTATTTTCTAAGTACAAGATATTTATAATATTAAAACATTTTATATGGTTTTGTATTGTTCATAAAATTATAAAATATTAATTCTTTATATAGATTACTTTATTGATTAATTTTAAAAAAGATTTTAGTGTATATACAATAAACAAATTTTTGGTATAATCAGTACAAGAATCTAATATTAAATTAAATAAAAAAATTGGTTAATAATTAATTACTCAAACTATATACAACATAGATGTATAGAATGTAAATGGTTTTAAAATCTGCAGTTCTTTTAGTTAGTTAAATTTAAATAAACTTTTAAAGGTTTTATATAGTAGAAATAGTTTATAAATAATAAATTAAATGAATATCATTAATATAAAAAGAAGACAATTTTGGCTAAAATATTCAAAAAAGATTTACAAATTTGTCCATTAGTTTTATTATTAAAGTGGTAATACTGGAATACTTTACAGTAATCAAAATATTCTTCAAGACTTCATTTAAATAGAACAGGCAAAAATAGTTTAATCATGGATAAGGTAAGGCAAACCTTGTAGATCTATAATGTATTATTCGTGGAGGTGGGACTTTTGAGTTAAAGGCACTTTTTAAGTGAAAAGGGTCTTTGCAATTTTAACAGGATATAGATAAAGATGGCTGGTCACGCTGTACTGTTTGCGAGCAGATACTGTATTTTACAAAAAAAAAGAAAAATGTATTGGCCCCTTGAATTGAGAGTATGTGACCAAAACTACAGCACTGGGATCAATAATACTCCTTTATTATTGAAAATGCAAGCAGAAATGTACAGCGGCAAATAGTGCAACTAATCGAAATGAATGGCCGTTGGTCGAGGACGGTAGATTTGATAAGAAAACAGGTACGCTATAATATGCACTATACAGCGCTGCATGCTGCAGTTAAGTTAAAGATTATATGATTAGTATGATTTTAATTAAACGAAACACGCACTTGGAAAATAAAATAAACCCAAAATTTGGTACTAATTTTAGAAAAAAAACGATCAGTTAATCGTATATTCTAAATTAGAAAGTTTTTCCAAAGTAAGAACAAATTAGAATAAACCAGAGCATATTATAATCATACACAGACATTATGACAGGTACGGTACAGGTACAGACACGGTGGGATTATACACATTTTTACGCAAACAATTGGAAATATTTGATAAAAATTAATAAGTTTCCAATCAAATCAATATGTAATCTTTAATAATCAACATATTGATCATATATTTTTAATTTACCCACAAAATATTACAATAGAAAAAAATTAATAATATAATTTCGAATTTTTTAGTTTTTGGAAATGACACTTTTGGCCAGCTAATATTGGTTTCAAACTACCGTGCGTCCTGGCCTTAGCTTTCGCCGTCCTTTCGTCCACTTTCTTGCGATGAAGAATGTCCCTTGCCATGTGGTAGAAATATTTCACACCACGTCTGTTGATGTCTTAGCGGTTATCGTCCCTGGACGGCAGATAAGCAGAGCTACAAAACTGGTCTTGCACGTCCCCCGGTGAGATGCTCCTTCCACCCATGAAGGTTTTAATTGCCCGACAGGAGAGTTTCCAGTGAAACCAATGAAAGGTCGTGTGCTAGGCGGTGTCTTGTGGATGGTGGCAGTAAAGGCACTATGGCGTCGGGGGCTAATCACATCCGGTAAAAATAGTACCTGAAGCACCTGAAACCCGTGAGGACCTGCGTGACGTGGATTGTCAGTTTTCTCCGGCGTTTCAGAACCCACATTTTGAGATCAGAAATGATCAAACGTGTCCAGGTCCCCTTGTCACTGCGACCCGGATCCTTTTGTGCTCGAGTGCCAAAAGGTCACCGGGAGGAACAAAGGCCAGAAGTATAGCGGCGTCGGACGAGAGTGAAGACTCTGCGCATATAAATTGTGAACTATGGAAACCTACTTGTAGGCACAGTTTTGGGTGTAAAGATATCTTAAAGTGTAACGATTATTTTCAATCGTGGTTTTCCATCACTCATCAGTTGTCGTCTATCAATAATATGTTATAATAG
Organism: Cinara cedri; assembly: GCA_902439185.1. NCBI lineage: Eukaryota > Metazoa > Arthropoda > Insecta > Hemiptera > Aphididae > Cinara > Cinara cedri. Next base: position 167,416 of record CABPRJ010000978.1, on the reverse strand, counting down.
CGACAATTTTTAATTTTTATTGCAATATTTCTAATTTAACGTTATTTTTGTTAATTTTTTCCGCTGTTAATCGACAAGTTATAATAAATGTTTAGTCTCCGAGTGGGGTGTAATAACAATGTATGCTATTAGTTGAACACGGAGAGAAAAACGTTATATAATATCGAATAATATTAAATTTTGAGAGTATGAAATTTAATGCATTTGTATGTTTTTTTTTATTTTTCAGTGCATATTTTACTTGTTATAAGTGCATATATGTATGCATATTTAATGCTTCTTTAATTTGAAGGTAGGTACGTAGATAAATACGTATAGAAAAGTTTCTATTGCTCTCAAATTGTATGCAAATGAGTTGTAACCTGGACGAGATCGTCCGGTAGACGTGTATGATCTGAAGGAAGTCGGCTCTTTGAGCCTTCAAGTGACATGGCAAACGGCCTATTTGGTCGCTCTGTCGGCCCAGATTGGGGAGGCGTACATCAACCTACTGTTAACCACCGACATAAGCAGCGACCGTTTAGACTAGGATGACCCACCAGAATGAGCACTGGTATTACTTATCACTAATTATAATTTAGAATTTTATACTTATGATAATTTGGATTCTTATAATTCCCCAATATGTCAACAAATATTTAGAGTCTTTAGTATAAGATACTTGGGTTTAACATTTGATAAAAATATGAAATGGAACTTACATGTATATAATATTGTGATGCATATGCGTTTATTATCGTTTAGCTTTTATAAATTACGGTCTTTTCTACCAATGCAAACTATGCACATAATTTACTTATCACTATTTCCACCAATATTCTATTATGGTTTATTGGTTTAAGGGGGGGGGGGTAATTAAAATACATCTAGACCACTACAACTTTTACAAAAAAAAAAATGATTAGAATATGCCTGAGTAAAAATACTTTAATAGGTTCAACTAAAGAAAACTTTAAGTTATTTTATATACTACTATTTGAATCAGTATAAAAGAAAATAATTATTTTATATATAATCAAAAACTTTGAATCTTTTATGGATATGAAAAATGTAATAGTTAAAAGAGAATATTGGGCGTTTGATGTCAAAATGGAGTATTCTAGAAAAGCGTTTAGTCAAAAGTTCATAGAATATTTATTTAAGTCAAAAAAAATACAACTTAATGCCTATAAACATAAAAAAAGACATATTCTATATTGAAGGAAATCGCAAACTACAAAAATAAAAAATAAAATTCTGAATTAGCCATTTTCAGTACTGTAATAAGAAATGATATTTAACTGTTTTTAACATTTTTATTTGTTAGTAATACAATTGTAATGTATACATTAGTAATAAATACTTTATGTATTATATAGATATTTTATGTTTTCATGTTTTATAATTAAATTATTCATAATTTATTTTAACCTAATTGTTTATTTATAATTATTTACTATGTTATGTAATTTAATCATGTTTACTATAACTCCCTACATCACCACAATTTTTGCTTAAAAGTGTAGGTAATTTTTATTATTTCTTTAATATTTTGTAATTGTATTTTATAATGTATTAGTTTAATAATAAAAATCTATGGAAAAAAAAATCATGGATGTACATAACTCCACGATTCTCATATTTATTTTTTTATTATTTTTATAAATTATAATAATAAATTTAATCACTTTGGATCTTTTTCTCAATTTTTCTTTTTTCTAAATTTTCATGGACCCATTGAAAAAAACCGTTCACTCGAGTATTTTTCCAAATTTTCTATCATTTTGAATACTAGTTCGGGCAGTTGGGTTTTAATTTTAATCGACAAAGTTCATCTATGTTTGCTGATATAATTTGAATTGTTTCGGTTAAAAAATATGTATATCATTTTTTTAAAAGATTAAATGTTTTATTATATCTTAAGAAGGTCTGATATAACTTGGAGTCCTTTCATTATCAAATAATTGATGACTTCATTCATCATAACTGTAACTGGATTCCCTTAGCTTGTGGTCTCTTGGCCTCCAACTCAACACTAGTAAATGCCAGTCTATGTTCTTTTCTAGATGTTATAGAACTATTTGTTCGTTGATCATGTTTACACTGTTAATGGTTCAGCGATTGATAGAGTAGAATCTAAAAACGATTTTGGCGTTCTCTTCAGTCCTGATTTGAGCTTCCGTTTGCACATTGAGGCACCATGTCAAAGTTTTACCTGTTTGTGGCTTGTTAAGAGCAAAGAATACTTGGACAGTAATAAAAAAGGCCTTGCTTATGCAGAGATGGTTAAAAAATACAAGGAGATTGATCTTTCGGCAGGCAGAAACACTGTTGTGAAAACAATGAATGCATTGCGTACGGTTTATAAGAAAGAACTATCAAAAAATTAATAATTCCATGTCCTTAAAGCTTCTTCCGGTAGCAAGGAATCGTAAGGTACCTAAGAGTCTTTCATGTGGAGATATCGCTTTTCTCATAACAGTATCGTTTTTCATAATAAACAGAGAAACTAACCTTAACGACTCAACATAAGTCTCTTCATCTATTCTTAAATAATTCCGTCAGTCATTGGGTTCATTTCGTAATTCTCGCAATAAGTTTATATGAGAAAATTCCCTTTTCTTCAGTAACCATTTACGGCTCCGCTTTCTTCTTGGTCTTCGCGACTTCTTCGATTTTTTCACTAAACAAACGACATATAATGACCACAACAGTACTTCCTCTATGGCGAAAGCTGATGGCCAACTGAGGTGTGAGTGAACTGCGGTCGACAAAGAATATTGGACAAGAAATCGTAGCGTGTAAACAGTATCCACTCTTTCGATTAATTGGAACAGTAACAACGACGATAAATTTTCAATCTCATCGTTACGATTTATTGTTGCCTGTAAACCTGGATTTAGGGTAACAAGGACCCCACCTATTATAGTGAATTTTAATATTATATCATTGTAATTTGTTTTTGTAATATTATGTTAGTTTGTATTTTATGTATAGTTTAGTTTAGGTAATTTTTATTATCAGTGTCGTTCTCAAGAATTTCCAATGAAGAGGGGACGGGGGTGATTTCTAGAAAAATATGTAAGGGGCTATCAGTGCACACCCCTCTAGTTATGACATTTAATATTAATTTAATAATTATAATATAAAAGAAAATAAAAATAAAAAATTTAATACACTTTTAATTTTTTATAATATAAAATCTAATTTTAGATTTAGGTCTTTTTGCCAAATCATCTACCACTTCCTCAGCTGTTAATGGAACCTCTCCGTGAATGGCTAACATTATAAGACCATTTGACTGAGTTTAAAGTAATTAAAGAGATACACTTTTGTACTATAGGTACTAATAAATTTAACCATACTTTCTGTTTCTAAATTAAATTAAAAAGAGGTGCCTTTGCCATTGTACTTCGCAAATAACTTTTAAGTCTTTTATGACACGAAACAGTTCTCTCCGGAGTTGCAGTAGAAACTGGTAGAGTAAACAGTATTTTTAACAGGTGGTAGATGTTTGGGAAAATTTCGTTATTACATAGTCGTAATGCTTCTAATACATTTTTTGTATTTTTCTTATTTCGATTCAATTTTGTATGCCATGGTTGTAATTCAGCTTTTAAAATTATTGTATTACAATCAAGATAAAACTGGACCAGTTCATCAATTTTTTTTGAATGTGCTTTAGAAAATAAACATCCAAATCCTTAAAAAAAAAATGGCCAATGTGAGGTGGTTAAACCCCATGACCCCCCCCCGGTGTGTATACCCATGTCTATTATTATTGTCCTGATTTTCTGTGTCTATATGTTACTTATTATTTATTCCATCATTAAAGTTATTGTATTATTGGGCCTGCGATATATGTTAAAGTAAATAAAATTATATACATGTCACGTAGCCATAGCATTAATTATAAACTTACCTATTTTTAATGAAATGTGTATCAATTACATGAACTTATACACATGATGACGTTTTGAAGATTACGAAATTATCACAAATAGTATCCATTTCATGAAATGGAAACTTTTATCTTATACAGAAAAAGTAGTTATTATTATTTATAAATTAATGAAATTTAAAAGTAAATGTGATTAATTGAGTGTATTAACTAAAATTAATAAACTGTTTATTATTACAATTTAACAAATTAGGACAGCGGCTGTTAAATTTATCCAAAATTGTTTAACTAGTACAATATTTACAACTGGCATAACCTTGCTGACGTGAAATATTAGAGATAGTTTCACGCAAAGTACATTTTTGTCATTTTTTTACTTCATCAGTCTTAAAAAAATTAAATATTTTAGATTGCATGTTTTCTGAACTGTACAATCCTTTTATTAGTTAATATTTATTTCGAAGTTTGTATAAACAGTATTTATTTTGATTCATTATTTTCTAATAACTATGATAGCCCATGATTTACTTTGGGCACAGGTATTATTGTAATGAAAACTGTATAAATTGTAAACCAAATAACCATTGTTAAGATTTGTTTTATGTCATCCAAGCACGAATCATTTTTTCATATATGTCTAGAATATGTACTTCTCTTTATTCTTCCCTGACTTTGGGAGTGATACGGTTTACTAATTAAAATATGCTTTATGTTTTCACTGCCATGAATTTTTTTGAAAATTAAAACGCATATCATTTCATATTTATTGAAGTGATAATATCGCGACCAAGATGTACTTGCCACATAAGTTGTCTAACTCTTACTCCTTGGAAAATTTCCAATGAGAACTCCGTAACAATCAAAACTTATATTTTGTAAATTCATCTTAAGATTTTTTCTAATAAAAATTTAAAAATGCAACGATAAATTTAAATCAATTCAAAAAACTATAACACCAAGGAATGGATAATTTTAATTTATTGGTTTTAATTGTCTATACTACATCGCCGATTTCTTAGGTACAATGTTTCATACGAAATTCCTCTTAGAAACGATATTAACAATATTTTTCACTAGTAAAATTGATTTATTATTATTATTATTTGTTTTATTACGCCAACCAGTAATTTTAAAGTAATACAATGGAAATTTCAATAGCAATTAATTATAGTTTGAATAGTACATTGTTAAACGCTGTAAAATTACCACCCTTCAAATACATTGTACAATTATTATTATTATCTGATTTTTAAATGTGACAATATTTAATTCTGTTAACAATAAGTTTAGATGACAAAATGCCAAGGAAACTTAAATAAATAAAAAAAAATTGGATTGGTTAATAACACATTAAATATGCATTTATGAACTAATATGCAATAATCTATAATAATAAGAATTTTAAAATCAAATTTAAACAAAAATCGCAAAAATTATGTACAACCGAACTGCGCTCGGAATCTTCTTTCGTCAAGCAATGGTTTATCGTTGTTTACAGATATAAATAGAATAACCTTATGTATCCTATCTTTTTAACTTCTCACCTACAACAGTGACCGCTTTCATTCCCAGTATCAGCTCTTTTTTTAAAATTAAATCTATGATTTTTAATCGGAGATGGAAAAAAAATTCGCATACATCATTGTTAAACCAATACATTCCTCGATGCGCTCAGAATCTAAAAACAAGTTATTTGTTTGATTTATCGATTTCTATATTCGGTTATTTTCCTACGGGTATTATTTATCTATATATTTATTTATTTGTACGCTCGAATAGTTATAGTGTACAATAATAATACATAAGTAGGTAAGTACTTTTTTTTTTACCTTTTGGTAATCGTGTAGGTATTATATTGTACGAGCAATATATATGAGAAATTCAACGAGTCGCGGTCGGTCCGTTGACCCCACGACAACGATTATTTTCATACAACTCGCGCGATAAATTCGATAGTATTTTTTTTATTATTATTATTTATTTATATACCGGCTACCTACGCGTTTTGTGATAAAAAAAGTCGGCCCTCGGTATTGTATTATTATTGTAATTATGTTATCAGTACATTTTACGTCGCCGTGATATAAAATAAATAGGAAACAATCGTTGCCGCCCAAAAATACCCTCCACACCTTACTAACCCCGTTATTAAAATACAGGAAAATCGTGGTTGAAAATAAAATATACATAAAATGCATAAATATATATATATATTTACATATGTAAACGTATTATAAACATACTATACTCCTTCGACGAGGTAAATAATCATCGCGATTAACGACCCAAATTTAGGCGAGTTCAATATACTGCGACGTAATGTAATATACATATTAAACGCAAAGAATAATACTTCGCGCGAATAATTGTAAAAATAAAAAAAAAAATTATGGGTTTTGCCTTTTTTTTCACTTCATATCATAAATTATAGGACCGTAGCTGAATCAAATTTTCGTTAGGTTTTTTCCTCATCAAATCATCATTAGATTATCGTAAAAATAATAATAAGCATTTATTGTGCATTGAAAATAATAAACAAATCTTTTGAACAAAATTCGGTGGAGGGGGGGTTTGACTCCCGAAATTCCCCTGGGGTACTTAACTACAATATAATTGCCATTAATTTAATATAAAATTTAATATTTTATATAAATCACTTTTGTATAGTAATTATTATTGTTCACGTACCCTACAGGGGCGTAATTTCAATATTTGGTATAGTTGCGCATAATAATAACCTGCCCTTTAAGTATAAACTAAATTATTTTTATTTACTTAACTATTTTTTATTGCTTTATAGGCCATTGAGCCCTTTTGTAGCTTATATTTAGTTCTTCTATTTATCACGGTCAACAGTTGTCTCGAATTTTGAGTTTTGCCGTTCCATCTACCATTTTTATATGCATTTACTCCGTTTCGCCATCGTTGCTTAGGTCTTTCCCTGGGACATTTGCCACTATGTTTTTTAATGAGTGCTTTCTGAATTATGCTTTCCTTGGCTCGTCACAATTAACCCACCCATTCTAGATGCATAACTTTCAGAAAACATTTAATATTTAGTTTATTGGTTTATATAGGGATTCCGAGGTAGTATTTTTTTTTTTCATAGTCCCCAGTTTGTTAATGTTTCCATATGACTGTATACTTTTCTTAGAAACTTTCTCTCAAAGATAAGAAGCTTCTCTTTATTTCCTTGAGCTGTTTATCACGTCTCATAAGCATACGTCACTATAGGGTATACGTAATCTTTAAGTGCATATTGGTCTGTCATTCGTTTATATAAAACTCCATATTGAAAAAAACAAAGACGCTTGCTTCGATCGCTAAGTCTCTTAACTATCATTGAATACTTGTTTACAATTTATATCAATCAAACTCTATCTACTTTTGTTAACACATAAGTTACTTGAATATAAATAATCTTAACTCGGCTTTACATATAATCTTCAATGAATTTTACGCTAAAAAATAAAAATATTGAAATATATTTTTATTAACTCTCATAACGCTTAAAATATAAAAAAAAAGTTTCTTGTACTCGTCTTATCTTAGATAACTGATAGATAATGTACGGATTTCATAATGATTTGCATGTTATATTACGGCCTGTAATGACTCTAGAGTCGATCCATGTATAACCATGCATACTCCTGCCCCCCCCCCCAATGACGCTCCTGGAGATACGGAAAAGAGCCAGAACCACGGCAAAGTCACAAACCCCTAGAATTTTGTATTTCTTTTTCAATAACTTATTACGTATACAATATAAAATAAAAACTATTGAATGTAAAACACACGTTATACAATCAATATTTTTTTATTTTTATTACTAATATTAACACGAATGAGTGTTTTTATGTACCTAGTTATGATTTTTTAACAAATATTCATATCACTCTTAAAAAAGGTGCTATACAATCACACCGCTGCAGGGTGGACAGCTTTTCGCCCACAAGTTGTTTTTTTTTACATAAGTTTGTAAATATTAGGAAGTTTAGGTTAGTTTATCATAGATAAGATATCATTGATTCTATCAGTTCTATCAGATAATTAAAAATAACCTATAGATTCCGCCACTTAACGTCCAGGTTCCGCATTAACTTTATTAAATATTTAGATATTATTGCTCAAGTATACGTACAAACCAAATATATTTAAAATATAACCAGAATATACATTTAATTTACATAACATGAAACAAATCTAAACATTTTTAATGTAAATGCATTATTTTCAGGATGTACACATGATGTACATATCTGAAATAACAGCAATGTTTTAAATACCCTCCAGAAATTGCATTCGAGAAATTTTAAAAAACTTCTTTTTACTAGGGGAATATTAATAATTAATACCTGTAATTTTTATTTATAATTTTGATAAGCAATTATTGTTTTTACAAATATCTTTCTAGGAGATTCTGGTTACCCACTACGGCCATGGTTACTCATACCTATAACACGCTCTACAACAGCAGCCAAAGAGTTTTACAACCGAACCCAAATGTCTACTAGAAGTATTATCGAACGATGTAAAGGTGTACTCAAAATGCGTTTTAGGTACTCATTCAGTTTATTCATTATTTCTTAATAGTTAGTTCTAAATTAAACATAATTTTAGGTGTCTTCTCAAGAACAGGGTATTACATTATAAACTCGAAAAAGCATTCCAAATAATAAATTCTTGTATTGTATTATATAATATGTGCTGTAAACATAACGTCCCTGGGATTGAAGAAACTGAAGAAGACATTGGATATGGGAATTTATCAGGACCGAAGACCATGTGAGGACCATGGTGATAGTCGGAATCAAAATTTAATACTTGAAGACAGCAGAGCAGAGATTGAAAACTGTACAGCTATTTCAAAATAGAATATTAAGTGAATGAATAGCTTTTGATTATAACAGTTTTTTTTTTATATTTTTGTAAATACAAATAACAATTTATTATTATTATGATAAATAAAACTAATTATATAATAAAACACCGAAAACAAAATACAAATTCAATTTTTTTATATAAGTAACTCATTGTTTTAACAAGAAAATCATCGTTTTACTTATTAAGTAAATACAAATTAAGTTTATTTTAAAATATATAACACGAAATGCCCAACAAAATAAAATCAATCATTGTCTGTTCAAAAAATTTGACAAAATATTTTTATGTCACTAACAATGGTAGAATGTTTTTTCATAATTGTAAGTTACTTTGTATAATAATCTTTTTTGAACTTCAGTTTTCGTTCTGAAATATCTACTAATTTATTGGCAGGTGAATTTTGGTCATTTAACTGCTCAGATTTAGATGGGTTTTTTCTTAAAATCTATAACTTTATAATATCTTTAATATATAATATCTTAAATAGGTAACAAAATAAAACAGATATAAATTCTTACTTGGCTTTTGACTAATAATTGTAGCCATTTGTGGTGAAATTTTGACTGTCTGACTGACTAGGAATTATTTGTTTCTGGTGCTTCACAGATCACTATAAAATACACAATTATGATTAATTAATACAAATTGCATTATATAAAGACACTCACAATTTTCTTCATCTTCCGACATAATCCAATGGGCATTGATATGGTCTATTTGAGAAGTTTGCAAATAAACTACTTAACATTGATATTTCATTTGAAGTAATATATTATATTTAACATTAATAAAAATTGCTTTACCATATAAATGAGCAGGATGAGCTACATAAACAATTTTAGCAGACTCCAAATTTTGTGTATGGCAAGTTATTACGATATCACTTATCTGCGCAATAGCATTTAATTTGATCTCTAACATACCTATTCTATAAGAAGGTCCACCCCCAGTTGCACTGCTATCATCTGCTCTTTGGTTGGCCTGATTGTTTGATGTTGAACACTCATTATTTAAAAAACTTACAACTATACGCACCGACAAGCAATATGATAACAGAATAATATGATATCACCGGCCGTATTTTATCATAATTATTACATTGAGAGGTTACAATAATGTATGCAAATGTTTATCATACGAACTACTGTGGTTTGTATAACACATTTTATCACATTCGATAAATTATACAATTTTATCGAAACACGTTAAAAAATACCACTCATTTTGTTCATAAATATTCGATATAAATTAGTCGTATTCGATAAATTTATTATTATATTGCATGCATTAATTATATCACATGATCTATAACTCATTTCAAAAATTGGGTCTCTGATACCCGTTATTAACTACATATACTTATATATATATATTATTAATAATTTTCTCTTATCAATTTATCTTTTATCAGTACTTATATTTCAAATTTTGTGATAACTTATTAATTTTGCTTTTGTACTGACCGACGCTCCACACTCATTTGTGTTTAGAACTATACAATTTGTATATTTATTAATTGTTTAAAGCGCTTTTGAGCTGCCCAAAAATGATTTGCGAAACGTACATTTTTATGAATTAAATTATTTTGCATATTACCAGTGACAACAAAAACGCCAGAAATATCTTTTTCAACCTTTCCAAGGTTGAAAACATATCTAAGACAGCAATGAATGAAGTAATCATTTAATTATTTTGAAAATATTTAATATATAAATATATAATACATTATAACAATATAATTCTTAAAGTTATAACTGTATTTTAAATTGTATTATTATGTAGAGGAGGCTAAATGGACTAGTAATGATGTTCATTCATCGGGACATAAATCTAGATGTTGATGAAATTATCAATGAATTGGTATTAAACCTAAGAAGATTCGATTTTGTACTATAAAATAAATAAGAAATAATTATAAATATCAAAATTTATTTTTTAATGCATTGTAACAAATTCAATTTCCAATTAAGTATATGATTAGGGGGCAGGGGTGTGTGAGGACATAAGTTTTTAAAAATTTTACTGGACCCCCACTATGAAAAATTTCTAAATACACACATGTATATATTTATTAATTTGTTGTTGTTGTGGAAACATGTGACAACATAACTGAATTTCACTTTTTAGATTTTAAGTGAAACAAGGAATCTATTAGTTTTATTATGATGGGTATATTTTTGTTGTCTGTAAACAAATTTTCTTAAAGAAATTTTACTTCAATGAAAACATGACAAAAGCCTTTTTTTTTGTTTCATTATGGCCCAAATTGATACTTTAGAAAGGTAATTTTTTGAAAATTCCATTAATATTCGGTATAATGAGGAAAATCTGGTTCCTTAGGTTAAAAAAAAATTAAACAAAGGGTTATCATTGGCAATCGTTTTATTTATTTTTTATTATTATAATCATTTAACTTGTTTTAAATAATCGGTGTTATCGTGAATTATCAGATTATTATTATTATTATTATTAGTTATTAGATATTTTATCATAATTTATTAATATTTAATATACATAACTAATTTTTTATTAATTTTTTATTTATATTCTTACATTTTTTCAAGAAAAATAATAGAAAATCTATAAATTACATTCGTTATATTATTTCGGTAGGTAATATATAATATTATTTTACGTTGTGTGAGCGGACACGTGCGAGCCATATATTTTACTCTATTGGTTTTTTTTCTAATAGTAAAATATGTATAATACACTTAAATAATATGTATATACATATACTCTAAAATATTTCATTTGTCCTTCATCGCGATATTGGGTGTTGTGAAATACTAAATGTTGCCAGAAAAAACTAAACAATAGGTAGTTTCAAAAAAGACGAAACTAAAAAAAAATGCAGTAGTGTTTTTTTTTTTAAACAGTTTGAAAACTATTCGATGGAAGGTACACATAGCTCTTAGTATTTGGTAAAACTAAAAATACTTAGACACTATTCGTGTAACATAACTCAATATACGAATTTATAGAAGTAATATGATGGAGAATCACGAAATATAGTGAAACTTATGTGAAAATTAACTAATTAGCCCTTCGGGCACATATTGTTTTTAAAATTTTTTTTCTTGGAAAATATTAAAAGTTAGCACTCATATTATATATAAAAAAAGAAACAAAAATAGGTGGTTTCACTATAATACCACAATGCCTCAAAGAGTTAAATAATTTATAGTGCCATATTATACGGTCATTTTTTGTTTTTATTTTTAATACGCATAACTAATCAAATTTATTGTATTTTACGTACTTTTATATTAGCAAATTTATTCAGCAAATCTAATTTTAAAGTAGCCTTGCTTAATTAAACTTTATATAAATATTAAAATATATTTAATTTACATCTAGTAAAGAACATAAACAATCATAATCTGAATTTCGGTATCAGAACTCAATAAACTAATGTAAAAAAGTCGTGTTTTGATTTTCTTCAAGGCCTAATGAAATAAAAACCAATCAATTACAAAATACACAACTGTGATGTAGAACTGTAAAATGAATAGCTTCTCGCTGTGTTCAATTGGATATGTACCTATTATCAAGTGCACGCAATGGCATAATTATTGTGGAGGGTAAAAGGGGCACTCACTCCTTGACATTTTTATGGAGAGCAAAGGTATCATTTTGCCCCCCTCAAATAATCCAACAGTAAAAATATTTAAATCTTCTTAAGTTAAGAAAGAATTCAATATATTCACCGGATATGAGATATTTGTAAATAATATTTATACTAGTTATTTTATTAAACTACTTACACACAGCACCTTTTTATTAATGAACTCTTATGTAGATACTTGATATTATTTAAAAATATCTGAGTATCTAGTATCTGCTTCCTACATTTTGTTTCTAAACCATAAAATGAGTTTTAAGACTTATATAAAAACGAACTATTAAGTGTACAATATATATAATACATACAATAAAAAAATTTAGGATAAAGGAGACGAATGCATCTACTGTTATAGGCAATTTAATGTATATCTCTATGTAATGATAAACCATTGCTAACGAAAAAAAATTCTAAGCGCAATTCAGTTGATAGTGTTTTTTTGTCAACAATATATATGTCATATTATGGTAAAATAATATATATATAATGATAAAGGCATTATATATTTTCCTTAATAAATATTTGATTAATATTGTACCAATTTTTCCCATTTATTTGGAAAACTCCTGGGAAAATCGAAAATTTACCTCCTTAAAGTACCTCCCCAGGCAGATTTCCTTTTAGAAAAAGTACTAACATTTTAAATCTGATCAAATTGCTGGTAGGAAAATTCTACACAGAAAAAAAGGAACATATTATTTTTTTACTAGTATCTACATTTCGTACATTTTCCATTTTTCCGATATTTCATCCAGGTTTTCCCAGATATTATGAAAACCGCTTGAAAAATCAATAAAGGATTTCTATAAATTACTATTGAGAGAAAATTTTCTTTCAGAAAATAAGCTACATTTAATATATCGGAGCAAGAATTCTGGAGAAAAGTTTGCGCAACAAAACGAGAGGTATTTTAAAATAGTCCGAGGAAGCGATGGCTTGGGTCTCCTGGTACATTCAAAATGCATTTGTTTTTTCCTTATTCCGATAAAAGGGAAAAAAATGCAAACAATTTTTTTCGTCACACTTGTTTGAACTCGGAAACGCTAGGATGATAATAGGCACTAATAACCATTATATCACGGCAAATACGCTTTTGAGACCAATATAGAGTTATTTTACATAACGTATAATATCCGCATAATAATAGAACTTAAAAAAGCTATAATTTCGAAACTTAGTCAGTACACTTAATTCTGATTTTACCATCGTTCTTAAATTGGCAATATACATATGTTCAAAAAAAAAAAAAATTGAAAAATTAAATTTGTTCCACATACACTTTTACTCAAACGATTTTCGTCAAAATTTGATATTAAAATTCCCTTATAAAAAAAAAAACTAATTTTTTTTACTATAAAGTAAGACTTTTAATGAACCTCTTGTTAAATTTGGAAGCATTTCTATTCAAGTCTAACAATTTTACCACAGAGAAATTACCAAACAAATATTACGTACAAAACTCTCAAAATTAAAATGCCTATAAATACCTCAAATAATGATTAACATTTTTAAAAAATTTACCACGTCTAGATAGGGCAAATATAAGTTTTTGTCCAAATTTTAGGGCTATCGAGTCGATATGAATATTTTTAACTAAATTTCCACAAAAATATTAAAAATTGTATAAAAAGCCTAAAAATGGCTCAAATGTCTTGAACATTTTATCTCATTTAGAAAAGGCAAATATAATTTCTCCACCCAAATTTCAAGTCTCCACGAATATTTTTAACTGAATTACAACAAATCACAAAATTGACAAATATTAAATTATTTTCATTTTCAATTATTTATATTAACATTATTTTCATAAATTTCTCATTTTTCTTACGTTTTATTCTGGTTTTTTCCAAATATTATGAAAACTGCTTGGAAAATCAAAAAATAACCTTTTCAAAAGTACCATCTGGACAACATTCTCTTTCAGAAATGGTGCCACAGGTATATCTGAGTATACATAGTATACATTGTATACTGGATAAAAAAATAAAAAAATAATAAATATCTTTACTAAGAATGTATTGGTTTTACTAAACCAATACATTCTTCACTACACACAAAACCTAAAATATATTTAAATCGGGCTGCTTAAGGTTTTTAATATTTTGCCCTCTAAATTTTTATATACAACTTACTATGCTACTACGTGCGCGTGGTATTTTTTGCTCGTTAGTACCTATATAATTTATATATCTATAACTATATAATAGATATTATCAGCGACGGCTTTGAAATTTAAAACCGTCGATACCGTTTACATATTATAAGCATAATTCACGAATGACGATCAATTATACATATAAAGTACCTATATGGTATACATACATATATACAAGTAGCTAACTTCAATAACTTCCAAACGAAAAATCGATATCATATACTAATCATATACGAATGTATTAATGTAATGTTAATTGGTAGGTAGGTAGGTAGGTACCTGTATACCTAATTACGATTTCCACTTTGGCTACAGTAGCTCTCTAGTCAGAATATCTCGTCCCATAATTAAACGAGAGTCGGTTTGAGTGGTTTTTCGTTTCATTCAATTATTTACGCGAGTACGAAATTGTATAGGTATATACAAGGTAATCACATTTACAATGTATACCAGGTGATCCTATTCAAATGGATACACTCATTATCTCGGAAAGTATTTAATTTTTTCAGGATTGGTTTTTTTTGTTTTTTTTTGGGGGGGGGGAGGATAAAACTACCTTCTACTTTTGATTTTTAAGTGATGATGTATATTAAAAATTCCATAAATAAACGGAGTTTTGGTTTAAATAAATTTTAGAGCTGAAATATTTAATTTCCGTATTTTACCTATTGACGAGATATTCCACTTTGAAGTTTAGGTTCGTAGGGGGAGAGTATCTAAAGGAGCAGTGTAGCATTATTAAAATGCCGAGTGCCATGCTGCTACACAAATGATCCCATAATACCCACAATATCCCATAATAGTAAGTGTAATATTTCTCGTCAATGGGTAAATTAAAATTAAATATTTCAACACCAAAATTATGTAAATTAATACCGGATTTATCTATGGAATTTTTAAATAGATTATCTTGATCTATTGATTGAAATTTAGTTTCTCTCTGTATTCCTACACCCCTGACACAATTAAAACAAATGAATATTGACAGAGTTATTAGCATTCGAATAACACTGTAGGGCACTCTTTATATTATTATTACTGTACTTTGTACATTTTAGTCAGTATGAATGGTGTCATTTTTTTAGTCGACATAAAATTATTCTTGCAAAATCTCACGTCGTTTAAAGACATGTCTGAGAATTAAATTGAGAAATTAAAAATTAAGTAATTTAGTGTTGATGAATTCGACAAAAGTATGAAACTAAAAAATGCCTAGAACAGCAAATAAAATAAATTATTGAGAAGTTTGGCTTGAGTTTTAGGTGGTCGACATTGATTTCGATAATTAATATAATTTATAATTGTGTATACAAATTTTATTATAACTGATAAACAAAATGAATTACATTTTAAATATATCTTGTTTTATTATAATAAACAATAATTATTATTAATGTGTAAAGATTTCATATGAATATAGCGTGAGGAAGTGTGAGGGTCGAAGACCCCACGACTAATATTGACATCAAAATGATTTTGCACCTAGCAAGGCTAATTTTTTGGGGGCGTCACTGCAAGACACGTTCGGCGACGACGATTATAATTTATTATAAGAACAAAGACTACATAAAACGTTAAATTTAATCAACATAATACTATTATATTTTTACACTCTCGAGTAGTATTATATAGGTTAATGTTCCGATTTCGTCACCGCGCTACTGGTTATTATTAGATTATTATTGATGGCGACCTCATGTAATATCATGTTATAATATCAAGAGACAAAAAGTGAAATTATTACCAAATATCGTATCCAGCGGTAGACACAGTCGGCGTATACATCTAGATCAAAATTATACGATTTCGTATAAATTTAAATGAATTAAACCTACGATCTGTGCAGAAATATTGTACGATAAAAATTCAATATTATATTTATTTTATTTGTTTCAAATCTAAAATGATTGTTACATTATTACCTATTTTGTAGGGCTGTCTACGCGCGTCTGTGTAATGTGGTATAGCCCGGTATAAGAGTCAAATCTTACTTCCGGTAAAATATTCCAAGGATATTCTTACCGGGGGTGACATTATCCA
The DNA here is from genome assembly GCA_902439185.1 of Cinara cedri. NCBI lineage: Eukaryota > Metazoa > Arthropoda > Insecta > Hemiptera > Aphididae > Cinara > Cinara cedri. Next base: position 150,832 of record CABPRJ010000978.1, on the reverse strand, counting down.
GTGACGTATCTAGTAACGGAGGGGAAGGGATAAAATAAAATAAATTACATGGTGTAATAAATCAATCTATGTTCAAAGCACCCAAGGTAAAATCCTCAAATCTAAATTTAATTTGTTTTAATTCAGTATCTATATGAGTACATAATTTATAAATATATTTAATATTTTGGTTAAAATTATTAAGTTAAATTCCTCGGTAGGTTCAGAATCTAAAACGGTACCCGAATAGTATATACTGTAATTCAAAAAGCCGCCTAACTATTATTAGTATATCTATAGTAGTTAAATTATAATAACGCGGTTCACTTATTATTTTTGCGGTTATCACATTTCGGAGGCAGTAAACAGAAATCCAACAAAGTTTCGTTCAGCAACTAAATATTGTATACCCAGTTGATTGAACTACACTAAACAGCTGCAGTAGACGGTTTTCCACGTAGTGTGTAAATTTCGAATTTCCCACCGGAAAGCCGTACCCGAGATTACATTGTCCACCGCGAGAAGGTTGTGGAAACTACTGCGAAATAGCTCTACGAAAACAACAAACGTAAGCATGGGAGCGTTTAAATTGTAACTATTTGAAACTCTTCATAGTACCCGATCTTACATCGTTATGTAGTTCGAATTCTTTTTTTCTGCTTTTCGAGTATTTAGTTCATTAACTAAATAGGTACATATACATCATAATGTCCGTTAAACAAAATAAACCGGAATGTGAACACACACATACACACACACACACACACACACACACGCACTCACAATTATTATACGAGGAAGAACCCACCCACTGTTGACAAAAAATTTTAAATAATATAAAATGAGCCGAGATGAGAGAGACTACAATAATAATTGTTATGTAGACATTATATCGGCATCCGGGAACTACAGATACTAGTATCGGTACCACGTGACGCTCAGTTTCTAATGTTAATTCTGTAATAGGAAATTGATATTAGTTCATAATGTTCATATTCTTTTCGTTTTAACATTCGAATATCTAAACACAATATATTATACAATCCTGCAGATAACAATTATTAGGTACGTACATTTTTTTATTCATTTAAATACAATATTAACGTATTCATTTTTTTTCTAGTGCGACGAAAAAGACATTAGTTTTTCAAAGATGTATTTTCTTCTTGTCAGAAAACACTGTTTTGGATCGAAATATTTAAGAGGACGTGCTACCTTCCATATTTAAGGGGTAGTTAAAAAGCAATTTTCGGTGATATTTCTTCGAAAATATATAATTTGAAACAGAAAAATATTTTACTTCATTTTCAAATACATTCACGAGTAGTTGCATTATCACAAGTAGTAATAATGCAACGATAACAAAAGTGAATTGTCTTTTACATAAAAAAAAAATAGTGAGTTAGTTACTGGTAAAGGTATTAGGTAAAAATACTTTACATATTGATTAAGGGTGCCCACAAAAATATAAACGGAGGAGGGAGATCAATATAAAATGTCTCTGACAAGTGACAATACAGCATTTTTTGAGGGCCTCGCTAAAATAGTTATGTCACACGCCCTGCAAATTGTGGGGATGACCATGATTAAAAATACATAATATCAAATATTACCGCATACAATCACAGATAATAAAATAAATTTTATGTAAGTAATATGTAAGTATATTTCAAAATTTCTATTTTTATTTCCAATTTACAAACTTCAACATAGTGTTATCAGTTATTAGAATATCAATTTAAAATGTATTGTCATTTAGTAATTTTTAAATCTTGCGATCTCCAGCCCCCCTTCAAAGTTTTTCTTGATTTTCTTGCGGCAAGAGTGCCACACAAATTCATACAAATTACATACTAAATATCTGCGAAGAAAAAAGTACAAACTGTTGATAGGGGGGGGACACGTACGCTGCTACACGGCGCATGGATCGAATTTTGCTTACTATTGGGACAATATTATTATGATTATTTATAAATAAAGTGATATTCGGTATACATAACCCCCCCTGGGCCGGCACTGTATTGTGATTCTTATATTATATAGATGTTTTAATTGAACTCTCAAAGAACATTTGAAAATGTCAACTTAAATTAATATATTAATTAATTTATTGAAAAACTACAGTTGTTAAATTTAATTATTGAAGAATTTCATTATTGCGAATGCGTGACGAGTTAGTATACACTATCGAATTATACACATGATATAATTATATTATACGCCATGTTAAAATATACGAACAGAAAGAAAAAAGTGTAAAGTTATGGTTCTCTTTTTTTTTTCTTGTTTTACTCAGAGCGGAAATTGAAATAATAAACCTACTCACTGTTTGTACCTACAAGTAACGGGCTTCCTTCAATATTGCCGGGTTATATGAAACTGTAATGAACCGATAACTGACTATTGCTTCTGTAAAATGAAAACTGACAGTTAATATTATCACACACAGAGTTATTATGATTTATGGATCAAAAAGGGGTTGGACTGATCTATTACTTCTGTTAAATTTACAGAGCTGTTTGTTTAACCTCAAAATATTCTGTGAATAATCTTCTTATCTTCTTTAATTTTACTTTTCATTTTTATTACGTAAAACATAATTCGATTTTGTTATTACTTATTGCTGAGGTGTAATTTTGTGTGTCAACAAAACATATACTATAAAACATGAAGAAAATATATATTTTATTACTCTCATCTTAATCAGACTCCTGTAAATAATTATTCTACCAATGTTTATTAATCACCAAGGCTAAAACGGTTTAAATAGAAATCTATAAATAGAAATATAAATCGAATTCTCCTGAAAATTTGTCATAATTATTATGTAAATAAAAAATTGGTAGTTTATAGGTATACCTATGGTCAAATTTTATTTTCACCATTAACCACTAAACCACTACTTCTGTTTGCTCAAACAATTTTATCTATTTAATATCTATTCCTAGTAAAAACTCAATTATGTCAAATGTCTACAAATAGCTTAAAAATCACGTCTAGAAAAGGTCAATACAAGTATTCTGTGAAAATTCCAGGTTTATGATTATTTTTAACCGAATTACAAATATAAAATCAATATTGAATTCAATGAAACGTTATTTCGTTTTTTCCAGATTTTATCTAATTATTAAGAAATCTTCATAAATAGAATTAAGAATGACTTTCTTTCCCACAAAATAAACAAGAAAAGATGAAGCTATTGAAATTTGAAGCAAGGTTTTTGGTAGAAAACAAGAATTGAAAAAATTTAAAATAATGAAATCCGTGGTGCCGTAAACATTTGTCCGTTATATTTCTTTTCCGATTTATCCCAATTATTACGAATACTGCTTGGAAAATCAAATATGACTCCCCTCCTGTATCAAAAATACAACAAAAAAGTATCTTGTCATTTTTTTTAATTAGAACTAGATTTCTGATAGATAAGTGGTTTATAGACATAGAAAAAAAAGAATGGAGGTATAGTAAAAAAATACAGTAAAATACTACGCTCAGAAGCTAAAACTGATTATTACTCTATATTCAAACTTCAGACATGAATTATAATAATTGAATATAAATAAACTAAATAGTTTAATATTCCTTTTTTTTCGTTTACAGTGTTTACACATATTAAATTATCATAACCAGAATTATAATATTATCATTGTAATATTTGATCAAATTACATTCGATAGAATGTTTTATTTACTAAAAAAATCAAAATAAAACTACAATAATAAATAAAACATAATACATAATATAGATATCTTGAAACCATTGACACAAATCGCAAGGGTGTTAAGGGTTCTTAGAACTCTGAATTTTAATGGTAGCACCTCGAATCTCGTGATTAAAATTTATAATACATCTACCATAATATTCCCATAAAACTTACATTAATTATAAAAAAAAAAAAATGTTTTATTTAGTTGTTTGTTTCAATAATAATATAATATGTACATTGTACAAATTACGTCGGAGTATGATATTTAACTGTTATGGAATAAAAAACTAACGAAGCTAATGAAACTAATTCATTATTAAATGGAAATAACATTTCCAGATTGTATTTAGTTGCAAAATTTGTACAGTTTTTTTATACATGTAGTACATTTGTATACATTTAATTTTATTAGTAAATAATACAAGTATCCTACGAAGATATACCCATTGTAATATCTCTGGAGATAATAAATGATAATCAATTATTTTTTTTTTTTATATTACTACAACAATAAGAGTTACAAATATTTATGTTCGCTTAGGGAAAAAAAATTAAAAAATAACTTTTAGTTTTATTATTTTTTGAAAATGTAAAGATTATTAACTATTAAATACCTACCGAACAAAATAAATACAAATTGTATGTGTTTTATTATAATTCAATGTGATTTGACGTACCTAATTTTTGTTCGAATTTTTCTTTTTGTAAATTTTAAATATGTACGATAAAAATCTATAAAATTAATTAAAATAGAACTATTTTTTAATAAAGATAAAAATACCTAAAAAACAAAAAAAAAACAAAAATAAAGAAACTAATTTCATGCTGATAAGTAATAATTAATTAAGTAATAGACAATATTAACATTAACAGCTATATTATGAAATTTAATGAAACTCTAGGTGCTTAATGAGTTTTTCGTTTTTTGAAAAATTTTAAAATTTGAATGTTTGTCCTTTCTACATTTATTTGATTCATTTATTCGAGTATATAGATAATAATATAGGTATTCATCGTTTTTGTATAGTAAATATTCAACTTACCAATTAGTATAATACATGTTTGATTTTAAATTGGGCAATACATTATAATTTTAATAAAAAATAATGTTTATTAAAATAACCGGTTTAAAAAAAAAATAATAAATAAATAATTCCGTCGTTTAGAGATTTTAATTCGGGCGATCCGTTTGCGAGAAAATGTAATTGAACAATTCAACTCAAAAATATCATGAATTTATACACGTCGAATTTTTATACCAACGAGCCTATGTAATTAAATAATCGCTACACGAAAATCAAAAACCGATTGAGATTTCACCGACAAACGTTCCAAGGGGGGAGTGGTGGAGTGGAATGTGAGAATAAAAAAAATATAACATTAATTATAGAACCACGCATTATTTTTATTTAAATTCGAACAAAGTCAAATATTTTATCCGGTGATAACTCGGGAAAAATTATCCTGTATATTATATAATAGATTTGCATTGATTAATTGAACAACGTCGCGTTGTTTTTATTATTTTCGTATTGTACTTAGGTACCTATATGATTATATTTATATGATATTAATGGCATGCGAGGTTGAGTTTTTAGATTCTGAGCTAAACAATTGATATTATGTGTGTAGTTTTTGAAGTTATTTATTTCCACAGATAGGGAAATATTTATTAAAGTGAAATGTTGGATTTTTCAATATTTGATCCTAACTGCCTTATAATATTAATATAAGTTTTCCTCTAATTTAAAAGATACTTAGATAATATCATCATTTTTCAACGTGCTGTCACTAACTGTCACATATTAAAATGATAATATTAATATGTTAATATTTTAGGCATAGTGTTATTTTTTGCTTCGTGGTTTTCATCAAATGAACTTCGGTTTTATTTTTAAAAAAATATTAATTTTGTTTTAATTTTTTTCCTGTTTTTTATATATAAATTATTACGAGTAAGAAAACTATGGTCTGATGAGTAGGTATTAACACAAACTACGCATTGTTATATTATATATTTTACATTTTTACCTGATTAATGTAACAAAACAAATTAATAATTACGACAAAAAAATATTTATGTCAGTGAAATATTTCAAAATTGTATATTTCATGAAATGTTTAAACACTGTGCGTGTGTTTTTTTATTATCACTTTAGTCTGTTAACAATTTTTCCCCCGAAGGTGGTGTTTGGATCGTAAACTTTTTTGGCGCTTTATCACATTGTCCGTGACATTTGCGATATCATATTTCGTACAATGTGCACTAGAACGAGTCGTTTTTTGAAACGTCTTAATACTTTTCCGAACACACTCGTGCGATTAATTATAACGATTTATATTTTCTACCAGACATGCCACTCCAAAAAAAAAACGATAAAAAAGGGAACATATTTTTTGTAGAATTTGGGATATAGACGGTGAATAAATAAGCCGTGTTTTGATTTTCCAATAGGTTTTCATAATAATTAGGGAAAGCCGGGAAAAGACGAAAAATAAAAATGGACAAAAGTACTTCGTTAAAAAATTTCATTAAGTAGGTATATTAAATCATCCCAATTTTTTCACTGAGCCAGAAGTATCGTTTGGAACTTCAAGAGTAGCCTCTTTTCCGAAAAAAATAAAAAAAATATTAGTATATAATATTTTCTAGTTAATTAGGACAGTCGTTTTTCGATTTTTGTATAGTTTTCTTAACAATCGGGCAAAACTACGAAAGAAACGTAGAAAGAACGAGAAAATGTTTTCGCAAATAACGGTTTTATTATTTTTTATTATTATTATTATTTTTTTTTTTTGTAATTCTATTTAAAACCTTAATGTTTGCAGAATAGGTTCTTGGTTAGGTCTTTTCAATACACAGTCAAATTCTCAAAACATTTTGAGCTATTTTACATTTACAATATAATTCATTATAAGTTGTTTGGGGAGGGGGGGGTCAAACCAAAAGCAACGCAGCAGTTTATTTTCAAAGTGTTTTAAGAACAAATTTTGACGGAAACCGTATAAAAAACCACGACATTTCAAAATGCGTACATACGACCGAACGTTAAATCAGAATCAGAATCGTATTTCATTATCAATATTTTACCGTTATTTCTTGCGAATATATGATATCCAATGACCGTATAAAATTATTATGTACCTTGCTATCACCGCTCCCCGACCTATACAACTGCAGTGGCACACCGGTACCGGGCTCTCCCATGCCCATGTTGACCGGTATGGATCTGGACAGTGCAGTACGTCAAACTTCGCTCGGAATCGCGTTTCGTTAAAAGAACGGATAAAGGCGGTTTTTAGATTCTGAGTGAAGCGAAGAATGTATTGGTTTTACACAGTTGTTTATTTTTTATTTTTTTACATTTTTTTTTTTTTATACTGTGTACGAAAATTCTACCAAAAACTTTGCTCCGATGTATACAATATAGACCCTTTTCTGAAAAGAAATTTTCTTAGGGTGATACTCTAGAGAGGTCATTTTACGGTATTTCAAGAAGTTTTCTCAACAAATTGGAAAAACCTAAAAAAAAAAATGAAAAAAAAACGGGAAATGTACGAAATATATTAGTAAAATATTATGATTTTTTTTTTCTGTAGACCACTGTTCTACTAGGAATTTTGCTCCAATTTACAATGATAGCACTTTTTCAAAAAGGAATTTTGACTGGCGAGGTACTTTAAAGAGGTTATTTTTCGATTTTTCTAAGATTTTTCTTAGAAAATGTGAAAAATCGTGAAATACGTAGGAAAAAACAGAAAAATCAGTACTATATTAATATTATAATATTAAAGAAAATGTACAATGCTTAATTAATTATTTTACCATGCCATGAAATATATGTTGTTGACAAAGCATCACTATCGGAACTAAACTCCGCTCAGAATTGTTTTTAGTAAGCAATGGTTTATCGTTGATTACGAATACAAATTAAATCCCCCTTTATATCCTATACCTTCGCAACTTCTCACCAACAACAGTGGCTGTACTACCCGTCCCCATTATCCTAGAACAGTTTATAAATTCTGAGCGTAGTGAGCGTAGTTTGTTTTACAATTATTTTTTTTAATTTTTTCTTTGTTCTAGTCTGTGGACACGTTTTTCTTAGTAATCTTCCTAGCAACTTTTCTGAAAGCTCAAGTTGTCTAGATTGTACTTAAATGAGGTCATTTTTTGATTTTTGATACCATTTTTTAAATAAAAGTACTTAAAAACATAGAAAAATTTACAATTTCATTATTTTATAAAAACACGGACGATATTTTCTACCAGAAAAAATGATTTAACGGTACTTTTTTTGTTGCCTTTTTGATTTACTTTCATCGTATCATCGCCAAAACTTTTGAGCTTTTAAGAAATTTTAATTTTTGGTAGTTTTTTGCTGTAATTCGGTTATAAATACACGTAGAGACTTGAGACTTGGTACTAATACTTATACTAGACTTACCTATACGTGGTAAAATTTTCAAAATCATCAGACGACTTTTTTTTTTTAATAAGAATTTTAAAATCAAATTTAAACAAAAATCGCAAAAATTATGTACAACCGAACTGCGCTCGGAATCGTCTTTCGTCAAGCAATGGTTTATCGTTGTTTACGGATATCAATGAAATAACCTTATGTATCCTACCTTCCCAACTACCCATCTACACCAATGGCTGCACCCGTCCCCAGTTTGTTATTTCATTTCTTGTTCTAGTCGGCGGAATAACAAGATAATTTCGCGGTTTTTGTCGATTTGTATAATACTATAATACTCAAACAACCGCGGTTGTTTACGGCGCCTATACCTGTACGGTTTTTGTCGAGTTACGATATTGCTGCGGCGCGGCGCGCATCGCATGCCGTCGTCGTCGTCTCGCGCGGAGTGACGGGCCCGTGACTGGTAGACGCGGCCTGGCGGGCGAGCGGGCGGGCGGTTGCGCCAGCGCGCATCGCGTTTTTGTTTCCATCATTGCAATATATATAATTTACACCTGCGCGATAATATTATTATTATTGTAATTTCTCGTACGACGACGACGACGACGACGACGGAACCGCTCTCCGGCCACCTCGCCGCCGCCGTAGCCGACCGTCTTGTTCTCGGTTCGCCGCCGCCGCCGCCGCCGATGAAAACCTCCGCACAACCGTAATAACGGTACAACCGGGCGAGTTACCGTTGGTCCCCCCTCACCGGTACCCCGCGCCGCCGACGACGACAACGACCACAGGCCTCTTGTGCGAGGCGGCGGCAACCGGTAAAAACAACGGTTGTTGTTACGTACGCCGCCGCCGCCGCCGCCGCCGCCGCTCGGCGATGGGTCACGGGCGTTATTCCCGCGTAATCGAAATCGCGAAAATTTTCCGGCGGCGGCGGCGGTGGCGGTAGATACACACAACCGTATACAGTCCTGACGCTCGGCTGCGGCGCGCGGACGAGGTTCTAATTTTTTTTTTCTTTCTACGCTTCGGAGTTTATTGACCGCGGGTCATAATATAATATTAATAATAATAATACCCACAATATTATAATATTATATAGGTATTATTATTATTATACGACGGGAGATCACCCTCGCCCTCCGACCCGCGCAACGCCACCGAGTTTGTTTTGCACTTACGGCGTTATTAATTTTATCGCTAATTACGGACAAAGTATAATATCGTTGTTATAATATTATGTAACGCGCAATACTATTCGAATGTTTTAAACAGTATTACGATTAGTATACCGTTGGCCGAATCTGCTGCGATATGAATTATTGTATAACTAGAGAGCGGATTTTTTAGGTTTTTTTTCTTACGTATATATATATATACACAAGACCAATATTAAACCGACAGGAACCGGCCACAAATCCCACAAATCTAGTCTCCCTTTAGGTATAAAACGTTTGTTGGAGATCAATAAAATTTAAAAAACAAATACAATTCATTTTGTGTTTAGGGGTATACAAGTATTTATAGTAATAAACAATAATGCATGTATAATAAGTAACAATAGTGCATACAAGATTTATTTTCGGGGAGGGGAGGGAGGTTATATTTCAGAAAATTGATACTGCCTACGGATAGTCTACGTTTGCAAATGGGTAGGTGGGTAGTTAGGATGACATAGAATACGTTAAGTTGTTTAGTTTATATACTATATGTATAACTATAAATAATTTTAAATGATAAAACGATTCTGATCGAATTAGTAATGTAGTATGTTAGTGGTGTGTTTCCTTTGTTGCCTAGGTACCTAACCCAGAAATCAACAAAAAAGACATGAAAATGTCGATAAATATTTCAATTAAAGTATTAGGTACTGGGCAAAAATTCTGCATCTTTTGAGATACTGCGTGAAAAAATCGAAGCATTTACTTAACTAAAAAAGTATTAAAAAAAAAAAAAGGAATTTTTAATTAAAATAACATCAAACAAAATATCTGAATCTTTTCGGGTATGCCATGAAAAAATATAAGCATTTTTAATAATCATAAAAATGTTTTCTGAAAGAAAAAATAACGAATTCTTCATTATACCCAGAATCTAAAATTGATCTCGACACATTTTATTTATTTAAATGAAAAATTCTTCGCATCATGGGTGAGCTACTGTAGTTGCAAGTGGGAAGTTTTGAAAGTATAAAGGATGTAACGTAATTTAGTTTATATACTAAAAGTATCAATAAATCATTATTATCAAAAAACGATTTTTAGCAAGGCCGGTAACCTGGTAAGGTATTGGTCGTGGATTGTTCCCCGTGCAATCGAGCTATAACCCATGCAAAAAATCAACAAAAATAACATCAATAAATCTTCATTTGTTGTCAATATTGTTTTTAGTCGTTGAGAAAATCTGTTGAGAATTTAGTAAAATGGTTCAAAAAAATACCGCAGATCGAAAAATGCACATATTTTAAGGTACGGCGTGAAAAATTCTGAGTATTTTTACCAGCAAAAAGAGAATTTCCCGGGAAATAAAAATCTTAGTAACAATATATAAATAAAAACAAATATCTTTCTTGCTACACGGTAGATCTAAAACTCATGACAAAAATCTGGTACCTATTTCTACGTTGTCCAAACCATCCTGCTGCCCAAATTCTCGTTAGAACAAAAAAATGCGAGCCAGATAAAAAAGAAATAAATAAATAAATCACACATCATAGTTAAACCAATAAATTCCTCGCTACGCTCCGAATCTAAAGCATACAAAGCGAACATAACAAACTACAAAGTAAACGTATTTTTCTTGGCAACTATTCCTTCACACTTTACCAAACTTAGGACCCTATTGACCTTGTAAAATTTGTTTTGGGTGTATACAATATACTTGTATGTATTTCTTTCAAATTATATTATTATATTTGATCTAAGCTGTATAATAGTTATACATTTGAAAATCCGGATTATTGACTAACACTATATTATATAAAAAAAAAAAAACGGTTTCGTCAATATAGCGTCACATTTGGTGTTCATCTTTGCAAAAGCGATGTATTAACGATGCAGAATTTACATAAGAAATTCGTCAAATAGCAGCTATTGCATTTATTCCTGAGAATAATGTAGAGAGGGCGTTCCAAACGTTGACTGAAGTGAATTCTATGAAAAAAAATAACCATAACTTGCTTCTTCGATTAATCACTTCGAGGATACTTGGTTGGAGCGTCAAGATAGACGTGGGCGGCGGTACAGTCCACTGTCTCCTCTTTTTATGTGGAATTGTTTTAATAATGTGTCAGTAGACCTACCTCGAACAAATTATGGCATTGAATAATGGCACAATACTGTTTATTCACTCCTGCATGCTGCACATCCTTCTAGTTGGAAATTAATTAATGCAGACGAGACGAAAATGTTACGAGAGTGAGAGTTTTATTCAGAGAAAAGAAAATGCTTCTCTAAACAAATGTTGTCCTTTCTTAAATTCAAGAATAGATGTCCATTTATTCTAAATTCCAAGAGATATTAACTCTCAACTACCTACGTAACATTGCTCGTAATTTGCAATTTAGTGTTTAAAATTTAGATAATAAAAAAAAAAAAAATAGTAAATGAAAATGGCCATAAATTATAGATTGTATAAAAAAATGATAAGGGCCATGTTATAGATCCATGATAAAGTATAAAATAGTAAAAATAAGTGAACATGTCTACTTTATTTGTTATTGTTTTTTTTTTATCGTGAGATTTTGTTTGAGCAGAATTTCGGCCTGATAGGATGTTGGTGGGGGATTTTGTTCAGCGAGATTTCGTCCTAGAGTCTAATTCTAGTTTCAGATTTCTATATCCTGTGTCCGTCCGTATATAGTAACTAATAAGTTACATTTATTGATTTGGTTGACAAGAAGATTTATATTAATTATAATATCATTATATTATTATTATTATTATTATTCATTTATAATATTATAAATTACCGTCATAATATTATTATCATTTTTTTAAATTTAAATATGATAATTAAATATACAACCATGCTAGACAATACTAAAAAGTGTACAAGGGAATTACACTGTTGTTGATTGGGAAGATGGGAAGGTAGGATATATAAAATTATTTGATTAATATTTGTAAACGACGACAAACCATTGTTAACGAAGTACGATTCTAAGTGAAGTTCGGTTATAAATTTTTTAAAAATGCCGTAATATTTACGATTTTCGTCAAAGTTTAATCTTAAAACTCTATATAAAAAAACTACTATATTGGATTTAACTTATTTATTTTGGACTACTGAGTACAACTTATAATGAAGCTCATGTTAAAATATTTATTTTTGGTCAAACAATTTTATCCACATAGTACTAGCACTAACCAAATACAAACTTTAAAAGAAAAAAAAAATAACCAAATACAAACTTTAAAAGAAAAAAAAATCGAAAACGTGAATTGCCTATGAATAGCTCAATTTAGGTTCTTACCTAGTGTTGCTCAATTATTAAGAAAACCTCACGAAAAATTAGAAAACGATTTTCTTAACCACCAATTAGATTTATAGTAAAATAAAAAAGGTACCTGGTTGTTTTTGATTGGAACAAGATTTATGGTAGAAAAATTGTTTACATAATACAAAAAAAAACACAACATAGTACAATCAATACATTCTTCACTCCGCTCAGAATCTGAACTATAAAGTAATAATTTGAGTGCTGCTTATAAATGTCCTGTTAACTATTAACAAATTAGGATATTTAATTTATTTAAGTATAAATTATTGATTTACTTATTTTTATCAATTTTTTTCTAAATTGTTTATGAGGTTTATAATATTGTATGTAATATATAATATTACATATAGTTCATTGTTTAAAATACGTTTATGGAGACCGGAAAATCGGCTCACTCGTAGTGTGGGCTTTATCCTAACTCGGTTATGTACCTCTGTTCAATGTAAGTAATAGAAAATATTATCACGTAGTATTTATCACAATTAGTAAATAAAATCACAAATTTCGAGCGGGAGAAGGGTTATACGTAACCTCAAAATCTCGCCCTCTCCCTTCGGGTTGTGCCACTAATAAGTAATAATATTAATAAACCAAGTAATTAAAGGCAATGCTGGGCAAGTTAATAATTTTTTTAAATTCAGTTAAGTTAAGTTAAATTTAAATTCAAATAAAGTTAATAATTAAAAGTCAATTCAAAATAATCGAAAAATTCAACTAAGTTAGAAGTCAACCAGAAGTTAAAATTAACTTTTTAACTCAAGTTAGGTTAATTTTTATAAAAAAAGTATAAATTTTCTATTGCCTAACTACTATGGCCTAATAATCTACTTACCACCCCACCCCCGGCGACAACAGTAAAAAATAACAGACGTTCATAAGAATTCGAATATTAAAATTTTTATAATATATTGATATAAAGTAATAATCATAATAGTTTTAATTTAATGAGCATATACAAATAAAAATTGAAATCAACTTGACTCGCTTGAATATAAAATGAATTCTAATTGATTAATATCGAATTCTTTTGTATTCCTTAAGTTAACAGTTAAGTTAATAGTTGAAAAAAAAAATGAAGAATTTATTAAGTTAAAAAGTTAAATTAACTTAATTTTTTAACTTTCCAGCATTGTTTATTAGTATATATTTTACGGACATTACGGAGATGGGACCATCGCTCACTGCACCCTCCCCCGGGGGCTCCGGCGGCGGTACACTCACGCGGCGGTAAACGTTTGTTACCATCGATGACGAAATATTGTACCGCTAATATAAAAATGACACCGACTGTGGCGATGATGTGTATAATATTATTTTCACTGTATTCGCCATATCATTTTTACGATAGGTGCCCGTATAATACCATCGCCGTGATGCCTGTTATAACCCGTCGGTTTTTCGGACTCACGACGACGGCCGGCGGAGAGTTAGGGGAGGGGGGAGAGGGGCCGAAGAGAGAGAGAGAGAGAGAGAGAGAGGGTGAGAGAGATGAAGATGAAGATAGAGAGAGAGAGAGTGAGAGAGAAACTTGAGGAGAGACGGAGAAACGGTCTCTGTTCGCCGGGCCTGCCGCAGCCCGGCCACTCCGCCCCGATGGCCTACAACGCGCAAGAAAACGGTTCTCCGCGGCCACAGAACGGTGGGGAGAAAACCGTCGCGGCGGCGGCGGCGACGACGGTCCGCCTCCGGTTTCAAGTTCAATGTCTGCCGTGGTCCTCGCAGGTCGTCGCGGTTTCTAGTCGAAAATTCGCAAAACCAGAATAACATATTTTTTGCTACACCGTCGTCGCGTCGCCGAAAACAACGAATCCGCACCGCGTGCCGAAATCCGAATCCGCCGAGACGGTGCGAGTCGGTATACTATTATCGTAATAATTGTCATTCCGCTCCCCGGGTATAATATTATTGTTGTTTTATCTCGTATCGTCGTATCGTATTTTCCCGGCGGTGTACCGACAATATCATATTAATACCGTAATCGACAAGATCGTTATAATTGCCGTAGCCGCCGCGAGCGTTCGCCCGTGCGTTATTCACGTTCACGTTCGTTTTCCCGTCAGATTTTCCCCGGTCCCCGTTTTAAATGTACAACCGCAACGGTCGCGTGGAAATCTCGCCATGCCCGGGCCTGTCGACCTGTACGTAGGACCAGCGAGTCATCGTCTCCGGACCAGACCTCCGCCGTCCAAAAGCAAATCTCCCGTCGGATCCGCCGCCGCCGCCGTCGCCGCCGCGCCGTCTTCGGAGTTCCGATCGAGTAGCTGACGAACGTTTCGTTTTCCGTACGCAGTCACACCGGGTCGGTGTGTATACACATACGGGGGAAAACAAATTCGGAAAAACAAAAAAAAAACGAAAACGCCGCCCGATACTTCGGTACCGGCCATAATACACAATTTGTCGGTAATAGTCGGCGCGCCGGAGTCAACGATAGTGACGCAGCAGTCGCGGACATTCGCGGAGGACCGACCGACCACACGAACCGCGACGTCACGATGCCGAGCACGATCAGAGGTAAGGGCACGAGCGCAATATTGTTATTATTTTATGGTTTTTCGACAATCACGGCCGTTGTTATACCGGCCGTGCGGATAACGAACGTGTAAATAGCGTAGCGTTTTACAGTCGTTGTCGCGTCTCGACCGGACGCATCCCCGTGTAATAAAATCGGTGCTTACGTCCGTCTCAGTCGATCGATGCCGATAACACCTAATGATCGTTTTTCACCACCGTTGTTTTCCGCCGATTGTCGCCGGCAATCGGATCGCTTGTCCGTATGCAAACGGATTTCGCTTCATCCCCGGGCCCCCACCACCCGACCCGGGACGTTGTTAATTTTATTACGGGTTTTTTTTTTCTCGTGGCCTATTCCGTTTCTCGCGGGTACGACGACCCCGTACACGTACGTGTACAATTTATCATTATTACAACACGTTATCGGTACGCGTTATACGTACGCGTTATAACGTACGTCACCCGTGCGTTATATTATTACTGTTATCATTAGGTACGATCGGGCGATAATAATTATTATTATACATTATACGCCGCACACATCGTCGCCGATCGACAAATCAATATCATACCAATCCCGTAGCGATGATAATACTGTCGTTCACCTGCGGCCGACGCCGACAACGATTCCCGTTTACAACATTGTGTCGCGCGGTTTTTTTTTTCCACGATTTCGCGGCGGTAATGGCCGCGGTTATGCGTTTATATACATTTTTTTTTTTTTTCTTTCTTATTATTTCGTTGTTGCGATGACACCGTCGCCGGCCGCAATGTCGTCATATTTTCGCTGACCGGGTAACGAGCGGGGAGAGGAAAAAAAAAATTCAAACATTCGCGTGCGCGACAATAATAACGCGCGTGCGCGAGCGATTTCCTAAATTTTTCGGTATTTCGCCTAGTGGACGAATAATTTTGAGAACACCGCGCGCGCGTGCGCGTGCAGAAGAAGAAAGAAAGAAAAAAAAAAACTACTAATACGTCGTCGGTCGTCATCGCGTATAACGCGTTCGCGAATATATTGCTGTTTTTTTTTTCTTCCCAACATAATTTAACGTAATTTTCGCTTTATGATATAATATTGTACGGCCGCCGTCGTCCGTATGTATTATTATTTTATACAGGGTGATCGACTTATCGTAAGATGACGGCCGTCATCTCGGAAAGTATTGACTTTTCCCGGAATATTTGAGAAACAAGCCGTTCTACGATTTTACATTCGTGTTATATGTTTCGTCATCCTTATTCCCGTGGGACGAAACCAAAAATCAAAAATGTCGACGATAAAATGTATTTTATATAATACTCCATATCTATTTACGGAACTTTTCAACATAGGTCGCCATTTGAAAATCAAAAGTAGACAGCGGTTTTATCGTTGAAAATAAGTGAGGGGGGGGGATGATGACAAAATACAATATAAATACAAAATTGTAGAACGGCTTGTTTCTTAAATGACAGATTGATCGCCACGTATACAGACGAATACGATACGCAATACGAATTTTATTAATCGTTATTGTTATTCGAACGCGTCGTATAAAACCGATGCGATAGGGTTCGTCGAATTTCGGATAGCAACGGGGCCGAAAAAATGTGGATATTTACGCGCCTTTAATAATTGGAAATCTCGCGTTCCCGGCGGAAAACCCGTCGGATTGTAACGTTTATCGCCATCGATTCGCGTTCGAGATGACGTCATTACCTGTATAATATTATCGGCGCGCGAATTCGGCAATTATTATAATATACCGGCTGTGACGTCTAAAAAATTCGAAATTTTTTTTTTTTTTAGCACATATTGTTGTCGATTGTTCTGAATCGGGGTAACCTTCGGGTCCGCCGGCCGTCGTCGACCCGGAAAATAATAGCCCCCCTCCTACCACACGACGACTGATTAATTATTGGATTATAATTATTTCAGCGATGCCGCCAAACACCGCGCGTATTTTATTACCCCCTTCACGGGGTGTATAAGGTACGCGACATTGTTTCGCCAAAAATGATTATTGCGTTTATCTATCCATATTACGCATATTACGCGCGGGTACCTCCTACATATAATTTGTGTTATTATTATGCCGTGATAATACATAATATTTTTACAATAAATCGTTATTTATTCTACCCGGGTATTGTTGTCCGGCATAATATTATAACGAAATGATAATAACGGCCGTTACAAAATTATATTATACAAATTAGTTTAGGTCTCACGCGCTCTCCGGCCGCGTGGCATGTTGAGCTCATCATCGTCGCCGCCGTCTTCGATTATTGTATAATACAATACGCGATACAATAAAAACATATGCATTATTATACGCGTGTATAATATTCGCGAAAACTCACCTCCCCTCCTCCTACTCCTCCTCCTCCTCCTCCACGCCCGTCTCCTATGCTCCTCTTCCTCCCACTATTCTTCCGCCTCTTCCTCCTACACCTCCAACTCCGACTACCTTCGCCGTTGCCGCCATCACCGCCTCTCCGTCTCCGCCACCGCCCCCGACTCCGATTAGCGATTGCTTTTTTTTTCTTTTTTCTATATTTATACCTAATAATTTTATTATTATCGTTGTACACAATGAAAAAAATTGAATTAAAGAAACAAAAATAAAAATAATAATAATAATAATAATAATAATAAATATCGCGTTAACAACGCGCGTAATGATGGACGAACAAATTATGTTTACAGTAGTTGTCTGTTATTATTTTTTAAACATTTTTATAACTTTAAATTACTATTGTTAATATTTAAACATTTTAACCTTACCTATATAATATAATTTAATTTTCAATAAATTGTTTTTTTTTTTTTTTTTTTTTTTCTGAATCGTTACGATTCATCGTGTTACCAAAAATAGGTGTCGAAAAACCGCGAAAAATCAAACTCTCTCTATATGTATACGCCTAAATTTGTTCTTTTTCCTTTTCGCCGCTATCCCATTGAAAAAACCAAATATACAAATACAAATATATGTAATATTTATTTCGTTAAAGACCAGTTAAATATAAAAAACATAATGTTACATTGTTAAAGTATCCCGCGTGAAATTGTATACATGTAATAAAGACGCGACGCGCGTATCGATTTTCTTATTACGCAGGGTACGTATATACCGGGCGTCTAATGTATTGATAAATTATTTATCGAATTCGCTCGATTTATATTTAAATATATTTCGGTGGAAAAGGTGATAAATATACATAAATTATCAGAAAAAAAAAACCCGCAACGGATATAACATATACAAGACAATTCATAGACAATTTTTATATTATGGTGTCGATTATAATTGCGAAAAAAAAAAAACGTAGAGTCGAAAATTCAACCATACTGATTTTTGATCGATTCGTTTTATATTGATTTCGATTAACACCATGTTATACAATACGACGATAGTAAAATAAACATGTTATCGATCTGAAAACGAACACGCGAAACAGGGGCGGTTCGCATATTATATGCAATACTTTATCATTGGACGTTTATATAAATAATTCGCGAAAGAAAGCAAATTAGTTGCTTAGGTTATGACACCTGGTGGCGGAGGCCAGAAACACTGTAACCGGAGCTAGAACGCATAGATAATAAATTTAACAACCTTTATAATATCAGTATATATAGAGCAACTATTTAATAATATAGCCCCAGGAGGAGGGTCCGGAATTGGAAGTCCACCCACTTCGGGTGTGCACACTGCTGTTGGTGCGTGCATCAGGCTATTCCGTCAAGTGTATGGTTTCGCCCTGTGTGCTAGGGGTTTTTTCGTTTGTTTTATGATTCGCTGGTCTTCATCATATATATATATACATATGTGTGTGTGTGTGTGTGTAATGTGTATACCATTACACACTACAATTTTATAGTCGATTGATTAATCGGACGGTTTTTGTGAGAAAAACGATACGTCGAGAATTCAGATTGTTTAAAAAGCGGTATTATCGAGAAGAACTGGCAACCGCGTAAGCCCCCAACGATCCGCGAACGTCCGGAATTGCAAAAAATCAAAAAGTTCAAAATACGTAAATGCAAAATGTTATACGCCGTTATCATAATTTGACTCTTTGACTTGACTGGCAGAGACGATAATGGATTTTAAAACAATTGAATTGCGTCCCAGACCTTGAATCAGGTGACCGATATTTTCACTCGTACATTGAAGCGGCTCCTAGCTCGGACAGACATTTATTTCGCAAACATACATCCGGTCACTGAAATAATCGTTCATAGCGATTATTTTCAATTATTCGTCGAAACGATTTAAGTACCAAAACGAATACCCCTATAACATTATGACTCATTAATTAAACATTTTGGTACGTTTAAAACAATTTAAAAAAAACAATTTCTAATGATTTGATAAGCATTTTGTTTGTCTCGCGAAATTTGTCTAAGATTAGTCGTTATCGTCTGTATGATAATAATTATAATTTAGCGTGTATAGATAATGAAAAGTATTTGAGTATTTGAACGTTTGAAGAGTATTTGCCGATTATTATTCATAAAAACTGGACATACTTCGCACGTGGGTGCGCTACTGCTGTAGATGAGAAGTTAGAAAGGTAATACCACTACCGTATAATAGAGGGGAAATTTAATGTATATCTATATAAGCAACGGTAAACCATTGCTTACGAAAAAACGATTCTGAGTTGATAGTGTATTACTTGGACAAATATATATACACATATGTGTAATATTATGGTAATAGCATAAGCACCGTGTATTTTTTTAATAATATTTGTTTAATATTGACCGATTTATTCATTTTTTTGGAAAGCTCCTGGGGAAATCGAAAACCGGCTTACCGATAGTACTTCTTCAGTCAGATTTCCCTTGGGGGCAAAAGTGCTACAATTAAAAATCGGAGCAAGATTTCTGGTAGAAAAATTGTCCACAGAAAAATAAAAATAAACATCATTGTAAAACCGTATATATTAATTAGCTTCTTCGGCACTCGACATTACGCACAAACCGAAATCCCGTCGAATTTTCACGAATCTCTCTTCGAAAAAAACGGTAGCTACGCGTATTATATTACCAAGTTGACCGCCGTGCTTCCCATATCTAGCACGTACATATTGTTAACTCGTTCATTTCACGCGCTTTGAGTACTGAAACTGGTACACGCAGCAACCGTTGATTCCCCTGGCTTCGAGGAACCGTTTTGGTTCTAATTTGTATTTTTCATAATGATTTATGTCGCCGAGTGTCATTTTAATTTTGGTACTGCATAATAACCACGGCACTCGACTTGTTATAATACTATTATTAGGGCTCGGGAATTATCGGAGTTGCATATTTTTCTCTATGTACTGGATTCATAGCAGACCAAGGTAGACATTATTCTTTCTATGCAACGGAGAGTTTAAAAATCAAACGTTTAAAGAACATATTTTTCATATTTCGTTAAATTTAGAGAAAAAGTAGATATTTTATCGATTTTCATTGATTTTTCGATTTTTGTAACATTCGGTTTTTTTCTTTCTTTCTTCTTCGTATTTCAAATAACATTGAATATAAAACTCAATATTATTTAACGCAGTCATTTATTGTTATTTCATATCGTCTCTATTACTAATTTTAAAACAACGGTGCGATTCGTATTTAATTTATATCGTTTATTTATTTTTTGTGCATATTTTATAATTACTACATTGTATGTTTTTGAATTATTAAACTCTGAATAATTGTTTGCATTTTTTTTTTTTGCACATTTAACATTTTTTCACGCATATTTTACAATTTGTTCACCTTTTTTTAGATCCAACGCATAACTTCCGAGTTCTAATTATTTAT
Source organism: Cinara cedri (assembly GCA_902439185.1). Taxonomy (NCBI): domain Eukaryota; kingdom Metazoa; phylum Arthropoda; class Insecta; order Hemiptera; family Aphididae; genus Cinara; species Cinara cedri. Next base: position 129,908 of record CABPRJ010000978.1, on the reverse strand, counting down.
ATTATGATGTCGGCGCGTTACGGACTGCGGGAGGAGGAGTTTTTGTTATTCCGTTCGGTAATTCGCATTAAACTTGTTTACGCCGCGTGGCGGTCCGGTCGCGAACATTAGGGCGGCGGTTACGTCCGCGGCGTATTACCGGGCCGGACGTGTGGGCCCCGCGGCTGGTCCGCCCGCGCCGCGTCTCTCCCGATCGGGCGCGCGCGTAATTTTATTATTATAATTATTATTGTTTTGGCGCCGCGGGCGACGGCGACGACGGTCCGCGCGCACGTGGGTCGCGTCGTCGTGAGCGTTTCGCAAAATTTCGCGTCCCGTCCGGGTTCGGCGACGGGACGGCGAACGGACGGGTGGCGAGGTGGAGGGGGGTTGGGCGAGAGGGTCGTTGTAGGACATTACGCCGAAAACCCGGTCGCCGACCGCGGCACGCACCCAACGCGATACAGTAATAATAATAACGTTGCGTGTATAGTTATTGTCGCGGACGATTCGCGAACTTTAAAGCGCGCGCGAATTGTTTTTCCGTAACGATTTTATTTATTTTTTTTTTTTTATTATTATTACTGCGCTGGCAGTACGCGACCCCACGCATTATTATATGCGGTTATTTTCTCGCGCGGAAAAACCCGTTCGAAAACGTCGAAAAAGCCGGCGGGAAAACACTCCGAAAAGAACGACGATAGGGTGGGGGCAGGGGGGGTTCATAAGCACCGCCCGCGTTTATACAGCAGTTGAAATCGTAAAATAAAATCGTCCGACGCCGATTAACGGCTGAGTATTTCTACCGTTTTCGGTTTTTCAAACAATTTACGCGTTTATAAAACGAGAAATTCCGAAATCCGAACGCCTTTCTCTCCGCGTTCGGCGGATCGGTAATTTATAGCGGCAGCGCGGCGGCGCGGCGGCGGCGTAGGTACTCAGGATCGACCCGGCCGACGAGTGGCGAAAAATCCGGTCCTAGCTGCCGGATCACGCGAATTTTCGCAGCAGCTCACCCGCCAGCCAGCCAGCCAGCCAGCCAGCCAGCCCGCCCATCGCCGCCGCCGCCGATAATACCACCCGCTCGCGTTTCACGCAGAAACGCCACCCGTCGGCCGCTCGTCGCATCCGTCCGGGACGGTCTTTCCGGGGTGGCGGCGACAGCGGCGGCAGCGGCGGCGGCGGCGGCCGGCGCTCGATAAACCAGGCCTACGCCGACGCACCGGGTACGTACACGCACAACGTAAACAGCCCTACGCGCATCTCGACGACGACGGCGACGACAACGGAGGCCCGTCTCGCTACCACCGCCGCAGCCGCTGTTGTTTCCGCGGTCTCGTCCATGCAGTGTGGCGTACGTACCTCATCCGCATAAAAACCAAAATCATTACCGAAACCGGAAAAAATCGCCGCCGTTGTCGATTTGTGTCCTATATTGTTACGTCTACACGCGCGGTAAAATAAACGAGCACCAGAACGTTGTTTTGCAGTGTTTTTTTTTCGCCGTTTACGCGTTCGTGACGGACACCTATATCTCCGCGCGGTCGCACGGTACGAGTTCATATCTGCGGATCCGTTCAAACGAGAGTCTTCTTCGCTTCGCGCTACGTTGAATAACGTCGCGCGACCGAACGCGGGCGTCCCCCCGGGTCATGATAGACGCTGTCTTCGGCGCAGCAGTTTTCACGTCTAATGGGACGTGTACGGCGTAAATGTCGACGTCGGTGGTCGCGGGGTAAGGATAGTGCAATGAAGAAGAAGTCGACCACAGCTTCGGTGGCCACAAACACGGCAATGTCGGCCGTCAGCACCGACACCGCTCTCGAAGAAGCCACCGCCGGCACCGCGATGACCCAGACAACCGCGTCAGCCGCTACAGCCGCGACCGTCGTAGCCGTTATCGTGCAGCCCAAGACGGAACCCGCGGACGCGGAGATGGAGACGGAGGTGGGCGCCGATGAAGACGCAGGTGCCGCCGCTTCCGACGGTGACGACTCTCGATTTCCGTGCTCGATCACGGCAACTATGCCGCTCTCGCGCCTTTTTTCACCATCTCCGCCGCCCATCGATACGACCGCCGCCGCAGCTATTACCGCGGTCGTGCAGACGGCGCCACAGCCGCAGCCGAAGCAGACGCCATTGTCCGTGGTGATCAGTACAGGTAAAATTATCGCAGAAGCGTCCGATCGATAACCTATTATTATTATTATTACTATTATTGTATTCCATTATGTACCTATGCCGTCGTCGGTATATTATAATAATATCATATAATATTATGTGTCGGTTGGGATCGAGAAATGTATAATATTGTATCGGGCGCGAGCCGATAGGAGTCGTTGCGCGTGGACGGGAGGGGGGCCGCGAAGATCGGTACGAAGGGGGGTACAGAGGGGGGGGCGGAAATAGGGGGGTGTGGTAGGGGTATGAAGAGGGGGGGGGCGTTCTCGGAAGGATTTTTCCTAGCGCACGCGCGCCGGAGTTACACACAAGTGTGTTGTTGTACTTGTATACCTACGTATATTTATATATATACGATCTGAGGGCAGCGCAGAGCGGCGCTCGTTAACGGTCAGTTATCCAACGGGCGGCGCGCGATCCCGGCCGAGGTGGTCGATCGAACGCCGTCCGCGCGCCGCGCGCCGTATCCTCCCCTCGGACAACCGCGTCTTACGGAACACGGTGCCCCCTGAGAGACGGCGAACCGGCGCGCGCGTTTACGCGACGCGTATTACGCAGACCCCCGTAAATTCGCGCTCACGTTATATTATTATTATTATTATTATTATACCGCCCCGCGCATACCGTCCCGGCATCCTATCGGTCGACGGGCGTTCGGGCGGGCGGCCTGGTGGCGGCGGCCGCGGCCGCGGCCGCGAGCAGCTCGCACGCCGGGCGGGTGGCGGTCGGCGCGGGAGGGATGCGAGCAGCTAGCGCGTTCGCCGCCGTTTGTCCCGCGGGCGCGCGCCACCGCTCGCGGAGGATCGATCAGTGCGCGCGAGACCGCACGTATACATATACACGGCGGCCCGGGTACAGGCAGCACGCGAACACAATAATATCGCGTGTACATACGTATTATGCGCGCGGCGCGCGGGTCGCGTTAATATCGAGTGTATTGTGTACATTCACGCACCAGCTGACGACCGCGCCGCCGTGGTTTGTTATTGTGTTTTATCGACCGGGGCCCGTACATTACATTATTATTATTATTATAATATAATGCAGACGGCAGTGCTTTGGGTCGAAATATTATTATTATTATTATTATTCCAGTCGATATCATAATCGCGCGCCACTACCGCACTATAACACACATAGTGTAATAACAACGATTGTTATCGCCGCTTTTGCCGTAACCGAGGTCCTACGTGTTGTCTACGTCGTGGGCGAAGCCGATTTCCCCGACCCCCTCGAAATCCCCCCCCCTCTTATCACCCGCCTCCCGGCGGCCGTTGTATTGTCGAGCAATCGAAACGCGCGCGCGGTCGGAAAATAGCGTTTTTTTTTTGCAAAACGGGCGAAAGAAATAATATTCGAAAGCTAACGCCACTGTAATAGATTTCGACCACTTATCGATTCGAATCGTCCGATCCGAATTTCCACTGTACACGCGGGCACGGGGACGTCGCGATTTTCAACAGTATATTATTATTGATCGTACCAGCGGCTCACACGGAGGGGGGAGGGGGTTAGGGTTTCAACCATTCCCCCCCACCCACGATACGGCCTCCTTCGCTATATTTTTTCAAATCGAGTTTTACATTCAACAATACAATATTTTATACCGACGTTTTAGGTAAAGAGTTTCGAATGACCTTTTTTTTTTTTTTTATACACAACTCTAAACAAGATGACGCTTTGAGATGACCAGATCAACACGTCGTAGGCAGGGGAGCAAACCCCGAAAAATTATTTGAGCTATCTAATTATTAAAATTGCATGTTTGATCCTGGCTTTTGAATCCGGGCGGGAGGGGAATGGGGGCGCCCGTGGGCGTAATAATATTATGATATCCGTCCGTCGGGCCGTTTCCGCTTTATGCGGGGCACGGCGTGGGACGTGAGACGCGGAAATATCCGGTGACCGACCGCGCTCCTATCGGTTTCACCGGCCGTTAATGGAAACGTATTAATTCCGCCGTCAAACCCGCGCGTCGGCGTCGTCGTCGTTCGTGCCGCTGCAATAATATTATAATATTATTGTTTTGTAGAGATAACGATATGGGAATAGTCATTATTGTGAATCGCTTTCGCGAATTGATTCACTCAATTATTCAATTCGTTTTCACGATTGGACTCCCGATTCTCAGTTGACAAGTCAAATCGTACCTTTCTACTGTACGTGTATATGTCACTGTACTCCTCCTAAACGGCTGGACTGATTTTGACGAAATTTTTTATGTGTGTTTGAATGGGTCCCTGGATGGTTTAGATTCACAATTGGACCCGATAGGTGGCATTGCAAGGGTAGTTGACACAGAGTAATTGGTATTTTTAGTACAGCGATTTTTTTTTTTTGTTGATTTATGGGTTACCTTGGTGATACGGATGAAATTAAAAAACAAAAAAAATGAATAATCAGTAAGATGTTTCGTGTAAATTGTCCCAAAACTGAAATGTCCATTCTGATAGAAAATGAATAAATAAAAATTCATCAGAGGGCGCCAAGAGAGTGATACAATCGAGTTATTATTTTTTTAAACATAAATTTTAATATATCGGCAAATACGCATATTTATATTATATAGGTATGTATAAATGAATTGATATTTTTTCGCCGACGCCATAACTTGAAAACGGACGGACCGATTGCCTGATTTTTTTTCGTGTATTCGTAAGGTTATTATGAAAGACGATTTTTGGAAAATCTACCGGAAATGTTTGAAATTCAGATGGTATTCAAGTTAAGGCATTACCGACAAAATATCGATCCATTTTTATATATACAGATTAACAAATGAATTATTAACTTTATATCAATATAAATTGTCGGCCAATGTTCACATGAAGGTATAAAACAAACATCGTGCCGTCTTTGAACGATAACTAGCTATAATACGGTACATGCATTTTCCCGCTGTCAAGCGTCTCCACTCCCTGATAAATTAGATTAGGCTTAACTTCCTTTGAAATCCATCAACCCTCCCCATTTAAAAAAAAAAAAATCTAGGTTTCGTTATTTTTCGTATGAAAATCATGAAAAAAATGTCATAATAGAACACTTATTAAGCCGAAGGTGGACTACCCACTTTCCACTTTTTTTATTCATTACTCACACGATCAAAAACTAAAAAGGAATAGAGGTAAAAAAAAAACAATAGAAAATTGGCAACGCTGGGCGGGACAGCTAATATATATATATCTTGACCGAGTCACGGTTCGAACCTATGCATCTTAACGAATAAATCAAATCTATATTCGATTAAAAAATATAAACCGTGTACGCGTATTATATTATATTAAACCGCCGTCATTGTGTTTGTGATAATCATAGTGATAGCTGGACGCGTTTATATTTATCATACTATAGGAACAACAATGTTACACTGAACTCGCTGATAAGCCGGCAATTTCAGATTCGGAAGTGGTGACCGATTTGACTCATATGCTGCTAGGTTTGGTTCAGTTGTCCCAATATTACACGGGAATACGTTACACGGATATTATACCGGGTATACATGTTATAGTGCGAATTACGCCGAAACGACTTAGCGATTGCGCCATTAGCAAAGCCCTTTGGGTCCAAGCTCCGCGATAAAAAAATTTAACTTCGAACACAATTTATAGTCAGGGCTATACCGGAGAAGAGAGAAAGGAAAAAACTTCAACATATGCGCAAAGGCTAGGGAATACGCGAAACTCTACGGTATCTTGGGGGAAAATTATTAAAAGTTACGAGTCGTGCTAATAACTTTTACCTTTACTAGGTAAAAAAAAAAAAAAAAACATCGTTAGAAAATAACCATAAGCTATGCTTCGCTTGTTATAAATCTTTTTAACTTAGCTTGTTATTTTGTTAAAAAGTAAGTATATTTATATAAATTCGAAATCTGTGTACCAAAGTTTCTTCTTCTTAATAATATACGTGTCTTCTCATTCAAGGTATAAGATTATCAGTCGCCTTCGGTTTAAGTTTCCAGAAGTCTAGACGGGACCCTTAAGCATTATTATTGTCGCTGAGACGTTTTTAATGAAATTTTATAAACTCTAATTGATATTAGTTAAAAATAAATTATTTGACACCAACATTATACGCGCGTATAATCGGACTGATTCACTTTATTTTTACTGAGCGGGTATACGCGCGAAGGATAGTATTCGAAGTTGGGTGGGTGGGGGTGAAGTTTATTTTCAAACTCAATTAGCATAACAAGTTATGGGCAAATATGCGTAAGATAAAAACATAGCATCGGAATTTTGTATCCATCGTGATGTGTTTCCTGGAAGTTTGGTCAGGTTTAATTAGTTCTGGCCCGAGAACACCCGTCCATTTTCGGTAAATACAGTTCCCCGAAACGCTTCAAATATTATGCAAATTATAAAACCGTAGGTTCAGAATCCCCGGTCAAACGATTCCAGTTATAGCTATTATAGCTCACTTTCCTATGCTTCTAGGTATCCGTTACCCGTATATAATAACTGTAATTAGCGAACGTCACTGAATCCCCCGAGCCTTGACGACCGTATATTACACTCGATAATATTTTATATTATATAAATCGTTCAAATCACGAAGAGTTTTAACGATGACTCTGTGCGGTGCATTAAGAGGACGTTACACCCGCATCTATACTGTCTCAGTTCAACTACCGAGTAGTACACAAGAACCAATGTTTACGCGGATTAAGTAAAACTAGCTTGAATTTGATTTTAGAGTAAACAGTACCTATCATTTATAGAAACCAATATTTTGGAAGTAATGTCGAAGGAGTATTTCGAATTTTGAACTAAGAAGTTACAGTTATTATATAAAAAAAAAAAAAAAACGGTTTTTGTATCTTTCACATCGAACTACATATTTTGAATAATACATACGACCCTACGACATGCCCTTCAAAATATCATTCTCTATACATTTTCTTCTAGATACTTTTACTTTAAAATCAAAATGAGGCCGGTTTTATACTTATTCTGCGTAAGCATTGTTTTTGCATGGTACCCGACAGTTGGACTGAGACAGTATATAGATGCGGGTATTACGTATCATCTTAATAATAAACTGCAGTTTCGCGTTTTAGACGATTAAAGTACCGGCGAATGTGACGGGTCCGGTCTTAAGCGTCATTTTCAATCATACCACACGATCGCGTAGAAAAAACGAATTTTTATGCCCGCGCGTGACGTCACTTATTATTACGCGTTTAGTCGCAATAACGATTTTGGGTTTTTCTCATTGTGCAGGCGATCGATTTGTTTACGGACAAACTTGACCACGTTGGTTTGTTTTACCGAATTTAAAATGATAAAATAACATGCAATTTCCATATTTTTTAGATTTCGTTTATCATGCCGCCATATTGATATACTCGTATGTGCAATATAATTATATAATATATGTGTCTAAAGTAGAAATTCATATTTTGACTTACATTGGCAGTAGGAATACATTTTACACGTTTCTGTACAATTATATTCAATATTTTTCAGTGCCCGTAAAACCGTGAATTAAATAATATTTTACTTTCGTTTTTATTCAAATTGAATTTCAAAAATAGGTTTATAGGGTAATATTTTAAAAACGAAAAACAAATCGTTCGCTGTTATCTATAATCTATAATATCGTATATTTTAGTATTTCTCGTAAATTATGTCCAACATACAAATAATATGGTAATAAACTACGCTACATACGCAACAATAGTGACCGCTTCATTTTATATTTCGTATATTTTTTTATTTCGTGACATTTATGATAGTTATTATCTATATAATCATTGGTATAAAGTATTTCGCAACATATTGATTTACATAAATATGATATGTACCTGCAACCGTACTACAAGAAACTGAATTTTTTTTTTTACAAAAATTAGATTCTATTGTATTGTTGTTTTAAATTTGAAAAAAAAAATTTATTTTATTTCGTTCAGTTTTACCGGTAGCTCTCGCGATCTTCCAATCGGAAATAATGCCGAAACTCATATAGCCGAGATTTCATTGTACGATTAAATAATATGTGAATGGATTCATCAAACTCAGAAGGGGGAGACCATTGTTTGCATTTGTATACACGTTGTTTTCTTTTTAGTAATTTTAATTTCCATACAAACGCGTCCGTTATCAGATAACGTTCTCCACTTAAAGTTCGGCATAGCGAATAATAATGAAACTACCCGCGCAACATTCGGTTCAACCCAACCCAACTGCAGAAACGTCCTCTTCAATAACTGTGGACCGCGTTTTCTGCGCGCGTCGTCCTTTGTCCGACGACGAAGAAATCGTTTCGGTGCTACCGGAAATTCGGCTGTTCGACTAGAGACAAAAAAAAAAAAAAAACGATGTTTTTCTTCCCCGTTTTGCTCATCAGCCGTCCGGCCGATTTCCGTTCGAGGCGCGCCCGTACAAACTCAACAACGGGTCCGCGGGTGTTATCATACACACAACGCGCGCGCAGCAATGTTTTTTCGATGTTAATACACAATATATTATTATCGTATTTAATAATATAAGATGGCGGGCGATGAAGTATATAAAGTATTACACGAAGAATAGGTAGGTGTACCTTTGTGTACCTTTATACATATATATATATATATTGTATATGTGTTCGAAACGCGCACTCTTTTACGGTTTCGATATAATAATAATAATAATAATAATAACGCTCGTGTTATTATTGTCGTTCGAAAAGAATGAAACCAAATATGATGCATAAGTATGACGCCCTTCTTTTTTTTTCTCTCTCTCCCTCTCTCTCACTCTCTCTCTCTCTCTCTCTCTTATACGTTATACATAATTAAATTACAAATGACTAGATTTTCTCTTCACCGCGAAATATAATTTAATAAAAACATTATGTTATGTTATAACAGTACCGCAGTCATTATGTTATTATACGCTGACACGAATTATGCGAGTCAAAGAGTTCGTTTCTTTAATCGAATTATAATATGCGCTGTTATGTACAAATATACCATGGCGTTTTCCTAACCCCGTAGAGGAATTTAAAAGCCAAAAGACATCACTTCGGAATCCGGATTTTACGAAACAACGGCGTGTCCGCGGGTTTAAAATTTCTGGAAATATTTAATACGCGTAGGTAGTATAATGTTACGCGAATGCAGGTCATACTTGTTGTCGGTACATTGTCGCGGAGGAGAATTTCGAATTTTTTTTTTTTTTTTTTGATTTTTGTTTCTTTGCAACGGAACGGAGACTTTTAAATATTTGATTCGTAAAGGGTCACACGCACTTCGGTATTTCGAGATTTCTATTATTTCATAATGTCACTCATTCCCGGAATCTCTTTATTACACTAACAAACCCCTTCTTTGAAATGAGCGTACAAGTTTTCGGACGGTACGTATATGATAAATATTTCTACACACAGTTAACTATTTCGTTTTCAGATTTTTCTCTTTTCACGTTATTTTTTTTAAATATTTTTAATATTCCATTTAAATCTACTGCTAATGCTAAATTATCGTAGGTAAATTTCGATAACATTTTTTTTTACATATAAAACACACTTAACAAGTAAAAAGTGAAACTTTTATTTTGCTGCCTTGTTGTTGGGTTTTTATTTTTTTTTACTTTCGATGGGCATTTTTTCATTTAGTTAATATTGGGAAAGGGGCTTTTAAATCTGGATTCTATACACATATCAGCTATTACCTACGTTAACAGAAACGTTCGTAAATTATTTTTCACGCAAAAATTCAATCAATATTTAGCTGTTGGCGTTATATTATAACTAAAGGGGAAAACAGGACTAGTTCGTACAATTTTGACTTATTGAACTGTTATAATTTGTCGTTTAATATTACGATAATTGATGTTAGGCTGCTCTATAAAATTATTTTTCTGGTACCTTTTTTTATAATAGAAAAAAATTATGTTTTTTTTAAATTTTTTTGTTTTCGTACAGAATTTATTTATAGTAAAAATAATTAATATACTATTGAAATTTATTACTATAATTTAGTGTAGTGTTTTATTATAAACAAATATTAAGTATTAAAATAATCTCTCCCCTTACATTGGTTTGTTAAAAAAAAAGACCGAAAAAAATTACTTTTAATAAGAAACGACAGGAAAATAGCCTTCATTATTTACTGCAATAAAATATAATATGATAAACAAATATTAAGTACCAAAATAATTTCTCCTCTTACATTGGTTCGTTAACAAAAAAACAATTCCGAAAAAAAAATTACTTCTGATAAGAAACAACCGGAAAACAGCCATCATTCTTTACGACAAAATATACTGCAGAACATTATCGCAATACAGACTAAGATAATGATTATACATAATATTCAATAAACTACAGATAAATAGCTGACTGGTGAAGTTTCGGTGCGCCATTTGATTCGAGGCTCGTGATGGACTTTATTTTTCACTTTTATATCGTAATAAATATTAGATCTGTATAATAAGATTTACAACCGTGGTCTAGGTCACCACGGTAGTAAATAAAAATAGTAAGAAGACAGAAACAACAGTTATCACAGTATAGAAGTATATGATATGGCCATGATGAACTTCGGAGTTAAATGTCTACACCGTGCGGCTCCAATAACCTAAAGCACTAGCGTGTTTAATATGACAGCAATTAGTTACTAATCTATAGTTTATTATACTCATATAGTATGTATATCTGTGTGATTACAAAATTACTATACAAATCGGTCATAAAATGTTGTGACCATTTCGAACAGACGGTGACGATCGGTGACTTTTCATCATTCCCTCCATAATTATTATTTCTCCTTGTTAAACCATCGGCGTGGCATTTTTCAGTTATCATTATTATCGTATCCGTTTAAGTTGTTGTTGCTGCAGTAGTTGTTTTGTTGTCTATCGTACAAAATTAGTATCTTCTTATTATTATTTTGCAACAATAGAAGGGGGACGAGGCGGTAAGTAGTCATCTACATGAAGGATGTAAGTTAAACGAATATCTTCACCTGCACCACACCGCGGTAACTATACACGAATTGAAACCGTACTAAAATGGTTTACTATATCAATTTGGGACCACAGCGACTCTCCGCGAATTTGTGATTATTAGTTATATTATTAATTGTCCACAGTTTATAATATATTTTTATTATATTTCGTTTTTTATATATATATATATATTTGACGCAGCCGATGGGGGGGATACGGGTGGCTTAAGCTTCTCCCTCCCACCACGGGCACGCCGCTGAATACGCACGATTAGTTCTTACATCATGCACTTCTTATGAGTCTGTTATCAGTAATAATCCAAATAATTTAATTGTACAATGTAAAACACACGTCGTGACATATTTTTAAACCCTCATATTACATTAAAATACGAATGTTTACACACTAAACTTTGACTATTATTGAATAAGCGGTATTCATTAATGAAATTTTTCGGAACAAAATAAGTTTAAAAACACTTAAAATGTAGATAATATAACAATAATTTTAAAGTTACTTTGAGTCACATTCGTTTGTAGGTAGGTATACTCTTATTCGTTTGGATACTCGATAAGGATTTTTATCAGATAATATGACGCGACACTATAATCGTGCATATTGGCGGTATAACATGTATTCCGCGCGACAATGCTCGCGAAAAAGAAACCGCCGTCGGTCCGACTGTAGAGCTTTTTATAATTGCGACTACCTCAGTCCAACTACCGGGTAACATATACATAAACAATGTCTACATAGAACGAGTAAAACCAGCATAGTTTTGATGCCAGACTAAAAGTACCGATAATGAAATGTATAGAGAACGATATTTTGGAGGGAATGACGTGGGGTTTTTGTATTATTCGAAATATACAGCTCAATACAAAAGCTACGGAAACCCTTATTTTATTTTTATTTTTTTTTTTTTGCTTTTTTAAATAGCTGTAACTTTTTTAATAGTCCATAATTCAAAAAACACCGACGTCATGAGACAGTAGACGTTCGTATAACGTCCTCTTAAGCGGAAAAAAAAAATAGTCGCCAATGTGCGTTGACGATTACGCGCGCGCCCGATCGATTCTGACCTCTCTGCCGCCGAAACGCCACCGCGTACGCAAGACAGCTGCGGCGCGCGCAATAATAAAATATATTATATAGACGCGACGATCGATTGTAACGGTACAAAAAATCGAGACTAGAAACGTAATCGCTGCAAATACGCGATATTATAATATTGTTAACGATACAAAACAATATACTATTTGGACTATTTGAAAAACTGTAGTGGTGGTGTCGAAATTTCGCGCGTTATTTTACGGATTAAAAGGGGGGGTTTCCGGGAAGGGCCAGGAAGGCCCCCGGACCATCAGACTCCCTGCAGGGTCTCGGTTTCAGCCCGCGCACAAACGTTCTTCATTTTGACCACATTAATTGTGCAGTACGTTGAGGTTTCAAATATTTTTTCGTTGCCAGCTGATGACGATTGCTTATTCGTATTATTGTTATAATATATTGTTATACATTATAATATATAAAGTCCACTACTATTGAAAATAATGTAACTATTTATTTACATAATATATACTACTCGTGACTTTAGAATTGAGGTCTGTGTACGAATATGATGTCTACACTATACTATTTCTTTTTTTTTTTTCGTTAAAATATGTATTGATCAGTAAACATTTTTAAAGAAAACCTATAACTATTATTATAATAGTCTTTCAACGAGGGGCTCGTTGAAAAGTTTGGTCCCGGGGCCTGTAAACGTTTTAATCCGGGTTCGCGCGAATCCCGTAGGAAATTTCGAGATGTACCAAACGGCGAATGCGCAAAAAAAAAAGTCCCTTTCGAACGACAACGTAATGTCTGCTGTACAAAACCCGTAGAGAATTATCATTCGGTTTTTACCCTCGGAGCGTATAACGAGGAACGCGCGCATTGATTTTACAATGACGTTTATTTTTCTTTTTTACGACTTTTTCACTAGAAATCCTGCTCTGATTTTGAAAGGAAATGTAAGCCAGGCGGTATGGAAGTCATTTTTTGATTTTCCCAGGGGTATTCGAAAAGTTACAAAATATTTTAACCGCAAAGTTTTTTTTCCCGGGCGTCGCCTGAACTCGGAAAGCCGTTCAACAGAATGTGTAAGCCCTGCATATTATTATAACATTATTTATTCATTTACTAATCCAACAATCGTCATATCCGGCCCTAATGAACGGCCGTCGTCGATTTTGACAACATATCGCCGATCGATAATTCATCGTAGCAGTGTCCTAGACAGGAATTCAATATGAGGGGGGGGTTCATCATAGCAATTACATTGAGCTAGTTAAAAAAAAAAATTGTATTATTTTTATTTTAGGTTCTGAGTAGAGAGATTAATGTATTATGATTTTACAATGATGTTTATTTTTTATTTGTGAACAACTTTTCTACCAGAAATCTTACTCCGATTTTCAAGTGTACCACTTTTTCTCTAAGAAAGTTTTCCTATATTTTTGATTTTCCCAGAGGATAAATGGGAATAACCAAGAAAAAGCGTTGGAAAAACGAAATTTATTGTTTTCAAATCATAAGTATTACGGCATTTCAAAATATGTGTATCCGAACCCAACTCAGAATTGTTTTTCGTAGCTATAGTTAATTATTGCATGCAGATATACATTGAGTTTCCTATTTACCAGTCTAACTTCTCATCTATGGCCCACTCATCGTGTGAAGTATGTCCGTATTTTGTTTTTTTGTCTTCCTTGTTCCCAAGATAATACAAAAATCAACGAAAATATAATGCGGTCGACGGGATTGTCTTCGAAATGTTGTTGCATTTCGTCTGCTGTTTTGTACGCGAACCGTACACTTTTGAATAATTTCACCATTTCATAATAATTAATAATCGTTAAAAATGTTTATTGCGTAACGATTATGATATTTTAGCGAATAAATATAACCTTTTCGTTTTTCCATAAATGCCGATAACATTGCCTATATGTAACCCCTAGAATACTGTATACAAGGCCGTTCCGTACATAGTCATGCGTCCTTGTAATACGTCATCAACAAAAGTTGCCTATATATAAATAATAATAAAGTTTTGAATTATTTCTTTCGAAATTCGTCGCGATGAATTCCCGTGAGAGATATTATACTAATACAGTTGTTAATTTAACAAATGTATTAAAAAACAAAACCCGGAGTAAAGCCGGTTTAAAAAAAAAATAAAGAGAAAAATAATCCTAAACCCTAAAGGAATCGTATTCATATTGTAATATTTACAGGTGTCAAGTAGGTGGGTAGATATTTATTGACATACAAAAAACTCCCACTCGCATCACTTGAGACCGCCGCAGGTGTGTTTAAGTCTTAAAATACACGAAAGACGCCCGTAGAAAATAATACACTGTGATGGGTATTTTTTTTACGGTTGTTTTACAGCGGAATTAATTACTGTTAAAAACCGGTGTCGCTATATTATACCGATAATATAATTCTATAAGTTTTACACATTGTAGGATTTTTTTTCGTATTTTCCGACGATCTTTTTTATATCCCGAGTGTAGCGAATTAATGTGTATATTAATTTTACTCGGACGAGTTTATTTCTCAGTTATGGTAAAAATATTCCATAATATCTTGAACGACGGTATTTCTTGCCTGATGCAGGACATGTTAAAAAAACAAAAGTTCGAAAACGAAACCGATTTTTTATTCTGACTTTTTAATACGTTACCAAAGTCAATACGTTGAGAAATATTCAAAACGATCGGTTTTTGGGCGGAGATTAAAACACGTGTATTGTCCGGTTTTCTGATTTAGCTCACGGTTACCCAGTATATGTTAAAAAAAAAAAAAACACAAACCGTTAATAAAATATAATGAATCAAAAACCAAAGGTATTATCATAATATATACTCGGGCAAACTTATACGATCGCGGAGAAAATATGTGTTCCATAAAAATGTTGACAACCCCCTATTATCGTTGAGATCCGCTTCTCGATTCGTACCGGTATGTATATGTATATCGATTATAATAAAAAACCATTCATACTTCCCATTTATAACAACAACGGGGCTTACGTATGGTGCGAAGAGTGTAGGTCAGCGGTTTTTGTCTTCGTATACGTATTTTTGCACGCGCGCGTTTTTACGATACTCGACGAATCATTTTTATTAGTAAGTGACGCGTATGTGATACATATATTGTTAGATTATTATTATTATTATTATTATTATTATTATTATTATTATACGTTCTGCAGTCGATCGGAAATTATTGCGAATTATTATATTGTCGACTGGAAAGCGTACGCTAAAATTTAATAACAAGACGTATTCAAAATGTTAATTTCGAAAAACTGCGAATTTTGAATATGACGAGTACCTATACTGCAATAAACGTTTATATTATATTTATATATTATTCAATAATATAATATGCTCATACATTATTCAGCAACTGCAGTTGTACAAATAAACGCGATGAATTTTACATTCCTCCCCCCCCCCATTATAATTATAGACGTTTACATCGGTTTTCATTTCGAAGAAACGTATTTTTTTTTCGTTCTGTTTTATAACAAACAAAGACGATCTCGTATTATTTAATTAATTTCGACGGTACATTTTTTTGATATACAACATCACTGAAAGCGCGTGTAAATATAGAAATAATTTTGCGCTCATCTCGTAATCATCATGACTGTACAGTATACGCATAGTGGCCCGCCAGTTTAAAAGTCCAATAAACTATCGATAAACGCCCCCCCTCCCCAAAAAAAACACGCAGTGAAATAATATCTTTATAAAAAAAAAATAAATGACTAATAAATGCTATAAAAATAGAAAACAAAGCCAAAAATTTGCGGTCGTATTAAATTGTTTACATGCGAGCTTTTACTTGAGTTCATTTGGAAGCCGTTTGTCGTGTTTTTTCATTCGTTTTTGGTCAAATCTCACGTTCTAATTTCACAACAGTACTTACGGTGAAAAATCATCGTGAATCAATAAAACGGATTCGGTGGACGTGATCAGCAAGCAAACGGTACTTTATGAATATAAAAAAAAAAAATGTACAAATATAAGTACACGCGTTGATAACCTGCGACCCCCGTCAATGACCGTAATATGTATTGTTCGGCCGAGTGTTATTGTAATAATATTATTTTTAATATTTCAAATGCTGTACAATAATATATTCGTATGAAAAAAAAATAAATACTTATTCGGGTTTTCAATCAATTATTATAGATATTACATTTTAAAAAAAACGATACCCGTATACAAATCGTATCTATCCGGCGGTATACCTTATATTGTATAAAATTGAAATTCTGTCCATTTGTTCGCACATTGGTGTCCATTGAGAGAGGGAAACAAGGGATATGCTCTCATTCCGGAAATACGAAAACGAAATACGAATATCAAAAAATTACTTTTCTTAACGCACAGCCTATAAATGGATATTAATTCACCCTCTCTAACCTATCATAATAATATTTTGTACAGGTCTTGTGATCTTATGTCTACATATTATTATGTTATGATTCCCATTATTCCATATCCTGAAAATTACCTTATAAACATGTCTGTCCGTCCGCTATACAAAAATAATTTCTATTATTCTATGAAACATTACATTGCACACTTTTTTGTCATTCGAAACAAGAGTAATAGACCGCTGTTTATAAATGCCACCCCTTGGCCGACACAAAGGTTTCGGAATTTTATGAACTAAAATTGAATCGTTTTTTTTTTTGTTTTTGTTGTTATTGGTTTACGAGTCGTCTTGGCAACATGAATAAATTATCATTATTTAATTCAATTGTCACAGACAAGGAATTACCCTTTCCAAAGGATAAATTACTTATACAGGACAACAACGAGATATTAACTGCAATACAGGGATAATGGTCGAAACGGAGACGCTGCACTTTAAATTTAATTTCATAAAACTGATTTTTTTGTTTTTTGAAAGACCGAGCGGCGTGAGGAATACTGCTGCAGAGTAATTCAGATTTATTTGAGTAAAACTTTCCGCGTTATTTTGGTCTGCTAAAGCGAGATTGTAAATCGAGTACTAATGCCTACTTTTCCACCGCCCGTCAAATAAAAATGAATAAGAATTGGATTTTTTTCAAAAATGACCTTTTTTCTTCGCACAAACAACACGTCATACAATCCATTTGATAGTTTTGTTATTTTTTTTCCCAACCAATAAACACCATTCGAAATACATTATAGGTAGCATATTACAATATTATTATATACATAATATACGTATTTGTTTCGATTTGCATACAGGGAATTTATTGGCCACGACGAATAATATTTTCCACATTTGACATTCGTATACTTACATAATAATATATTGAGAAAAAATTGACATTTTCGGGTCGGGGACAAAAGTCTGCTGTAAGCCTGCAGCGTCATAATTTATTGTTACGTCGTTTGAAATCAAATACATAAATCGAAAACGACAGTAGAAAACATTGCGTTCAAAAACAATTCTGAAATTGACGTTTATCGCGTTTTTACAAAGAAAAAAATAATGACGTGTTCAATCGTTTTGGATTTGGTAATATTATTTTTCCTGCAGTTTACGACAGCAAACTCGCGCAAAGTTACACGTTTTTTTTTCTTTTTCCCATTTTGCATTGACACGCTTATGGGATATTCAAGAAAACTATATCGGGGATAATCGAATGCAAAGTTCAATTTGCGAACACTACGCGCGAACTTTGGTCTATTGATCTTATCGTCCGCACGTCTTTCGCATGCAGCTATGTGTTCATATAGAGACGAAAATGGAAAAAATTAAATTGCCACCTTTTATTGTAAAAATAAATAAAATAAAACACAAATACATACGAAAAAAATAGAAAGACCGATACTACGGACGGATGTGTAATTTTATGTATTTATCTGTATACGTGACGATGAGAAATTACTAACACAAAACGATTCCGAGCAGACGGTGGTAGATCGAGAGTTGATTTTGGGGGAGGGCCTCATAAAAAAAATTACTACCGAGCGAAAAAAAAAAAAGACGGACATATCTCGCATGATGAGTGGGACCACTCTGTAGGTGAGAAGTTGTGGAGGTAGGAAGCAGAGGGGAATTTAATGTATATCCGTACGCAACGATTAATCATCACTAACGAAAAATTATAGACATCATTGTAAAACCAATACATTCCTCCTCGCTCCACTCAGAATCTGGAAAAACAAGAGGTGATACTGGGAACGGGTGTTGCCACTGTTGTAGGTGGAAAGTTGAGAAGGTAGGACACTTAAGGTTATTTTATGTATATCTGTGAGCACCGGTAAACCATTGCTATTTTATGTTTTCCGGTAGTGTGTTCGTCATACATTCCTTTCCGGGCGCAGAATCTAAGAGAAAAACTGTTAATACGTTTCGAATGGTTTTTTTTTTCCAGACTATTTAAATTCACAGATCGTGATAATAATAGAAAAAAAAAATTATTATTTTTCGTTGTCCGGCCGTCGTACAACGCAAAACGCTCGGCGACAATATTATTCCGCGTTATTTGATAATCATAATTACCGTAAAAATATTATATTATCATTGTTTAACGGCGATAGAGGGCGGGCGGGCCAATAAAAACCCGAAAAATCCGTTACGCCGGCGGCCGAAAATATCGTAATATGCGAATCACGAAAGACCGTACGGGACGACGAGTTACCGGTCGACGAAAAAAAAAAACGCCGCTATGCGCGGATAACGGTAATCGCCGCCGCCGAAATATCTTCGACTCGCGTATATTATTATCGCGGCCGTCGTCATTATCGTTATTATTATTATTATTATTGCGAGATGGCATAACGGGTTACCCGACGCGGATGACGTCACGCCGCGGCACCGCCACCGGCCGCCGACGTCTTGGTCGTCGGTCACGTAACGGGATAACGCGCGCACGCACGCCGACGCCGCGACTCCGCGACGACGGCACAAGTGCACAACGGTACCTCGGCAGGGCGGCAGAGGCGTGGCGCGGGGTATTTTCGCGGCGCGGACTCTCGTCCGTCCCCCTGCGCCGTAGGTATTCGTTTTCTTCGCGGGTTTTTTTCTCTCGCCGCCGCCGCGCTCGCCCGTTCCGCTCGTATAAATACTTTTGTGAATAACAATATTGTACGCCGTCGTTCGTCTGTTTCGCGCCTCGCCCGTCGCGAAATTTTACCCGCCCGCCTACGAATATCCCGGCGAATTATTATGTGGCGGAAACGCGAAAATATATTCGTTCGTTCGTTCGCGACAGCCAACGCACGGAAAACGGATTGCGCGCCACGGCGAGAGATCCGTTTTCGCAATACTCCCCCGCCAGAAACAGTTTAGAGAGGGGGGAGGGAGCAATACGCTTACAATAGATCCCGTTTCCCGATTACCGCAGATTACCGAACGGGTAGGTAACGTCACGCGCGCATTAATATCAGCGGTAATAACGTTGACGTTGCCGACGACGACGCGACAGTGTGTGTGTGTGTAATGTGTATCCGTCGTACCTGTTGGGGCGGCCGGGGTCGACGAACTCTCTGGACGAGCGCCGCACACGCACACACGCGCGCGCGTAACGATAACGGGACGCGCCGCCGCCGCCGAACAATGACGACGAGAGGTAAACCCCGCCGCCGTCTCCGCCCGGCCGCTCCCCGCCCGCCGCCGTTCCGACGACCGCGTGAAAAAAAATCAAATCGTATTATTATCGTAACTGTACAACTGTTCGCCGCCGCCACCGCCGCCGCCGCCGCAGGCAAGGACGTTCGACGACTCCTCCGCGCGCGGGTTCACGTAGTCCGTCGTCGTCGCGGTCGTCCGACCGTAGGCGTCGGGCCCGCAGGTTTCGCGTTTTTACAGCCGCGGCCGTTTGATTTTTCGCGGTGGCCCCGCTCTCGCTCGGTAGCGACGCACGTAGAAACGCCCGCGAAATTAATCACATTGCGTCATCGACGGGGAAATCGGAGGTGTCGCCGGGAATTTTCGTAGGGGGTCCTCCGGATAAGCGAAAAACAGTTCCGTCGTGCAACGAAAAATGAAAAACTCGTTAACGATCGATTGAACGGGGGTAAAACGAATTTCGCGTAATTTGTACTCAAGGCCCCCACATCGAATTCTGTGTGAACCCTGTACTAAATGTTCGTCCGGGCTCTTTACGGTACTTCCAATAACACAATTTACTATAAATCGTTCAAAATCAATATTCATAAGCATTGTGATAACAATAATGTCTTTTTTTAAAATACGAGTATAGTTATTACTATAGTAAAAATAAGTGTTTCTATTTAAATTACAAAAATTACAAATTAATTTCAACGGACTTCTGTACTTCGGATCCAAAAGCCCCCCCCCCATGTATAACAGACACGGATATACCAGGGGAGGACACCCCTTTCTCCCCCTACAATGTACGGCCGTGTATGCGTATCGCACAAAAAAGTGGCGGCCGTATTCTCGGCATACAATCGCCTCATGTATATTATAAATATAAATAAAAAATAACATTTTCTCAGAAGTAATAATTGAAAACGCGGAAAACTTTTCGGAATCAAACTCTAAACAAATTTAAAAACATTATCCCACGCGTGCTGTTCGGACGTTTGTACCGTTATATGCACTTGTGTAGTACGGTGCGCATTATTATTTAATAATGTGTGTAGTTGTTATGTTTTTAAAATATGTTTTTTGTCGTTTTTGTTGTTATCAACATTATGCTGACAAGACGTTTTTCCCAGTTTTCACATTTGCCGGGAAAACACGTGGGAAAAATCGAAAAATGACCTCCCTAAAGTACCTTCCAAAGAAAATTTCTTTTCAAAAAAATTGTTACATTGTATACATCGGAGTTAAATCTCTGGCAGAAAAGTTGTCCGTAGATCTTCGCTCCACTTAGAATCTAAAATGAAATTTATGTGAAGGACCATAAACAAATGTTTTATCAAAACCTCCGCCGTGACGACAGCGTTCGGATTCGTATTTTTAGACGTAAATCGTAAAAAACACGTCATCTCGAAACCTGCAGTATCACCGAACTTTGCTCGGAACCGTACAACTCGTCAGCGAGTACATATTTTTCACTATACATAAGAACAAACTCAGCATTTTTATATGCACTCGGTCGATTAATTTTTGATTCAATACATTATAATTGCTACAACAGCAGTCAAAGTCATGTTTTACGGTACGATAATGTGTGTGGGAGTAAAATAATTATCGGCCGCAGCAGCCGAGGAACGCATAGTCTTAGCCGTCTTAATAATATTGTTCGAATAATTAAAACATTTTATTTTCTTATCGAAATATTTTGTTTTTTGGACCGCGAATAACGTATTATCTACAGGGTGATCAAGACGCTCATTATCTCGGAAAGTATTAACTTTTTTCGATATTTATGTAAATAAAATTTTTTAGAAACAATCAGCTTTGAAATTTTACATTCAATTATTTTTTGTCACACTAATTTTTGGGAGTAAAAGTAATATCTTTACTTTTGATTTTTAAACGGCAATCTATATATTAAAAATTCCATAAATAGTTGGAGGAGTAATCAAAAAAAAATTGTTGATGTTTAAATTTCTAATTTCCGTCAAATGATGCTCATACAAATTTAAAAGCGGAATATCTCGTCAACAGATTGACTGAAATTACAAAATTAAACACCAAACGTTTACTTCAACTATTATTCTATCTTTTTGTGGAATTTTTAATTTAGGTTTCCATTCGAAAATCAAAATTAGGTAGTCGTTTCACCCCCAAAAATCAGCGCGGAAAAAAAATGTAAATGTTAAATTTTAGAACAGATTGTTTTTTTTAAATGTTCTTTAAAACGGATTTCGAAAACAGTCAACGCTTTTCGAGATAACGAGTTTCTTAGATTGGTCAACACGTATAATTGGTACGACGCGCGTCTAAATAAATTATTACGATGCGCTCGCCTATCGGAGAAAAAAAAAGTCCGATAACGTAACCACGTAGCCTTAACGTAGGTATAGGTAGGTAGGTATTGATAATAATAGAATTACGCAGATAAAAAAAATAAAAAAAAAAAATCGTCAATATCTATTCGGCGGACGTGCCCGGGAATTTTCAACGGTACAGATGGGAACTGATTCGTACAGTAGTACCCATCAAATAATAATTATACCGTCGGTCATGAATAATAATCGTATATGACGTAGGTATAATTCTCTTTTCCCGTACCAAAATAATATTATATATATATAATAATCCAAAAGCATCAATAACGTGTATAATTAATGAAACGAGCCAATAAAAAAAAGGGTTGAGATTTTTTTTTCGATTAACAATTCTACGTAATATAATATTATGTGTACACGTGTGCGGTTGCATAATTCGCGTCGTAATTTACTGATATTTTTCCGGAATTTTAAATACGTCGCGCACGTCTCGATTCTGTACAATATCGCACCCGTAAACCCGCGATCCAGAAAATCGTTTGAAATCCATAAACTCCGACGTCCAACATCCATCCCTCCCCGTCCTCCCCCCCGCCACCGCTGGATCGAACTTTATAATTACATCGTTACTGTCGGCTGAATTATTTTAGTTGCGCACTATCATATAATATTAATAGTTCCTATATATATATATATACGTTTCATACCATCAGTACTTTTATTTTTTTATTCAACGATCGGGAAGGGGGGGGAGGTCCGAAGAGGGAAGACACACGTATCCTCCGAACCTCACCCTCCCGCTCCGCACGCGCCACTGGTATCGATATGAAAACATATTATTGTTTAATATACGTACAATAGGTACGTAGGTAGGTATATAATATATACCTACATGATAATATTCTCCACATCGATTCGAATCTGCAGCTAATCTGATACCTACCATATTTTAATGGTTTTGAATTAATTTTCCCGTCTGGATCGTTTCGTCGATAACGTCGATTCTTCTATTGTTATTGTCTCGTTTTTTTTTTTTTTTTACTACTATTACCATTTCGAACGATAACGCAAATTAGTATTCCTGCAGCGTCGTCGTCGTCGGATTCTAATCTAATGTGTGTCTATCTACGAACATTGCAAAAATTCGTGTGTATCCTGTATACATATAATAACCTACGGCCAGCGTGGGAGACATTCTCGTGTGTGTGTGTTTTTTTTTTTTTATTATTTTTTACGATGGCGAATTTTATATACAAAGCCGGCAAAAAAAATTAAAAAAAAGACAAAACAACAAAAACAAAATATTAGCCCGTCTATAGAATATTTGAAACACGAACCTAGGTATATTATACAATATCATTATAATAGTAGATTTGTATAGCGAGTTCAATTTGTTTTACTTTAGTGTAAGACGCGGACGCGTAGCTTATTTCTTAGTATAGGTATACTGCAACGATCGAGTTGTTTTTGAAATTATTAGTTCGATATCGCCTCCGAATTTTATTTTTCCAATGGATTTTAATGATTTTTTGACAAAATATTGTAAATTTATTTGCAGAAGTTTCACAGTCCAAAAAAAGCCAATTTGTATATACAATGAATCAAGCTCTTATCCTTGTAACTGTGCCAAACTATGTATGATATAATTTCACTATAGAATTACTATATAACATACGTTTTTGTATTTTCAAAAGGATCAGGGACTGTGGGGGGAGGGAGATGTAGCCCCTAACGGCTTTACCACCTCGCGTACGTCACTCACATCATTATTATCAGGTATTATAAATTATACGCGTCGTAAGTATAGTCGAGGAAAATTCGTTAACATTTTGCCGCAGCAATATACCAATATCTATAAAATATTTACGCATCCGGGACAATAATATTGTACGATTTCGATCGTTATTTTTCCACTTTCCTCTTGTACAACCCCCTTCTCGTTTACGGTACTGATGTATTTTTTAAGCTCCCGGGCATAATAATATAATGTATACATCATAAAGTATACAAACAAAATAAAATAATAACATATAAGTACCTATATTTTATACGGTGTACATATTATTTACTTATACGGATCATTTCCGGAACTTCCTCTCTACGTAATATTATTATAATAATGTGTACACACACATATTGTGTATACATTATATGTGCGTTTTAAATTATTCGTTTTCATTCCGGAAAACGTCGTCGTCGTTGTGACTCGTGATGTTTACGCGGACGAAAATATAAAAAATAATAATATCCGTCGGTAACAATAATAATAATAAAAGGGCGATACGACGGAGTACATAATATAATCGGATTCGATGCGAAAGAAAAAAATGAACACGAGGTATAAAAGGTTATAGGTCATATTTATTTATAATATTGTATAGGTACTCGTATTTTCGTTTTTATAACAAACATTGAAAATCCATAAAGTATATTATAAAATACGAGCTACTGTTTTTTTTTTTCTGTAATAAAAGTAAAATACACTCATCGTTTTATAATATAATATAATGACATCAAAATGTTTATACGCCGTCCTCGATCAATCTTTGATCTCGCGGGAGAAAAAGGGTATAAGTCGATTCTATATAGTTTTCGATACAATAAGCATATTAAATGTCGAAAATGCATACACTCGAGCCGTTTAGCCCAAAATAAAAAGCAAAAAATAATACACGAGGCACAATTAGAAAAAATAAAAAATAAATCGACTTATATATAAGCTCTTATTTTTTGGTACCAAAGAAACAGATGTTCCTTCTTACTTCTTAACTAAATTATTGTGTACGACGTACGTAAGTAACACTGATTCCTTCTAAATATCAATTATCGGGTAACAGTTATGATTGCAAAAATATCATACATAAACATGAATATTATCATTACATTTGAAGTATAGAATTTAAAAAAATAACAAGTTCTTTTTTTCTTTTCAACGTGTGAAATTAAAATATTTCGAGTATCCAATATATGTTAAGTTAGTCAGAAAGCTAGAATTTAAACCATTCGACTTTTGTTAAAGTTATTTACAAAATGACCGCTATGATGTATATTGCACATCAACGAAGGTAGGTTATGTTATAGGTTCTGTTATGATGCGTTAACTTAACCTCAGGGTTTTTGTATATTTTGGGAACGAAAATTATTGTCATATAGACAAAGAATCATCTAACCTTTCTAAAAGGTAATAAATTACCGGGCAACAACGGTTAACTGAAAAAAGAGATATCCTTATCCTTATAAGGATAACAAGGGCAGAAAACAGGGAGATACGCTAAATTGAATTTACTTATTTATTGATTTTTGTTTTCGAAAGGATTGAGCCCGGGTAATTCAGCTATGTATATGTAAACAAATATTACTTTTTAATCAGTTATTTTTAACTCCATGATGAATCGAGGTATATATAATATTGTTTATATACTAATCAGGTATATCTACCTAATAATTTACCTACCCTTCTGGCCGTCTGATGAAAATTAATAATAATGACGCGGGAAAAGGTTCGGTGGAGAATTTACCCTATTTTCCGGTGTCTGAAAATAAACAATACTATTAATTGGTTTACTATATTTTCATTCGTATACGAATTCACCGATCCGCAGTCCACGGGGTTAAAAATAAAACGCGTTTGAACATTCGCGATGGATTATATGTAATTTACGCGATTGTGTAATATAACATAAGCGTTTGCTTTACTCAAGGTTTTTTTTTCAGGTTAAAACAATATCGGAATTAATAATAATTTATTTATATATTCGGTATTTTTTTTCTACTTTATTAATTCATGTTTCTCTCCTCTTCTCCCCCTCCTCCATTACTTCGGCTCTTCTGCGCAGAATATAAAATCCATAATGTGAACATTCATAAACTCGCGTATCTCGTTTATAAATTAAAATAAAAAAAAACCTGCGAATACAAACACAAACAATGTGTTAACCCTTAAATTTGACGATAGGCTAATTCTTTCTAATGTTTAAATTATCGGCACAAGACGGTTCTATACTGAATGAAACATTTAAATTATATAATTTTCCACATTAGAATCACTGAACGCAGAAAGAGCGCGTGGTAAAATTTGAAACATTTTTCAACGAAGACAAAGATGCTTGATATATGTCTCTCAAAAAAATCAAAAATTCAAATTTTGCGTTAAATGAAACATTATAAAACTCTAGGTGTGTAAGGGGTTTGAGGACAATTTTAAAATTCACACATGTCCCCTTTGCACGTTTGGCGGATCCACATAATAATTCGATCCGTCCCGTTTTTTTAGTAAATGTTCAACGCATGTCTATTTTCCCTGCCCTTAAAAAAACCACACGACCAGATAAACTATAGATTCCCCTCAACGTTTTTACTTTCCCCAATTATCCCTCCTGTCACCGGTGAGTGTATTTCCTAGGAAATATGACATTTCTTTCCGAAATCACGAAATTCGATGATTTACTATATTTATTTTCTAACGGGCAGGCATTAAACTAAATCTTACTCTATAGTGGGTGTTCTGCATTGAATTTTACTGTGTGTCCATTGGGACGCGGAAAACGTCCTTAAAAAAATATCCCTGGCACTACGCCGACTATATAGGCCTAGATACCTCTTTAACATAATATCCCGATAAATACGCGTACATAACAATTAATATATTTCACAAACGAGAAAAATATCGTATTATAATACGAACGCGTAAGCCGGTAATAATATTCGATTCGGTACACTGCGATAATAATAACTGAAATATTATAATTCGTTATACTTAATGATGATATTAATAATAATAATAATACGATAAGTGGACGTGACGCCCGCATGTGCAGCGTCGTCTCCGAGAGTGTTTATTAGAATGTATAGTGAATTCGCGTCCGACAAGGGTAACACTGCGCTGTTATGAGTTTTAACGATCAAACTTATTAACAATACAAGAACTTTATCCGCTCGTATATATATACATACATGTATACATTTTTTTTTTATATAGGTACTCGAGATATACGAAGAGTCGTGATAATTTGCGTATCTCGCGTCGTCGGATTCCGTCCATGCGAGAGATATTATTAAATTCGAAAATTGTGTCGTACGGTAACGCGTAACCGGACTAAAAAAAAAATTTATCGTTTTTTAGTACGTTTATTTTTAAACATAGCTTCTACCTGTACACATAAGTAATTATCAATTGATTTACTATATTTATATATAGGTCTACGCTAATCTAATATCCTCCATATTTTAGCGGTTTGAATACATATAATAATATAGGTTTCGTTTTAAACAAGGAAACGTAGGATATACGTTCAGATTTGTTAGCTAAAAATATCTTTATCTATACATAGATGTGGACGCGTCGAATTTTCGATTTTTCCGACTAAAAGAGGTAAAGAAATTTGAATTTAAAAACAGGTATAGTCGTGTATAAATAATAGATTCAAGGGGGGAGATAATATATTTCCGTGTAATCTCCCCTCGTAAACACGCCACTGACAGTCGCACAGATAACACGTTCCCGTCCACTATATGTTTGATGGTAACGTCCGTTCTGGCTTTTAAACGAACGGCTCAGGACATCACTGAGCAGGATTCTTTATATAGATACTATGTTCCCGTTTCGAATTCCGCGCGACTTTCAATCCGCTTGGTTTTCGTTCCGGCGGGCGTTTCGTTCCCGTTCGGTTTTCACTTGGGTTCCGTCATGTAGCCCCGGGTCCTCTAAGCGCGCCGAAAATTCATTTTTTTTCTTTCATTACACCTGTCCGGCGTAGATTTGCAAGACAAATCCTAGTTTTTTTTGCGTTTTTAACAGTCCGAACGAGCACAGCGAATTTATACAAAACCGCAATATACATATTATAATAGTTCGAGCGGTATGTATAAACGACTAAAATTGAGGTATACCTAGTGAAGTCGATTCGGGTTTAACAAACATATGATCAAACTACATTCAAAAAACAGGTGTGAAACAAGCTGTGAAAAACAGGTATACGGTCTGCAAACAGCATTCAGATCGAATGTAGGCATTAAAAATATACGAAAAAAAACCTTAATTAAAAGTTTTAAAATTACTCATTTTCTTCTCACTTATAATTTAATCGTTGGCGTAATTTAAATTGAATATTTTGTTGTTTTTTTTTAAGTTTTATGTATATAATACTCATAAAAATGTTTTTTGAGCGTTTCAAATTATGCCAGGAAAAATTTTTTTTTGTTTTAAGTGCTACCATTATACCTGTTGTATTTGACCGGAGTGCAATTCGACCGTAACTTTTTTTTTTAATCCGAGTGCAATTATTATTCATCTGTTTTGATTCAGTGAATTCAATTGCACTTCGACCCCCGTGTTATCCGGTTCATCGTTAAGTGAGAGCGGGGGAGTTTTCGGCATATTCCAGTTTTTACTGGTATCGGAAAACGATTGTTTAGCTGCAATAGTTATTGTTATTTTTTTTTCCACGATATCAATCATTTTCTCGCTTAAAACCGAATCGACAACTTTACGATTTATGGCCATTATATATGAAATTATATTTTCATTTTATATTTTTAAAAAAAAAAATGAATATTTAAATCATGTGATTGACGATTTGACACGACGATATCGTAACATGTTATTTTAAAAAATACTCAACGAGCTACTGTATATTGTATACATAAAAAAAAACAACCAATAAACTTGTCGTGTCTCGGGTACCAAATTAAACGACATACGTACAATATTATTATTATAATTATAACGTTGTGCTATCATACCTATATGTAAAAAAAAAAAAAAAACAACGATTGTAATCGCATCGTTGTTGATGACGCAACTACCGAATTAATTTGCTCGACTTACTAAATAGTTATTTCGGTATCGATCTTTAGAAGCCACTGCGGGAGCATAGCCCAACGGTAAACCGGTTGTTACCGATCGTTTTTTTTCTTCTTCTTTATGACGGATCAAAATGTTTTGACTTTTTGACAGCCGCAATCTTCGCGACGGGTGCCATCATTTGTATTTGTATTTTTTTTTTCACCAACTTGACCGGCAGCTATTGCTACCATGACAGCTGCTATAATAATGTACAGTCGAGTATACACTTGATATACCTATACAAAACGATATACGGCTATATATATAAAAAAAAAATAGGTTATCGGGAAGGAGGCGGGGGGAATTGATATTTTGTCATGAGAATTTATATATTCGAAATATTATTTTATTTTTTTTTCAAGTAAATACTGTGTTGTTACCTACTATATTTCGCTATAATATTCCGAGTGAAAACGTCATAATAATAACTCCTTGGATTTAGAGCTAATTCGTGTAAAACCCCATCTCTGTCCGGATCTATCAATCCGTTTAATCGATTCAAACAATATTGTTGCCTTTGGTCATAATATTTTTACGAGGGATGGGGGCGGTGTGTCTGACCCCCTCGATTGCGGTATGGGTCGGCTCCCCTCTGCTGCAATAGACTGTAAATGCCTTTGAATCCAGTAGTTCGTTTTAAACAGGGGCGAAACAATAATAGATACGTAGATACTAAAAATAAAAAAAACCATAGATTTCATCATTTCACTAATAAACAGTCATATTGTATTTACGAATAAAAACCCAAACGGTTTTTTGTGCACCGACGAAACAAATAAATTACCGTGTAGAACTGCAGTAACGAGTCCCAATTATATTACATTCTCCAGTAGCCGCGTGTGTCAATGGCGATTATTTTGGCGCCCCTTGAAATTTCTACTAACGGTTTTTTTTAACCGCGGTAACGAATGGCGTCAATATAATATTGTTATAATATTTTACGCGAGGAAAAAAAAGTAATTTTTAAATATTTTCGTCTAAAAAAGTCTTAATTGAATAAAAAAAAGAACACCAACTACGACCATGACCAAATACCGGAAGGTTATGTTTTTTAAAAAGTTTTTAAATATTATAGTCTTTCGTCGACTATAAAATACATTACGGAATATTAAAATATTATAGCAAGAATTATGTTTAAAATATTATCAGTCTAACCTGCTATATACCCACCTGTTATTTTTGAACGGCATTTTTGTTTTGTTCTAACCTGTGTATAAAATATTCCTTTTTTCCTCTGAAAATTTTGTTTACACTATACATTCCGGGATAGCGGAAAACATCCGGTAAATATTTTATACCCCAGGACAGTAAAGAGGAAATTCCCCTGCGTAATGGGTAAACGCCACCTATTTATTTCTGAATAACTTCTTTGTTTTGTAATATTATTATATAGGGCAGCTGGCAACATTAAAAGGAAAGAATTTTAACTATGGTTGTTTTTATATTATATAGACTTGCTGCGCAAGTGTGTTGTTTAGCTTTTAGTTGTTTTTTTTTTCTGTATTGTTTCTTGTTTTCGTTGACGTCATTTAGGATAGGAATTTAAACGATTTACTTAAAATTTAATTCCATTCAAAATATTTTCCTTATAATATATTAAAATCACGAAAATGTTTATTGTGAAATCCCAGGGCACAATCTCTATGAATTTCCTTTTGGGTCAGTATCTACCTACACTCGATGGTTCAGCGGCGGCCGGGTCTGTGTCGCGGTAAAGATATCATCGTGCCGAAAACATATCGTTGTGTATAAGAAAATTCCGCACGTAAACATGAAATTAAAAAAAAAAAGGACGGACATACTTTATACGTGGGTGCAGTCACTGTTGTAGGTGGAACGTTGGGAAGGTAGGATACAGACGGGAATTTACATACTGCATACTGTCAATTTATTATTTTGTAATTGGAAATTTTCGTAAATAAATAAATAATTATTATTATTTAATGTATATCTGTAAGCAATGATAAATCATTACCAACGAAAAAACGATTCTGAGCTGAGTTCCAGTTGATAGTGTTGCTTTGTCAACAATATATATGTCATATTATGGTAAAATGATTATACCAATATGCGTTTCCATGACAAAAATGATTGTTTAAAAAAAATAAAAAAAATAAACACTTAATAGCAAAAATGATTGCCAATAACAATCCTATTCGAAATCTCTCAATCTATTTTAACCTAAAGACCGAGGTTATCTCGAATATTAATGAGAATTTTAAAAATGACCTCTCTATAAATTATCATCCAGAGAACATTTTTTTCTCGTTCCACTCGGAACCTAAACAAAAAAACGTTTTATATCGAACTGGAATGGAGAATTAATAGTGAAAAATAAATATGTAGGACCAGCCGAAAAGTTCAAAGACAAATAATATTTCGCGATAAAACGATCGATTTATTACAGAAATGAATACTTAAATGTATTATATTATTCGTGCGTCGGTAACATTATTATATCAAGTATTACCTGTTTTAGGCAACCGTTCTCTCGCGGTGGCCGGTGCGCCCGGTAAAACCGAACGGGACGCAACCACACGGACACCGCGTGTCGAACTTCTTGCCTACGTCCGCGGCGTCCGATCTTCTCGTGGAAAAAAATAAAAAAAAAGAGTTTTTGTTGTTTTTTTTTACTACGCGTTGTCGTGGTAGTTGTTGTCGTCGTTCGGCCAATGCACTTGTCTCTTATCTGCAATAATAACGCCGCGCATAAAGAAAACGACGCGTTATCAGAAGCGCCGACGATTCGCAATAATAATAATAATATACGTACCTAAACGCGGCTAATCGCATTGTTGCGTTCTCTGTAATGCGCGTTTATCGCGCATTTATCGTACGTGATTGTCGCAGCAGACACTCGAAAAACAATAATTATTATTCCACTCGTAACAACGGTGTTATTATCGGACGTACACCTATAATATTGTAACACCTATCGTACGTTACATTATCGTAGTATACCCTGCACTTTTGTTAAATATTTCAATTCCGCAGGCCGGCCTGTGCTCGATAATCATTATTATAAAATGTATTATTATCAATATTATAATCATCGGCGCACGCGTTTTGTTCGCTATCGTTTACATATTATTATTATTATTATTACGTACGGTATTTTAACGACTGTGAAATCACTGTTGTCGGTGACTGATTTGATTTATTTACGGACGTACGCAGCGTTAAATATTATTATTACAGATAGGAAAAAAAAAACTTATAATTCTATGCTGCACCGAGACCCGCGCGGCGTGTGTGTGTGTGTGCAACGCAAAACCGATAAATCATTAAAAAAAAAACAATAATTATAAATTATTATGTAAGTAAGAATTTGCAGTGCACAGCACATAACCGGTTATAATAATAATAAAAATCGCCTTTTTCCTTTCCCTCCCCCTACAAAATTTGAATGTTTTTTAGATTCCGAGCTAGAAACGTATCGGCTTCGCGTCTTCGAACGACTCGTCTGCCGAAAATCCCGCTACGGTCAACAATTTCACAGGGACCTTTCCTTGTTAACGGTTTCGATCGGCGCATCTCGTGCGGAAGTCATTTTTCGATATTTTTTTTTTTCGTGCAGAATTGCCTACTTGATATAACAAACGGGGAAACCGCGGCACGAGGAGAAAAACACGGCTAATTGTGTTATAATATTATGGTCGGCTCATCAGAACCGTTTTTCGTCGACAATGGATTACCGTCGCACGTACAGACATAAATCGAACATTACTCTGCGTATATTATGCGTCCTACATACGTCATTCGACTTCGCTCCGAAAACGGCGGTTTTACGATCCGGCCGTGTTTATTTCGTACATCGCTACTGTAATAATGCATATATTATATCTTATGAAAACAACACCGATCGGGGTTTTTTTTACTTATTTTTTTATTTTCGGGATGCTTTATAGAAAAAAAAAAAAAAAAACGTAAACGCGTCTATATAATATAATCCTCCCGGGCGTATCCGACGGGTTTTTTTTTTTTCTTCTGGAAACGGCGCCAGTTTTACGCCGCCGTCGCGTAAACATTATCGTTACGGATGCGGCCGTATGTAATACGACGGACGAGAGAATAATTTTAAAAATGTTTGTCGGCGCGGATAGCGCGTATAACATATTTAATGACCGGTAGCCACACAGATATAATGTTATATTATACGCATATAAACACGAATGCGCGTCCGTCTGTTCGTATACGATCGATAAAAGTTCCAAAAACAGACTCGTCGTGTGAAATTTACTATACGTACAGGGCGGTTTTTTTATTAAATTTCTAGTAAAAAAATACCGAATTCGCATTCCGGTTATGTTTGGTTAGGTTAGGTTTGAGACGGACAGTATAACGTCTTCGATAAGAATGATGTCTTTAAATAATAGATACAAGTCTATATTATTGTCTTGATACAATATTCCGGAAAGTATCGACGGGTATCTCGTATTGCGATACGGTGTGTGTGTGGAGTGTATCAATGCATGATAATAGATATTCATTTCGAAGCATCCGTTCCGTAGGCGCCCGAACCGGGGTAATAAGTCGGGTCATCCCCCGCCTTCCGCCCGGGAGGTCAACTCTACCACCGGCTCGTCTGCAGTGACGTCCGCGATATATTTACTTTTCTGTGCGTCGAAAAGAGGACGACGCTTCGTACGCCGTTATTAGACTTTGACTTTTGATTACGTGACCGAAAACCGGGCAGACAAAAATCAGTTACAAAACAGGTCGTGTCCGATCTCTACTATTATATAGCGTTTGGAAAATATATTATAATCGTCCTTATTATTAGAAAAAAAAAAAAAAAAAAAAAAAA